>VXAX01006984.1:1172224-1234634 GCA_013399835.1 Leptocoma aspasia | reverse complement strand
GTATTTAAGTAGAATATATATATATAGACTGATATAAAGTTCCTAATTTGTGACTCTCAAATATCACATATGTATTTCACAATTACCTGAGTCCATGTAGACTCAGGTATGTACTCGCCATGTAGAGTAAGACAGAAAATGTTTTATGATTACCATACAGTTCTGTCCTTTGAAGAATCATTAGTTGCTTTTTCTCATGACAATTAAGTATATGAATCTAGGGAACCTGGATAACCTTTAGTATTTGAATTTTTCTGCTGTTTCCAATATGATCCTTGCTACTTAGGAGCAAAGCTAAAGGAAATTATTTGTCCTGCTATGGCATTAATTCAACCTAATTGCCAAAAGGGTTCTGTTTACTTTCACCTCAACAGATCTTATTTTTGATTTGTTGTTGGAATTTCAACTATTGATTACTGTAAGTTCAAGATTTATTTGCAGGTAAAGATTTCTGTTAAGGTCCTTAGAATCTCTTTATGTGACTAAAAGGTGTGTGGGGTAAATATTCTTAGATTTCAAGTTTTGGAGTTGGGTTCTGAGCTAGGAATCAATGAGGAGGAGGTATGCTTTTCATGCTATTTCAAGTAAAGCATCATAGATGCAGCAGTCAATGAAGCTGATCAGAAGCAGCATTAGACTCTACTATAATGATAGATGAAATAAACTGTATGCTGGATACCCCTGAACTATGGCAGAAGCAAATAGATTAAAAGGTAAAAAAGCCAAAATGCTTTCATATTGGAATAACATACACACATACACACAGAGAAAAAAAATTCTGAAAGTTTAAAAAGAAAATAGAAAAGAAGGAAAAACAGTTAAAGAAATAATCCGAAGACCCAGTAGGGAATATCAAGATAGGATATTAAATTGGGTTTAGAAAACTATACTCATAAGATTATGTGAAGGTAGAGATTTGAGGATCAAAAGAAGTAGAGTTAAATGGCTCAAATGCTTTCACTTGATTCTGAATCGACTCAGCATGAGCAGCTTGTGACGTTCCGTCTGCCAATCTTCCCTGGATATGTGCATTCTCTTCCTAAAGCCCTCATTGTGATCTTTGTGAAAGAAATTCACATACTAATGATGTCCCTCAGTGTACCTTATGAAACATTCAAAATGGACTGTTATGGATATGTAGTTTAACAGGGAGCAACTAATTGTTTATGCTGGGCTAGCCTGAGGGGGTTTCATTTTAAAACTTGAAAATTATAAGGCCTGAATTTCCAGGGTAAAGTTTCTCTAATAGAGGATTCAATAGCACATAGCTAGTCAGTGAGAAGCATACTGTGCTTTTTTCTTATATATATATATATATATATATATATATATACACACACACACACACATATATATATATATATGTATGAAACTGTCTATAGACTATACTCTACTTATTTATGAGGCTGAAGTCTGACTATGCTAATAGTACAGAAATAAACCCCATCAGAAAGCCACCCTACCTGCTCGCATACTAGAATGCCTGTTGTGCCACCTTCCAAGCTGCTGTTTTATTAATGATCTTGAAACAGAAATAGTAGGGCATGAAGAAGAGTTAAAATGACTTACTGATATGTCACAGGCATTTGCCAAGAAAATGAAATGCACTGAGAGGAAAAAGCACCAGGGAAGCCAATGAGGAACCAANTAGAATTATTTACTCATTTTCTGCTGTGAGATAAGGATTAGGAGGAGAGCAAAGCAGGCTCCAAACTTTAAAGAGTGTAAAGAAAGCTTTATTAGCAGAACTAAAAGAAAAATAATAAGAAATCAGAATAAACCTTCAGAACACTTCTCCACCCCCCAATTCCTCTCTCTTTTCCCACTGACAATGTAAAGAGACAAAACCTGGTATTTTCAGTCAGTTTGCCACCTCTAAAATGATCCTTCTTCAGTTCACTTAGGGAGAGGAGTTTCTTCTGCCATGCTATGGAGATCTTTCCACAAGAAACTGTTCTCTCATGGTTTTGATTTTAATGTATAGCAGCCACCTGGAAATCTATAATCGTGAAGCCCCTCCCACATTTGGTAGTCTTCCCATAACTACCAAACATGGGTCATCTCAGCTTATTGGGGTCCAACTTTAAGGATGAGCTGTTCTAGCATAGAAACAAAAATTCTCTTCATCCATGTCTAGAAACAGAGGTTTTCTTCTTCTATCCCTTGGCCAAGGTTTCTCATTTCTTGTCAACTCTCTCTATTCAAGCTTCTCATCAAATCACAACCACTTCAACATCTGCTTGCTTCAGCACTGGTGCCTCTGCTCATGGATGTGGTTAGAATGCTACATCCCCCCAGTGCATTCCATGAGTTACAGGGAAAAAGAGTCTGATGTATCAATTCTATCTTCACCATAGCCTTACAGGAGATTTTCAGCCCAAGACTAACGCATATCCTCATTCTCCTCCCATCTGGGCTTTGACTCTTCCTTCTTCACTTCCTTCACACAGGGTTGGTGTCCCTACGTTGTTGTGTTCATGTGCCTTCAACTTTCCTTTTTTCTGATTTAGGAGAAGTGGTGCCCGCAGGTTTATCTGTTTTTAAATGGAATTTTACAGCACTGAAAGAGTCAATCTTACCCTTGCATTAGAGTATGGCCTTTCACTGTTGGTCACATACATGATCTTTGCTGTGCGGCAGCCGTGGAGCTGCTCACGGTGTTGATTTTGGCTCCTGCCGCTCAGGGACTAGGCCTGAATGGCGGTGGCCACTCTGGCTGCATGCTGGTTTTCTCGTTCCTGCCACGTTCAATTCTAGCCGCAGGACTGTTTTTCTGGTCAAGTGGCAGAGCCATTTCTGGGCTTAGCCACATGATTTCCCGTGGTGCTGGCAGGATGGTT
The DNA here is from genome assembly GCA_013399835.1 of Leptocoma aspasia. NCBI lineage: Eukaryota > Metazoa > Chordata > Aves > Passeriformes > Nectariniidae > Leptocoma > Leptocoma aspasia. The sequence goes on along the minus strand of VXAX01006984.1, from coordinate 1,231,794 downwards.
TGGCAACTTGTGGCCAGAGCTGGGCTTGGCCCGGCACTGCGCTGAAGGCTGTGCTGGGCTCAGTGGCGGTAGGATTTTTTGGCAGTCACATGGCAGCCCAGCCCAGCCCAGCCTGGCTTAGCAGAGCTGGCCCAGAGCCCAGTGGAGCTCTGGATCCAGAGCCTGGTTCCTTTCCCCACCCACCCCAGTGGCCAGGCCATGTGGGCCCGTCCTGACCTCCCGCTGAGAGGATGGGTGGGTGGGAGGGCACCCTAACCACAAAAAACAGGAAGTAAAAAGAGAACTTTCCCCATTTTTCTCCTCTCTTAAATATGGTTTATAGAGGTGTGCCCAGCTTCTCTAATTGCTTCTGTCAGGCACAAAGGAAGTTGTAATATTTCTATGGAGACGGTCACTTCTGTGGTTGACCTTTTTTCCTTACCAAAAATTCAATTAAGGCAAACCCAGGACACTGGGTAATAATCTTCCTGTATTATGTCACAGCACATGGTATAATAGTTCTGTGTCCTTGACAGGGATCCTTTGGTGCTGAATTGAGTTCTATTTTTCTAGCAGCATGGCAAATGAAGATATCCCATAGCAAAAAAGCAGTGTTAGCAGCTAATTTCCTACATCGACTCTGTTCTATTCAAGCCAGTGGGGATGGCAAATCTCACCAGAATCTCTGTGGGGATTGAGGCATTCTGGATGAATCTGGAGGAGGACTTCTGTCCATGCATTTTGACCATTTGAAGAAACTAAGAGAAAACCTGAACAGGACAGATTTTCTCAAGTGTCTGAACTGATGAAAGTGTCCTACTTTGAATAATTTAAAAATCAGAAAGAGGTCTGGGAAATGCACATAAGCAAAGCAGACAATCTTGTCAGATTGTCAGAGAGAACATAAATTTTGAAGGATTTTTTTCTTTAGAGACAGATTTTTCCCATACTATCAGAAAGCACTTGGAGGTAAACAAGTCTGTTATCTTTATCTTTTGTGGATTACACATTTCATGCCCTTTTTTCCTAAGGTTTCCCTGACTTTTTTTTTTTTTTTTTACTTTTGCTTAGAGATTAACACACCTAACTGCAGAAGAGCATTTCAGATGAATAGATGACTTCATTTTGCTAGTGAATGAAATAATGCTTGCCTATGTCTCACATGTGAAATGCTTTGGGGAGCTTAAATGGCTCCTTATAAATATGCTATCTGAAATTGTTGCATACCATAATGCCTATGTGGCATCCTGTAGCTGAAAACGGGAGCTGTAACTCTGAATCTCTGCAGTGAACAGGTATGAGAGCCACTAAATGATTCTAAGTTGGTTTAGACTCTTCTGTTTGTCAGATGGATTCGGAGCTTTTGGAGAGACCTGGGTTTGGTTTCGGAGGCAGGAGACCTTTATCCACAGCTCACACAGAGGGTGGATGGCAGCAGTACCATCCCACTCTGCCTTCCAACAGCTCGTGGCACCAGCTGAGCAGGTCTGTTTGAAGATGGGGAAGATGAAGTCTGCAGCATCCCTGTGAAGCTTGCTCACAAACATGACTGATGCCACGTGCTGTGTACCTGTGTGTCAGAACTGATCACAGGAACAGGTTAGAATCCCAGTTCATTTCTAATTGCTTTTCAGTTTGAAGACCAAATTTTAGAAATGCCTGAATTCCCACAAGACTCTTTGTTTTCATGAGACTCTAAAAGGTAAAAGTCAGTGCAGACGTTAGCCCTCTGTCATGACTAATTTAAGCAAGGTTTAGACTATTAACTGAGAGGTCAAAGGTTCACTCTGTTATCACAACATCACCAAGCCCTCCAGCCTTTCTCTGCCTTCTGATAATTGTGTTTGGTTTCTGTTAGAGGCCCAGAATGCTTGTTAGATGCTAAAAAGGTGTAAAACATAATCCAGTAGCGTCTCCAAACTAGTACCCTGGCAAGCACAAACAGTGCATCTAAGACCATGTTAGTATTGATCTTGAGTCAGATTGCATTAGCCCTTCTTATACTACCTGGCTCGAGCCTGCCAGGGAGTCAGCAATGCAGAGAAAGGCAGACCCAGGCAGCCAGATCGATGGATTAATGACGTCTGTCTCCTTTCTGCAATTTTACTTCCTACATATCTCTCTTGATTCCCTTGTGCTCTCCCTGGAAATGCACATTCTAAAGGTTCAGAAGACACATAACAGAGTTTTGTGCAAGGAATGCCCATATAAAAGCAAATATTAAAAAAAGAAGCATGACAACAACATGTATCCAGATCTGTGTATGCACCTACACTCACACATACATTGATCTTCTCTCATAGTAGAGATTTTTCTTCTGAATATAATGTGTTCTCTTACATCTAAAGCTGATACATAGAATTTTTAGGAAAAGCAAGTTATGTCTGGCAGATGGTCATGTTTACATTATGCAGAGACTGTATAGAACAAATTTTTAAATTTCCAGTGTGTGGATGAATAATAACTGTAAACTTTCCTAAAGAATTTCTAGGTTTCTTCTCATGTCTCTCTTTCACATCTATCTTCCTTTGAATTATTAGCATTTCTCATTGCTAACTAGCAAGATGCATCCACCTTCACACAACCATGGGTGGGTTGAAAATAAGTTTCTTACACTATCAATATTTTTTTATGTCATTTTTTCTAGTTTTTACTTTATAATTTAACACAGAGTTTTCAAAAATAGCATGATGTAGCTAAATATTTCACTGCATGTTACTCCATATACCACTTTACTATTTCTTTCCAAAACAAATCTCCTTTTCCGTGTGACCATAACTTAAAGTTTATTCTACCCCTCTTCTTTATAATTTTTTTTTCCTAAAATGATATTTTCTGGTTGGGTTACTGACAAAGCAATATCAGATCTTTCTGATTTCCATTCTTCATCAGAGGGATCTGTCAGGGACAAATGTGTGTAAAGTTTCCTGTCTTCAAATGTCATTCTCTTGTAAAAATATCTATTTGGGTTTTTTTTTCTTCTTATAATATTCTATCACCTTTACTTACCTCATTCTTCACCATTTTCCTCACCAATTTCCAGACTGCCTTATTTGACATTATTTACATAAGTTTACTGCCTTGAACCTGTTTTTCCAATCCCTTCTGAGAATCTCAATCTTGTATTTGTGATTATTTGTATTACAGAAACAGCTATGGGACCTAGATGAAACCAGAACTCCATTTTATTAGCACAGATTCATGCTGAGAAACAATATTTACTCTGAAGACTTGATAATAGTGGGATCCAGACTTGGACACCCCAGAGAAATGTGCATTTTAAGCATATAGTGAGGCAGTAAAAACTATACCTGACTACCTCACACACAGGCAGTGGGAATTACCATAAAAACTGGAGCAACCTCCCCAGGGGTGGGATAGAGACCCCACTCCAGAAGTTTTCAAGATGTGATTGGATGGGGTGCTAGATAATATGGGGTCCCTTTGCCATGAAAAGTTAGGTGAACAGATGATCTTTCAAGATCCTCTCACCTGAGATGTTAATCCATTATTATAAGTAAGAATCTCTCTGCTCCTCTTGGAAGCCTTTGGAGGCCTCCATCACCTTCACTGGACACTCAGGTACATCAGGCTGAGTGTTTACCTTCTCACATTAGTTTGGACCTGTCCTCACACCAAAGCCTAACCCCCCTGAGCATCATCACAGTCTCTATGGCTCTTGCTTGTCTGCCTCTGGTTTGATGCAAACTGGTTCCCTCAAGGGGAAATCCCCCAGCAAAGGTGGGTGATGGGTGATACTGGATGCCTGTTCCTACTCAGGTGATAAAGCCCAAGACCTGAACAGTGAAGCACAGCAAGTAAGGTGACACAGACATTGCTGGTGGCACATTGCTGGGGAGGAAAGCTTGCTTAAAATATATATTTTTAAAGCACAGGTCAGACATTTCAGCTGGGAAGTCTGGATCTGACCAAAAATCAGTAAAGGAAATACTAGCAAAGGAAACAGAATGGAAGTGATTCACCCAGTGCTGTGCATCTGGTCATAGTCTAGCATGGATCTGGCTGGACTTCCTTGCCTCCAATCTGATTAACAGTTGCTCATATTTACCAAGCACCAGACTGGAATACATTCTCTCCTTTCCCCCCCAGCCTCTTACAGATTTCCTGGTGGTTTTTTGTTTGTTTTGGTTTTGTTTTGTTTTGTTTTTGTTTATGTTTTTGGTTTTTTTTGTTTTTGTTTTTGTTTTGTTTGGTTTTGGGGGTTTTTTGTTTGGTTTTTTTTGTTTTTCCCAGTGATCTAACCTCTTCTTTTGAAGACTCCCTCCCTTCTCTGGGCTGAGTGTGATCAGACTATTTAAGGCTTCCAGGGCCAGCTGGGGTAGGGATGTGGGGCTAATGCAGTGTTCCCAGACAGTTCACCACAAAGGGATGGGGTGTAAGAGCTGGGGCAGAATTCAAAAGCAAACCTAAAGCCTCTGTGAGTCAAAGGTCCTGCTTTTAGAGGTGCCATGAATGTTTTTCTAGCCTGTGTGGGAGCTGCAGTGCGCTTTGGTGACTGGCTCATAAATTTGAATAATAACTCTGGCATTCTGCAGAGCTCCTTGGGTTTTTGTTCCCCACAAGAGCTTCATGCAAGGAAGGATGGATTCTGCCCTCAGTTATGACCATGATTACCTATGGCTTCATTACATATGCAACAGATTCAGCTCCTTATCCTAGGAGAATGGGTTCCTATAAGTATAACTATATAGCCACAAAGATGCTGAATATTTTATGAAATTGTATTTTAGTTTGGAAGGGATCTGCTAGGAATGTATTTCTTTCTTCCTGCTGAACTCCCTGAACACTCTTAAAAAACTTGATAATGTTCCCGACAAACCTTTCAAAGCTAAGCAATTCCTTTCAAAACAGGAAATAAATTACGCATCTGAAAATTGTTCACACACTTGATCTATCCTGATCAAAACCCCCATCCCTCAAGACTGGACAGGTTTTCTTTGAGGCACTTTATACTGGGTTCAAGTTCTCCTTGTTAATTTAAGAAAAATGCTATAGGCCAACCATTTTTTATTATTTATGACTATTTTCAAAAACTCATTTCCCCTTTCCTATCCTTCAATGAGAACACTGGTGGCATTCTGTTTTATGGAGCTCATATTGACATTTCTGCTAACTCCATGTTCACACTGTGGGATTTAAAACTGCTGCCCATTGCAACAGTGTTTGAACACCCATTCTTCAGAGTCCTATCCAAAAAGCTGCTCCTTGCATCGAGGCAAAGATTCTTTGTCTCTTTCCTTATACATTAGAAAGAGATACTTTGCAAGATTTACAAATGCAGGATATTTAACATCAGAAGTTAAGTAAATTCCCCAGACATTGGGATCCTTGTGCAGCATGCCCTAATATCCATGTGTTGGTATCAGCTGAGTTCATGTGAACCACAGTATTTTAGCAAGAGAAGGGGTGCACTTGAAGTGCTTGCAAGTATAAAATATTCATTCTTGGTAGTGATAAGTACACAATTACAGACTATCCTGAGAATAATGAATCTGAAGAACTCCTATATTTTATATCTGTTCATCATGCAGGAGTAACTGTACGATTTGTCTAGACCAAACATGAATAAATCATTTGATTGTAAAGATAAATATAGATGTTTTTGCAAGCTATTTGTGATTAAAGTCTTATTGTGCTAAATACTGTAGAGACATAGAGCCAGTCTGTGCCCCTGACCTTAAGACAAAAATAGAAGAAAAACTCTGAAAAAGGAGAGCAGAAGTAATAAGGCTTGATTAAGATTACTTAGAAGGTCAGCTACAGCAGTAAGAGTGAAACACTGTTCTTCAAACCCAATCTAGGCCAAATCTCTGTTCATCAAACCATGCTCTATTTTATTCCAAATCATTCTATGTACTTGCTGCGAGGCCTATTTCATTTTCGGTAAGGTTGCTTCCTACTGTGCAGTACTTGTAAGATTACTCATGTTACTTAATGGAAAAGGAAAAGAAGATATATTTGCTGAAGTTGAAAAACAATTGGAAGTACACAAAATGTATTAGAACTCAAATAAATGATCAATTTTTTAAATGGACAAATAATAGTCTAGTCCTGTCATTTAGACTTGTGAATAAAATTTGAGTTTTTCAAGAAAATTATTTTATTTTCCTAATTTTATTTGTAAAAATTAAATAATTTGAAGTCATAAATATCAGTTGGAAAAATGGGCTTTGGCTTAAGAAGCATTACAATAAAAAACTTGTAGAGAGAAACAAGAAAAATGAAACAAAATTTTCACAATCACAATGGAGCTCCTTAAAAAATATTATGTGAAAAAAACTTGGAAGCTCTTTTAAAGGGAATATTTTTGTTCTCTGACCAATTCAGTATCTGAAACATATTACTTATTCTTTACTTAAACCCAAGAGCACTATAAGATTTCAGTCCAAGATATTAACTGGGATGTAATATAAATTCTTTTTGTATTCTTTTTGTATTATACAATGTAATTATTTTCACTGACTGCAGGAAGGTTCATTACACCTGGTAAAAAAACCCCAGACAAACAACTTGGAAGTAGTCTCAAATTTTTATGCAACAGTGATCATATTTTTACTTTACAAGCCTCAAGTCCAAACATTCTTTTTTTTTTTTTTTTCTCCCCTCAAAACTGCCTAAACTTTTTTTTTGTAATTTTCTGATTTATTTTACAGGAGAAAAAATATTTATTACATTAAATTCCCCAGAGCTTCAAACGACTTAAGAGGATTTTACTCTTACTATCCAGACTCATAAGGTCCATTTCAAACAAGAAGATAATAGAGGAATTTCTAAGTTTCTGAAGAGATGGGTTGCTAAAACATTCTTTGCCAAGCTTAATTATAGCAGACTCCCATGAACAATAAAGTTGGTCAGGCAGCACATCCCTCAGTTTGTGTGCATCATAAAATACCCAAACTCTGAAGGGTGGTTTACAACTGTGCACATGGGAAGGTCAGGGATGGATCTGGGGACACTTTTCTGTGGTAGAGGTGGTAATTCAGACCAAGAACTCTGATAAATTCAATTTTTAATAATTCCATTAATGTTATTAAGTCTTTTGCCAGGCTTTGTGACCATAGGTAACGAAGTTCTTTGTATAGGAAGATCAGTGTCTGTCTTATAGAGAATAAGACAGAATAGTTTGCCCAAAATCACCTTGGAGTCAAGGGGCAGAGCCTTTGGAGGAAATATAATCTGGGACTTTCCAGGCTGTGCTGGCAGGCATTGCACAGCTCTTGGCCATCTCTCCACTGCAAACCACAAGCTGAGTGCAGGAACAGAAATTTGGAGGCTTATAAACATCTGAAGAGAACAAGCTGTACATTCTGTAAGGATGGGAACCTTTTTCAGTTCTAACAGGAAGAAAAGGAGCCTAAAGCCTGATCCTGTCCTGTTCCCAGTCTTCAGGCTTAAAGCTGAAAATCTCTTTTCTAAGCTGGTACATCTTGCTTGAGAATGAAGTGTTGAGAGAGGGAAGCACAAATAATTTCCTAGGAAAAAAAAAAAAAAAACAAAAACCCGGTACATTGCTACATATCAGAAACAAGATTAAACTCACATGCTGTGAATAATAACAATAATAAAAATAAACATGGCAATGTAAAAAAACCTAAGAAAATACTCTCTAGCTAGGACAGAAGTTGTACCATGTTTGGGCTAAGACATGACTTTCCATCAGCCAGTTTCTGATTTGTCCACAATATAGAAAAGACCAAATCGTTCAAATCTCTTTCTTTTAGAATACTAATGTAGAAATGAATACAGCAACATTTTCTTTCCACCAAGACAAGGAAGGAAATAATTAAAATCTATTTTTGAAATATTTAAATATCTTCATGCAAAAGCAAATTAAATATACTAATTTAAGTAACATTTCATCTGTGTAGATTTAGGGGAAAAAAACTTAATAGGTAGAAGAGTAGTTTTGGAGTAATATTCTGGTCCTGCCTGTAATTCTGTAATTTCAACCCTGGTTAATATTTTGTGCACCTGAATAATTCTCTAAATATGTGCAAATACAACATTATTTAGAGAGCTAGATTTAATTTTGGAATTAATATGCTAGTTATACATTACAAGCTAATTGTGTAAAACAAAAAAAAAAGTTATTCCTGGGGTCCATTTTGTCCTTTTTGGAATATGTATTGCCAGATAATATTATATATTCAAATAAAAAAAGCTCAGGGCTGAATCAGTCCAAGGTCATCATAGTTTGTCTGTTACACTGTCCCTCAAGTTTGATAAAAAAGCTACATTAATGGAAATGTATTAGATAAAAAAAAAATACAGAACACTGCTAAGTTCTTGTATTAGTGATGATAATTTTGCATTTGACACGGATTTAAAAAGAGTTTCTCTATTTGATGGTGCATTAATATCTGTACTGACAAATCCTTCAGCACATACTATAGCTGCCATTGCCTGGAGGAAAACCTAAGGACATTCTAAAGAGCACTGTGGAGGGAAGTTGTAAAGAAGTACTCCATTTGGAGTTGTTAGACTGAAACCAAGCAGGAAGGTTTGATGTATTGCCAGGCTTTATCTTCTCAAAAAGTTTATAATCAAACACAAAGGAGCGTCTACAGAACATTTTGTTATTCTGCAAACATGAAAAGTTGTTTTCCTTTCATTAATACATTTTTACACTCAGACTTATCCAAAACAACACATTCTGTAGATATTGTTACCACTCAAAGTCCAGGATTAATTCACTTCAATGAACGTTTGATTCCTTTTAAAAATGTTTTTTAAGCTGTGTTTAACAGAGACATTTGAATCAGAAGGAAAGGGAAAATGCAAGTTAATACTACAACATTTTCCAAATTGTCCATGTGAAATCTTGGAAGTCTTTCACACAGATTATGGACCAGGTCCCTTAGAACAATCTGATTTAGAAGGGTAACTATTGCCCCACTTTCTGTGGGGAAAATGGGAACTAAGGAATTAGTTAAAGTTATACATATATATTTCAGAGTGTCAAACAGTAAATGGAATCCATACCCCACTATGTCACCAATAACTTTCCACTGGAAGTGTAGGATGACACTCACAAACCCACACACACATAAGTGCTCCCCCTGCCCCACTGACATGGTGAATCAGGTCTTATAATGTTGATGTCTACAGCACAGATAGCTTCTGTCAACTTGCTGCAAGTTTCTCTTAAAATTAACGGAGAGTCAGTTGCTTTGAGACACGATCCACTCAATCTTACTAGGTGGCAGCTTTAGGAACAGTTAATCACAGCTCCCAAATGCTAATCTTTCTTTACTGATGCTAAATAGAACCTGGACACATAGCTCAGAAGTAAAGACATACATTTGGAAAACTCTGCCCACAATATGCACTAGAGCATTTCCCAGCATTTTTCTGTGATTTTTTCATTAAAAACAATTGACAAGTACATGGCTATGAATATTAAGCAACCTTTTAAGGTGCTCATTCTCTGTTTTGAATGCACATAAATCATTTAGGGCTACAGTTTTAAAGGCATTTAGACATTTAAAGGTAAAATGGAGATTATGTATTATATGTGTTTTCTTACATTTCAGCAATAAATAAGAAATGTTAATGACATTAATGATTTAGGAGAGAAATGTGACATAGGAGTATGAGAAAGAGTCAAGCTATAGGAATAAATTATTTTTGAGATATATTAGCCCCAGATGAGCTATGCTGAACAATATCACCTTAACTAGGAGATAAAATTTTTCCTATGGCCTTACTAATTACTAACTAACCTGCTGTAAGTATGCACCTGGGTTTAATCTGCAGGCTTGCTTAAATGTCCACTGAATATTGTTGTATTTTGCATAGATGAAAAACAATCCACCTCGCATATACTTAGTGCTGGGTAGAAAACTGAAAGACTTGGAGTATAGCTCACGTCCTGGCTACAGAAAAGTCAGTATCAGAACTCCCATAGAGCTGCATATGGAAAGATTGTCTATTTCATCTTGAGTGTCATAGAGCAACAAATGTGTTGGCCAATGTATTTGAAGAGAATAATAAATTTTGTCAGTGGAAAAAAGAGAAAGAAAGCAAGAAAGCAAAAGCAAGAAAGAAAAGCAAGAAAGAAAAGCAAGAAAGCAAGAAAGAAAGCAAGAAAGAAAGCAAGAAAGAGAAAGCAAGAAAGAGAAAGCAAGAAAGAAATCAAGAAAGAAAGAAAAAGGAAAGAAAGCAAGAAAGCAAGCAAGCAAGCAAGCAAGCAAGATAGAAAGAAAGAAAGAGAAAGAGAAAGAAAGAAAAATATCCTGCTCTTTTTTTTTTCATTGGTTTGAGTGTCTTCAGGCTGTCTTCTGAAAAGACAGAAACCATTTAGCTAGTATTTAAAGAATAGGAAGAATGAATAAAAGATCTATTCTGGGAGACAAAACTAAAATGATAAAATCAACAGAGGGGGTCTAAGAACCTGTATGGGATAAATGGACAAACAGTAAGCCACTGACATAATTCAGTATTTTGCAGTTTTCCTGACTCTTTACTGAAGTGCAGACCACAGCCTGAGCAGAATCTCTTCTGCTCAGCATTAGCAGGGCCTCATTTAAAATATTGTAATAGAAATTAAGTATAATGGTGTGAAGAAAAAGAGAGGTAGCTTCAAGCTGAGTATTAAGCCAAACTTTCAGCAGGTGAAATCTGTTCAAACATGCCATAGGATAGTGCTGAAAAAGCACAAGGAATCATGCTCCTGGTAGTATTCCAGTATTGACAGATATATTACTATATGCCTTTCCACTCTCAGCATCGATGATATCTCTTCAGTTTAGCTTTTTCTCCTTGCTGGTGTTGCAGTTTGTGTTTTTATCTTCTGTTAAATATGGCACAAGGAGGTAGCAGCTTCCTCAAGTAATGACAGGGCGTGGATTTGAAAAGAGACCATCAATTATATGGTCAGGGGCACTGAAGGATTAATTCACAGAGATGACACAGGGCATGATTTTGCCTAAATGTGCTGTAGTTCCCTTATGTGTCCAAGTGTTGCTGGGACCATACTTGCTCTGCCATGCATCACCATGGCCATATCATAGCATTTATGTTCCAGGTTCCCAGAGGGAGTCCAGCATCCTGTATTAGGTTCTTTGGCTCGTGTACAGTGCATATGGAGAAGTGAACATACCAGAGTGGTATCCTTTAGCAAGTTGCTGCCCAATTAAATACTGGTTTGGGTAGGCATTATTTTGCTAGATGGATAATTCCTTCTTGAAAAGATGGATTTTACTCCATTTGGGTTTACAGCCCAGTTCTTCTGGATGTAGTGGCCCTGCTCTCAGAGCTCAAGAGGAATTTTTTTTACATATTAGAATAGTAGTGAGAATGCCAGCCATAGTTATTTATACTCTGGTTTTATAAATGAGCAATTGTAAGGAAAGACTGGAAGTTCTTTTACTTCCTTCTGCTTCTCTGCATGAACCCACAAAGTCTGAAAAGAAAAAAATACGACATTTTTATTTACTCCTGATCTAATTTCTCTCTGCATGACGTAAATTTTAAGGGACTGGTTCTATTCTGAGTGCTTCTGCAATAGTTTAGCTCAGTGAGGATCTGTTTCAGTTAAAGCCTATAAGTGTAACTTTAGTGCAAAACGATCAAAGTAATTTTTATATTTTCATGGTGTTCATTACCTTATATAAACAGAAACCACATCTTGTGTTTGTTGTTTCATTATTTTAGATTCCAGAAATAAAGAGTCAGTCTATAATTTTCTTAATAGACATGTGAGAGGACTTTTACATGGTTTATTTTGACTTTTTCTTGGTATTCTCCTTGCCCTGAGTGACATTTCCTTAATGCCCTCAAATATTTGAAACATAAAACATCTTAGTGTTCCTTGTCTCAAATGCGTTATTAAGTTTTTGGTTTTTTTTTTTGCATTAGCCTCAGAGCTTCTTAGTCTTCAAAAGTCCACATGGATCAATTGTAATGCAGAGGGGAAAGAAAATTAATGCACCTCTTTTTCTAGGAATATATTATATTTTGAACAGTCTGATTGTTTTTCTGACTAGAACTAGAGAATACTGAATGGATATCACCAGAGACTTAATGAACATCTTTCTTGTTGGAAAAGACTTCTTCCTTCTTCCTTAGTTTTAATCTCCTCCTTCCTGTCTGTGGCAGATGGCATTATGCTGATGAAGAAGAGACATGTCTGGTTCTCAACAGCTTGTGCCAGCAGACCAGCAGTGCTTTCCCCCACAAAACTCATTTTATGTAAAGAATAGGAGGCAATTATTATTTTTAAAAAAGGAAAAAAAAAGAACTCAACGTTCATCAGTAAAACATATTCAGGAGAAAACACAGGTGCTGCTGGAACACTGATATGCCAGAGTCTTGTTAAACTCTTCATTGGGGTGAAATTCTTGTTGATTCTGTAGGGCCCTGAGTGGGATGTATAAAATACCGCAGCTGTGGTGCACGTGGGTCTGTTATTCTGATCAGATAGTCTAAACCAAAGCTTTTAACTTCTCAATGAAATCATTAAATGCTGCAGGGAAGTATATGCTTATCACAAATGATTAAGCATGCTGTTAGGTCAAAAGCCTGGTTTTGCATTAAAAACAAAACAAAAATTTAAAAAAACCCAGCTTTACTTTGCTTTCATAATAAACAACAAACTTCAAGCCAGTGAGACATTTGAGCAGGAGTCTGCTATTGGCCAGCATTATTATTGGATGCTGCCAAATATTAAGTAGCATGACATGGGAAACCCAACAGGACATGTTTTTCATTTGAAGGTTAGATATTCACATATTCAGTTCTAATCAGCTGACTTTTAGGAATATTATTTCTTGTTCTACACTTTAAGTTTAAATTTTTAAAAATCACCAAAAATTGCATTAGGCACTGACTTATATTGACTTTCAACACCTAGGATTTGTTCCTGTGTGTTGAGCTTTTTTTTTAGAAAAAGAAGAAATCTAATCTCATACTTTTATGAACAAATGTTCAGTTTTCAGGACAGTCATTTAGTCTGCAAATAAAAACATTTAAAAAATAATCATATGCAATAAAATATTATCTTCCAGAAAATGAACCATATTTAATATGGACCATTAATGGGTTTTTTAAAATATCATTTTCAACCTGTGGTAATCAAAATACAGAAAGAAATGTTTTACAGTTATACCAAAATGTCATATTTATTTAGCTTATTTTATTGAACATGATTCTCATGTTATTTAAAGGCCAATGACAAGGCTAGATTTCCAAGAGAAAAACACAGAGATCCTGATGCTGGAAACACAGCATGAATTTAGGATGAAAGTAGATTTGCAAATTGGGCTTGACACAATATAATCTACTGGTTAGTGTTTATGTTCTATTGACTTGTGGAGGATAGAGTGTTGGGCCACCCAAAATCTGTCTGATAACAATCCACTAGATATGATGATTTTCTGATGAATTTCTGACATGCTGCAGCTAAAAAAGATTTTAATCTCTTCCATGTGACAGGAGGCTGTGAGTTCAAGTAGATCCCAGGTAATACAGCCACGGTATTTTGTTATGGCCACTGTATTTTGTAGTGGTCATGGCATTTGTGATGTGATTATGGTATTTTGCCATGTAATATGTAACCAATGTATTTGCTTTCTTAGCTGATTCTTTCTTTTATTAACACCCCCCAAAACAAAAGGAACCCAAAAAACAACAAACCAATAAAAAAACAAACAAGCCAACCAAACTCAAAGAAGAAAACCTAAACAAAAAACCAAAAAACAAATAACAAAACCCAAGATAATTCAAACAACAAAACAGCTCAGTTCTCTGATTTTAAACCTCTCAGATGGCTGGGATTTAAGTTTTACATTTCCCCCAAAAGATTGATTATGGCCTTGCCACATTCACGTGCCAGAAGTATACTGTATTGATTGAATGTCTACTGCTTTTAGCAGTTAATAAATCCCAAGTTAGTGTTTACTGGCTTACGAAAGAGAGAGAGACACAAAAACATTGCATATATTAATTGTGCTTTTAAAATTAAATGTCGGTAGCATATCAGAAAGGTGGAACTATTTTCATTAATGCACCAGGTTGACAGCAAGTTGTGTTAACAAAGTTCAGCAAAATGTCTTCAGTGTCCCTGGGATGTTCATAAAAATAAATTAGCCTGCGAAGACAGCATGCCTAGGGGAATTCTAACACATCTAATTGTACCAGAATGCAAAGCAAGCCAACAGGTTTGCTGAGATGATTAACAGTTAACTGGGTTTGGAATATGAACAAGTCTTTTGCATATCCATAATTTATTGTAATTTCTTTAGGTTGACTACAACCTGAGACCAATTCAGAGAAAAGAATGCTTATTTATCTTAGTTTTCTTTTGGACTGTGAATGAGATCACTTCTTTTAACTACATGGTTTCTGACCAGTGACAGCACAGCCCAAAGTAAAGGTGCTCACTGATGCTGAATAGATGAGAAAAGACTGGTTATTGCATCTCAAAGAACTGCACTGCAGAGTATTTGACTCTGGGCCTTGATGTCAGTAGTCAGGTTGGGAAAGGTAATTGCATTAATTAGCTTAACAGGAAAAATCTTCCAAAAACTTCTGTCTGTTTCAGAATGAGATAAAATATTTTCAGGAAGGAAATATGTGGATCTTTTGCTAAGTAGAAATCTTAGTTGAAGGCTACAACTTTGAATCTCAGTTAGCAGGGCTGGAGTCAGCAATTTAAAAGTTGGGTACCCAGGGCAAGGTGATCAGTGAGGCTCTTTTTAGAGACAAGACAGATGTCTTGGACCATTATTCATTCCCTTTCTGAAACAGGCATGTAAGGAAGGTGGTCTGAATTACATCAATTGTTATGCTGTTCACTTTGTCTTCAAGTACTGTAGCAAGAGCATAAATGGCTAAAGGGGAGCACTCAACTGCTCTTCAGTCAGATGACTTTCATCCTGGCATGGGTCATTGATGCATGAATTATTGTAGCATTTATTGCATCATATTGCAGGATGCATTATTCCACAAAGGTGGATGAGGATTAAGTGACTTCTGGTGATCTGAGCAGGTGGATGTCATTACTTTTGACAATGTTCTGACCTGGGTATAATATTCACTATCCCTTATACTCTTTCCATTCTGTCCTCTAGGAAGTAAGATAGAAGCAAAAACAAAAAACAAACAAAAAAAACCAAAACAAAACAAAAAAAAACCCACAAAAAAACCAAACCAAAACAAAAAATCCAAGCAAAAAAAAAATCCCAAAACAAATAAGCAAACTAATCAAAAACCCAACACAACATAATCAAAAACCCCAAAAAAACCAAAAACCGATGCGAGGTTCTTTTTTTCTCTGGTGGTTGTTGGACCCCACACAGCTGGGAACCTACCCCCTGGGCCCTTGAAGGAGGTTCCCTCTCGTGAGTCCTTTGCCAGGGATGAAAAACAAGCAGGACTCTGTTTCTTGGTCTTTAGGTTGTTGTTTATTCTTTTCTTATCTTGAGGTCGATATGCCGTCTGCATACCAGACTTAGCATATGAGAAACGAGGTACAAAATGGACAAAATGGCCTCAATACCCAAAACCAAGGTCTTTTTAAAGCTAATCAGTCCAATTACTTTCTAACACATATCTTGTTTTTACTTTACTACCAATAACTTCTGATAATCTACACACGTAAGCCTTATGCTGCTGCTATCCCTAGCGAATGACTTCTTTGTGCCAGCAATGCTACAGAAAATGGAGTGGAAGAAGAACAGGAAGGAGAGGAGACAACACCCTAAATCCTCCATCTTGTCTCCCATTCACTCTCATACTAAAATCCTAAAACCCTAAATACTTCACCCTGTGATAAACTCCTACTACTACTACTACTGCAATATACTACTGCCTAGTTCACACCTGTATTCTCTAACTCCCAAAGCCTTGGCAATTTTTTCCCTGGAACAGAGGTTAAAGGCAGTGTCCTGCTGAGAATCAGGGCTTCCTAAAACACACAGAAAACATTCCCTGTGCCCTGGATTCCAACAACCAACACCCCTCCAAAAAAAACCAACAAAAACCCCTGAAAAACCCCAAAACCAACTAACCAACTAAAAAACCCCCCCAAAAAAACCCCCAAAAACAAACCAAAGAACCCTGTAGTCCTGTGATCAACCCAGGGATCAAATATTAAAATCCAACAGTTGACACACACGCACACACATACACACACACAGAGCTAAAATGTGATCAGATTGCCAGGAGTCAAGAACATCTAGGAGCACAACAAACAGACCAGACTGCAACAGACCCATGATGGAGAGTATCCTAAATATATATATATATATTGTTAGAACAGAAACTGTCACAGCTGATTTTTCTATCTTATTGCACAAGAGAATATTGGGTGACACACTCAATATCACAAAACTTCTATTTTCACCAAATTCAAAGTGCTCATATTTTTGGACACATGAAGAACCTGACCTGACTAAGGGAGTAAATTATTATTGTTAACAGTTGATGGAAATTTTGCTCTTCAGGGTGAGAGATGACCATGGAAGGAAAGAGGTGCAAGCAGAAAAGGAAGAGAATACACAGAATAATAATATACAGTATGTTTGGTAAACATGGAATTAAAGGAGGGGAGGGGGACCCAAACAGAAAAACCATCTGCATTTGAAAAATTTATGTAAGGCTAGACTTTTCATTGACCAAGGTTGTGTCTGGAATATATACAATTTCATAACTCTTTATGCGGAAGACATTATTGCAGCAAAACTCAGAAATTGTGTCAGCAGTGATGTTTATGTTTTGAACACAGTACTAAAATTGAAGAAAATTCTGAAAAGACCCTATAAAATATTCAGGAGCTGGAGAAACCAAGTTACAGACCTGATAAAATGCTCAGGCTATTACATTATCCATAAGAATGATGAGAGGTGGTTTGATCATACTGTGTATGTTCTTTCTAAGATTGAAAATACCAGATATTAAAGAGTTTTTAATGTTGGAGTCTATAGTTTGAAACTGTAACTTCACAGCTTTTAATTTAAACACATTTAAACCATGAAGATCAGGAAGAAAAAAACAGTACTGAGTAGAATTTTTAATTTATGAGGGAAAATTTTGTATTTGATATGAGCTTGGGTGGTGAGGAAGAAAATACAAAATTTTTTTCTACTTTAATGAAAAACCCTTTGACAATATTATATAGAATCACATAACAGCCACAGTGGGGCTCATACCAACTTCTTTACCTTCTACACTCTGCCCAAAAGGAATGAAAAAATGATTTTAGCAACTTTAAAGAATTGGATGCATTATATATATATGACATTAAATACCTTAACTTCCTTCCATTCAGCACCTTTGAAGATATTTTAGCAGTGTAATGGCAGAATGCCAATTCATAACAATCCAAATAGGTGGAAAAAATTGCTTGCTGAATATACCTCCTCTTCTCTTCAGCTGACTAAAATTAGCTGCCCAGTTCCAAAATGCTGTAATAAGGTGGGATAAATCCCATCATAAAAAGAATTCAGTGGAAAATAATCCATGAGAGAGGGTATGCTCTGTGAAAAAAGCACTTACCATCATGCATTTGCTGTAATTATACTTTACTTTTCAAACTGTAATGAGCAGTGGTTCATATAAATGGTAGGTTAAAAACATGGCTAATTTATTGTTATTTCCTTCGGTGATCATTTTTATGTATGTGTTGCTAAAATGTTGATATATTTATTATCTGCATTGAATTTGTACCTCTGATCATTGGCCACTTTATTGCAGTTTTTCAACTGGAGACATTAATGGCTGGAGACAGTAGAGCACTACCTCTACTTTTCTGACATTTTTGTCCCTCATCCCACTTTCTAGTTTCCAAAATTCCAGAAAGAGTTGTATAAGAGGCACATGCCTACAAAAAAATCCTCTGAGAGAGGGTACCAAACAGGGGAAAGCGAGAGTGTGAACTGACAGAAGCATACAGCTGCTTTGCTTGTTTTCCAAAGCTGGAGACAATGTCAAGATATAAACCCAGGTGGGCTGCACAGGAATGGTTGCCTTTGGGAGACACAGGACTCTAAACAGTTCACAGTTGGAGTGTTTAATACAAAAGGGAAACAAATCGGCTTATAAACTGGAAGACGTTTATGCCTCTTGCTTGGGATAAACACATTCCTCCCAAGTGGGGCTGGAATTAAAAGAGATTCACTGATTCAACTACATCTGGCACGTGCTCATGGGAGAATTTGTGATGTTGGGCTGCTGGGAAATGCATAGGATCTAAGGGAGGGTGTGCTGAGAGAGGATGGATGAGAAGCAGATGAGATGAGAACATTATTGTGGAATCTTCCCTTGGGTATCGTGAAAGCTCCCTACAATCCTGGTTCTACGTATGAGCTTATTTTAGTGGCAAATGAATCAAAGTGTAAAAGACATTGAAGGCTGGAACTCCTGTTAGTATCATGGGCTATAACTGAGAAAGCTTTCATCTTTTCACTTCCTGAGATTCTAGCCCTAAATAGTAAAGAAAAAAAATTATAAATTATTGTTTCCCTATCTGAAATTTCCACACCTTGTCTCTTTCTTTGCTACCCTTTGTAGCAGGATGTTAGACTGTGTTTACATTAAGACTGTTTGACTCTCATGCATTGGAGACATCTGCACGGTGGCTTTGAACTACCTGCTTCCTCCAGCTGTTAGGAAGAGAGCCACGGCAGCACAAAGTGTGCTGAAGGCTTTAAAGTGTGCCCTTGAGATAGAAAGGAGGACAACATAATAAACCTTGACTACCTTCCAGATTGGAGTCAGAATAGATGTTAATTTGTCTCTTCATATATTTTCCTGCTGCTAGTAATTTGTAATTGCTGTTTACAGACCCAGGTTGGAATGAGGTCATCACTTTGCCCCCAAGCTTTGGAATATTAAGCAGGATTTCTTAAACTGGAGTTGTCAGGGGTGCTGTCACCAGCTATCTTCTGCCATGCAGCACACGTCCCTTCTCAGTCCTATATCTCATGTCTTAGCCTTATCTGCATAAACTAGGTAATAAAAACGCCACAAAAAGGTTATTTGCTCCTTTCTCATCCACCTTAAGAGTACCCCCACCATATTTTAAGAATGTCTTCAGTGACTACCTGGTGCTTTTTTTTTACTTTTCTTCAACATTCTCCTCTTTTTTCTGATCACTTTAGGCTCCCTGATTCCTTTTCTAGGGTAAAGTGGAGTTAAACTAAAATCTCTCAAATGATAAAGAAAGAAATAATTCTAGATGTTAAAATAGGTTGTCAGAAATGTTGACAAGTGTAGATAGAGTGTGATTTATGGACCTTTAACTTTTTAAATTAAAATCTTATATCCTTAGGTAATACAGTACTGCTGGTGTGCATTGAATTCTCACACTGCATTCCAAATTATCTATAGTACATTAATTTACCATAGATCCGTTTCAGTTGTTTGAGTAAAATGGACAAGATAAATTGAATTAGTCTGAAGTATAAAGTCTGAAGTATAAGACTGTGAGGAAAGTGAAAGTCCATGAAGACTGTCAGATGTAAGAATTAAATGCTATCTCTTGAAATATTACTTGTGGAAAAAAGACACTGGGAGACAAAAATTTGGATACCCTTTGCTGGGTGATACAGTGGATATCCTCACAGTGGGTATGTTCAGGGACATACAACTTAGGGGGGATTTGTAGCACAGTTTTCTTTCAGGATGTCTTAAGTTAGAAATGGAAATTTCAGAAAGTAAAAGAAGTCATATGAATTTGGGCCAATAGCCCATTAGATCTGGATCCTGCCAGGCTCATGGCAGAATTCAGAGTTGTTGGCCAGAAACCTCTGGAAATTTAAATTTTGTAACACCCTGCCCACAAAGAGTTTTGCTTCTTATCACTCTTAATTGTGAACTTCCTAATATCCTGAAGCATGACAAAACAAAAAAATCTTGATTATTCTAAATTTTAACTTTTTCTAATTCAAATGAATGATTTTTAAGTTCCAGTTTTAAATTTTATGTGCTTATGCAGTCTAGTCATAGGTACTGCAGATTACTTGGAGAGGCTGTTTTTGATTTTATTTTCTCTGCATTGTGGTCAATAGAAAGCACTTAAAGTACTCTGGAAGGTCTTTTTGCAAACTACTTTTAGCTTGGGGGGATCAATAGTTTTGAAAAGGGATATTGAGGAAAAATAAAGGCCATTCAAAATTATTTTAGGTTCTGAAACATTTGCTGAAATTAAAATTTAAAAAGAAAATTACAAACCATGACACAGTAAAGACGGAAAATATCTCTCTTTTTATGGTTATTCTTTTTCCTGTAAAATTTTGGACTTGATCTACCATGGTTTTTGGAGCTTTTCAGAGAAAAAAAGGAAACAAAACAGATAAAGGATTACTTTACAGATTAAGATAATTTGGAGTCGTAAGTACTTTATATGGCTTTTTGGGGAGTTCCAATGTCAAGCTATAGCATTTAGATGCCCAAATAATTACTGATGAAAGTTAAAATTCTTCTACAGATTAGAAACTGGTGAAGCCGGAAAGTGAAATAAAGGCAAAAAAGGAAAAATAAAAACTCAAACAAACCCAAAACAGGTCACAGCTGGATATCTGAGGATTTCAGCCAAGACTGCATTATTGATCATGCATTGTTAGTTGACAGAGAAAGCTGGCCCCTTAGGCTGTCTTTACAGGGGGTAATTATGAAGGCATTTCACATCTCAGATATATGAAAAGGCTGTTCAGAAATACTGACCTGTTAACTTCTACTGAAGGAAGTCAGAAAATTGGGTTCCGAAGTTAGACCTCACCAGTGCACCAGATTTGAGGGATGAGCTGAAGTTAAGGGTATTTATTAGAGCTAATATTCCAGTCTAACTGGTTTGATCTTCCCCATTGCTTTGCTTTAGAGCAGCTACACTCAGTTTCATCAGAAGAAGAATCCTATCATGTTACATGATTTTCTCCCAAGGCAGGTAGGAAAACCATGAAATAAACATGATTAACTCTGATATTTCCATATTTTAGTGGGGAAGATAGCAGAACATGCTAAAAGAAGCCCAAAGAATACAGAAAAATGTCTAACATTTAATGTATGAAGCTCTTTTTAAAGCCAAACAGAAAGCATTTCATTGGGAACATGTCTTTCCCAGTCAACCCAAAACATATTAGAGACCAGGATGGAGAGAGATGATAAATACAAGAATTAATTTTGAAGTCAGTTCAAGAGCTACTGATCTACATGAGATCCAGCAATGTTCTTCTGTGACATCTGAATCCCTAAACATGCAATTTCAGCTTCATTTCCCAGTGTGGTTCTTTGTTAGGTTAGTGTTTGTCTTCTTGAGATGGAAGTCTGCAGGAGGAGTATTGGTAGGTTTGCTGTATAAACTTTTTTGTTTAATTCAAATTTAAGCAAACAGGTTCCTCTTCCAGAATCCTCAAATGCATTTACTTTCTACTTTAACTTTCTAAGAATGTAGGTTCAAGGAACTCTCTAGAGACCTAAAATTTAGGTATAAATCTAAATTAAATGAAATCTATAAGCTAGCAATGCTCTAACTATGTATATATTTCTGAAATTCTGGAAGGTGAAGAATCTACCTGTACTTCCTTCCTACTTGCCTCTGTTTTGCATTTCTCAGGTTTCGTATCTCCTTTTATTTTTTTTAAGTGTAAGTAATGAAAAGTATCATTGAAATTATAAACTCATTCAGAATGAATGACTAATTCAGAAATCTCCTAACCTTATAGTATTCTGATTCCTTTCACCCACCCCTTCTCACATGAATTAATCTACATTTTCCATGCTAAAAGGAGAGGAAAACTTCATCTTGGGAATTGCATTGGGATAAATCTCTTTCTGCAAGAGGTGAGTGCTCCCTCTTGGGGAGTTGGTTACATAACCTAAATGTCTGTGCCGTGGTGACCTAGACTGTGAGAGCTGGAAAGAAGTTCCTGTAACTCTGATTTGCTGCAGTGTCCCTCCTCTCACAAAATTGTTTTTTTCAGTATGGAGGAAGGTAATCATTAGTGCAGAGCCCACCATCCCACCCTTTTATCAGCATTATCAGCTTTTATCATCCATGGCTGTTTAAATTCAGGATCTTTCCATTTTACATAACCTGAGTAGAACAAAATGACCAGAATTCAAGAATGAATTTGACTGCTTGTCTGCTCAGGTACCTCAAGACTGTGTATATGTTCAGAATTTTAATGTCTGTTATCAGCCAAGGTTAGACACAGTTTTCCCTTCATCTACATCTAAAAATGCTGAAAACATCTTGAAAAATGTTTTGCTATTTTACTTTTGGTTCAGAAATTATGCATTGCTTGGATTTGTGTACTGACAGATAATGAGGGAACATCACACAATATATGATAACAATAACACTGAAGTAATGTGAGAAAGTCATTTATCTTTCTGTTTCCACTCTGCCTGTGAGAATCTGAAAATCACTACCATTCCCATTTGAATAAATATTTTGGTGGGAAACGTTCATTTGAATATAAAGGACTGAAGAGTTCAGCTATTTCCCGTATGCACACAAGTTAGATGGGGAGGGAAGAAAGAGATGAAGTACTGCTACTTATCAGCAATATAAGCTGCATCTTTTGAATGTTTTGTCAGTATTAAAATACCTTATGTTTATTGATAATCTCTTTGCCAGACATATTTTGTAAGTCTATTGCTCAGAAAGGTGTCTTTTATTTTCCACATCTTTCTCTCTCTTCCCCTCTTCTTCTAAATTGCTTAGCAGCGTGGAGGGATCTGTCAGAAATTTCATTAAATCTTCAATATTTGCATGAACAGGTAGAACTAATTAATTTTAGAAGAATTATTTAAAAAATGGGTTTTTTTTTTTCTTTCTGTCCTTTCTAATGTTGATATAGGAATTAATAGTAATTGATTATGATCTCTGTCCAAATTACATTGAAAAATTTTAACTCCGGTAATGTATCTAACTCAGGCACTTAAGGAACATGCTATGTACTAAGGATCTGAGGTTCTCAAAAAAAATACCCCTGTCCCTTATGCCTTTTTATGCATCAGTTAACATGAAATAAACAGGGATCAAGATCCACTTCTATGGATGTGAAAATTGTATTGGAAGGAGGAGAGTAAAGTGAGGTCTTCCTGTCTTACATCTGGGATTCATCAATGATCTGGAACATCTTTCTGAAGGAAACAGCTGACTTTCAGAAAAAAATCTTCTTAATGGTGTCAAAGAACTAGGGTGATTTGCTCTTCTTTCTGCTATACTGCAGTGCTGACAAGGGGCTCCACTTCAGGTAAATGAAACATTTGACCTTAACCTCGATTCTGCTCATTTCCACGTCTAGCATAAAATAGGTGAAAAGAAAAAGGATGCCAAGTTCCCTTCTCTTTCCAAGTCTGGTAAACTTTATTATTGTTTTTTCCTTCTTTATTTTTTAGCCTTGGCACAGAAAAATATTTTATTTTGGAATGTAAGAGGGAGCCCAAAACCCTAACAATTGCAGTGGTTTGGGGACTGAATGGAGCCAATGCAGGACTGTATGCAACTTAATGGTCCAAACGTGACAGGCTAGAACACTTGATTATTGTATATTTCTTCCTTTCTCCAAAATTCATGGGCTGAATGCATCACTTTTAGCTGACAATCTGCCCTGAGTTCCAATCTAACAAGAAATTTTTTCTTCAGTTCTGTGGTTCCAACCTGCCAAAGCTGTGACACTATCTTGCCTGATCTGACTTTGCAAGGGTAGTGCCACTAATTTGCCATGGCAAGACAGACTAGAAAACAAAAACTGATGTTTACAAATTTATCACAGAAATCTCAGCTCTGATAATATGGTTTTGGCCTGCTAAATTTGAGTGTGCCCTTTGAAACTTACATTGAATTTACTGTCTCAAAGTGAAAAAAAAAAGCCCAAGTATTTTGCAGGAATTTCTGATCTGTTTTAGACTAAACTCCTTGCTGAACATGGTTTCTCTGATTTCTAAGGACACCTTGTATTGGCATTGAGACACAATTATTCTGCCTGTACTTGCCTATTTCATATATCACTTGACAACTGCAGATGTATAAACAAAATTATATTCTTAGGTAAGTTGATTTGCAACCCAAGCTGCAGCCCAAATTAACTATATATAGGCATATAAATAAATGCTGAAAACCCCCTCAATTTTCTATTTCAGTGGAGAAGTAGATTTACTTTTCATTCATAAGTTCTAACAGCAGAGACAACCATCCCCCTGTGTGAAAGAATTTCCTGCGAGGAGCAGCAATTATTTAAAAACAAACATAGTTTTCTCACAAGAATACTCTGAAATCTTACAGTGTTCATGGCTGTGGTTCTGTTCAGCCACCTTAAAATATGAAGCTTGACCTGGTGTTTTGAAGCACCTCTCACAAATGAGACATGAAGATGCTATACTGGGACTAAATCCTAAATGAAGTGGCGGTGGTGGTCCATTAGTTAGCAGTTTCTTCACTAAATCTATACTTATGACTCAGAATGAAGTCTGCGTTTTAGACAAAACGTGAAACAGAGGTCCCTGACCATTTTGTTTCATTAAACATCCAATGACACTTTTAACCAAAGCAGAGGATGTTAAGTTCAATGTTCTTACAAAATTCCTATCTGGATAATTACATTCTGCTCTGCTAAAGATCCCCTAAGAAAATGTAATTAAAATTGCTTGATGTCTCTCTGGCACAGAGCAGACAGGTGTCTGTAACACAAAAGCCACCAGCACAACTGACATAAATTGATGTTCTTCTGTGGCAGGGGAGAGTGAGGATAGAAGCATTACTTTCTCCTTACCAGAAATGGACATTCCATTTTAGGCACTGGGCACATCCACATTATGCTGCTGATAACAAAGTGCTAATTTTTTTTATATCTGCCCAGAACTTCTTCTAAGGAGTAGGAACTTAATTCATAGCTCACAGCCCTTTTGGCAATCAACTAGATTCTTTGCTAAGTTTTATTAATCTTATAAGTAATGATTAAATAGATACACACAGGAAAGGATTGGGAAGGCTCTTTTCCAATGCAGCTGGGAATCTGCAACACAGACATTGAGAAAGTCTTTTGCATTAATAATCAAAGAATCACAGAACCACTGGGGCTGGAGGCCACCTTGGGAGATCACATAGCTCAACACCTCTTCCAGAGCAGGATCAGCTAAAGCAGTTTGGTCAGGACAGCGTCCAATCATGTTTGAGTATTTTCAATGAGGGAGAGTCCACAACCTCTCTGGGCTACCTGTGCCAGTGTTTGACTGCTCTTACAGTTAAAAACCCTGTTTTTCTTCTGTTTGAACAAAAGTCCCTCTGCTTTGACTTGTATTTATTACTTCATATCCTTCCACTAGGCACCACTGGCCAGTCTCCTGTTTCTTTACTCTCCCATCAGGTATTTATATACATTGGTAGTCATTCCCCGAACATTCTCTTCTTCGGGCTGAGAAGTCTCAGCTCTTTCAGCCTCCCCTTTTACATCAGATGCTCCAAGCCCTTAACAAAGTTCTGGAGATTTGCTGGGCTTGTTCCAGCACATCCATGTCTCTTGCACTGCGACACCCAGATCTCAAACCAGAGTTCCAGATGGGTGTCCCTAGGGCTCAGTAAAGACTGATAAAAAAATTTACTTTCTTGTACTTCTTCCAGATGGACAGATGACCATCCCCTGTGTTCTAAATAGTTCTGCACCTAGTAAAAAAAGGCAAATAGTGGTTTTTTGGAGGAAAAGGTTGATAAACTCAAGGAGCAGATGGGCATATTCTCTGGACCTCATATGTCTTGCAATTATTTTGCTAGATCCTCTTCCATATGACTGTCATTCTTTACCAGTTCTTAGCAATAGCTTAGCCTTTTAAAGCTTTAATTAAACTGTCTCACCAATGGACAGTTAATGATTTAAAAGGAAACAATTCACCAATGTCGTGTCCCTCCATTATACAGTACACATTTTAATGGTTTGTACTGAATCAGTTGCTTATCAAGACCTTGAATATCTCAACAATCGTACTACATTTTCTCAAAATAACACAGCATGATACAATGTGGTTAAAGTGAAGTGACAGCAAGAGCTGTGGCTTGAATGTAAATGCTGTGTTATACCATGGCAAAAAAATGTTCCACAAATCTAATGAGTCAGACATAGCCTTGAGTCTGGATGATATTCAGCATAATGACACGGCTCAAAAGTAATTGCCAAACAGTCCCTCATCACTCACAGAGCCTACTCAGTCATCTAGACCCTGTGCAAGCAAAACTCCCAGTGACTTCAACAATGTAATGCCTTAGAAATGAACCCAAGATTATTCAGGAATAAAAAAAGAAGCGAAAGTCAAAGAGAAAAACAATCACTTTAGAATGTATACAGCTTCCATCATCATAATATCTGTGCACTTCACAATCTTTCCCCAAAATGCCATTAGGCATTCATAAAGTAGTGATTTTATGAATGGGTATCTGATGCATCCAAGGTCATGCAAGAGATGTGGCAAACAGCAATACAACAATCCACCCTGGGAGACGAACCTTGTCCCAGGATAGAGGGAATTCCAGTAGTTGTCTAATAATATCTAGGATCTGCTAATAGGTAATTTTATGCATCAAATTTTATCATTAAAATGCATCCATTAAAGTCTGAATCAATATTGATATTCAGACTGATTTCCTTATTGTTATTGACAGTAAACTCCATCCTGAGATAAAAGCTTTCCTAATAGCCAACTAAAATATGCCCTACTGCAGTGTTAGATCACTTGTGATTCTTTTCTTTTCCAGTTAATTATAATAATTGATTCTATCGATCCCACACTTTTTCTGAAAATGTTTGTGCACGAATAACTCAACAATGAATAGTCAGAACAACCCTTCTAACCCAAAGATTATCTGCAGGAGATGACCAAGGATTAAAAATAGATACATGAATTTAGTGAATAACAAGATGACTCGGGCACCTTCCACTGGCAAAGTACCAGAGCCTGTTCTCCAGCTGGATGTTGTGGGTTAGCCCCAGGCAGCAGCCAAGCACCACACAACCACCTGATCACTCCCTGCCTCCTGCAGGGAAAAGCAAGACTGCAGGGAAAAACAGCCCCCATGGGTCAAAATAAAAGTAGTTTGAAAGGGAAGGGAAGGGAAGGGAAGGGAAGNNNCCCGCCCCACGGCCCCTGCCCCCGGCTTATGGTGTGCCCCTAACACACTTGCTGGGGGGGAAGATTTGGAAAAAAAGAAAGACTTAATGCTGTGCAAGTGCTGTTCCACCATAGCCCAGTGCATTGTAAGTACTTAGGCACAAAATCAAAGCACAGCACCACATGGAAGAAAATTATGTCCATCACAACTATGTCCAGTACACTACGGGATCTCATCCAAGTGTATAAATTGTCCTAAGATTTAAACAAGGATGGGCACATCCATAAATCTACTGGAAACAGGAAGTCAGCTGACTGTATCAACCCTTGGTACTGTTTTTGGGTTCATGGGATTTTTTTGGTTTTGTTTTGTTTTTGGTTTAGGTTTTGGTTTTGGATGTTTTTATGGAGATAACTTTATTTGCCGACATCTTTATTTCCTTTTAAATTATGACTTAATGGCATTCATTATTTAGCACTTCTCTTTTGTCATTTTAAATTATAGAGAGAGAAAGTTAGATTTTCTATTTTAACAAAATATAATAATATTTCACTATAAATTGCTAGGATTTAATTTGTTCTCTTCTTGCTATACATGTTTCTAAATTTTATCACAGGCTTTTATCTTAAATCTAAGCTTTATGACTTTAGACTATTGCTGGAAAGGGACTTTGTTACTGGATGGTCACATCCCTTATTTTGCAAACAAATTGACTTTCTTTCTTGTTTCTGTTTTGTTTGGCTGAGTAATTGCAACAGTTGAATTTCTTGCAACAGTTCTCCTTATTGCAAAGCCTTGTTGCACTTTTTAAAATAAAATTGGTGGACTGACCTTTTTGTCTATGACCACATCCTTATTTCTTTTTAAATTGAGAGTGAACCCTTACATAGGAAAGAGTAATCAAGGAACATAGTTTTATTTATTAGCATTGATTCTACAAATCACCTGGTGCAGCAATCAAACTGTATGGGCAACACAATAATTTAACAATTCTCTTGAATCTCTGAGTCTTCTGACCCTTGCCAGTGGTACAAGGAAAACAGACAAAACAATGAGCAGCAATCACTTTTCTTCACCCTTTTTCTCTTTTATGGCTCACCACACAATAATGTAATTTACCACAAGCAGGGAAATCCTCAGGGGACATTAGAGAATGGGAACTGGCCTTAGGCTTTTATAGGGTATATTAAAGGTACTTTTTTAGGGAGAAAAATCCCTACAGTACTATCCCCTTTCCCCCTTTTTCTCTGCCTCCTGATATTAAAGCCATAGGTTAGCACCAAAACCACAACAATTAGCCTCAATTTGTAGACTGTGGGGCAAATGGTAAAAGGTATTGTAAATCTGATCTTAGGACCAATGCAGTTTAAAATTGCTTCAAGTTTTGCTAACCAAAGGCAATTCTGTGTAGGTTTCCTTTACGTGAAACTGTCCAAACTGAGGCAATGGAAGAGACTGCTCAGGTAGTTTAACTCTCCCTGACCTGCTTGAAACTAACAAAATGTTGGATAACAGTGTTTTGATCCCACTGGACTTGCTGATGTTAAATCAGGCAAATCCTCTGCCACGCTCTGCATGCCACGATAAACACAGTAAATGAGAGGAAAATGTAATGAGGGATTGTTTGGCAAAGCTTAGCATAGATGTTACATCATCATTACACTCACTGTATTCTAAAATCACAGTTGTCTCTCTCCAAGAGCTGCACTATCTTCTGGATTAGATAAGGAAAAAATATGGACTATGTTGAAACAGCCTTCAGGTTTGTGGCCTGGGTAATTCTCACTTCTCTTTATGTAGTTAATGGAGGTAACTGGGGTAAGAGGCATTCTGTTGGATAGTTTTTCATTCTGAAAATATTGTCTGTGTGTTAACTGTGCTACCTGACCAAAAATAAGGACAGGGAAGGCAGCAGAAAAGCACAAAGGGAAAGCTTAGCAGTGGAGGAAAATAAGCAGTGAGTAAGGAAAAAGGAGAGAGGGGGGAAGAGAGGTCCCAAGGGTCTTGTGCAGCGCAAGGAAATAGGGACAATGAGCTAAAAGAGAGGGAAGATACACAGTGAGCAACAGGGTTAAATGCCCCCAAATAAATAATAAATTACAAAATCCCAAACAGATTTGCAGACCTTCTGCTGTCACACCTGTGCAGAAAGTGAGCATGGCAGCAGGTATTTCTGTATTTCTGCTCGATGTAATTACTGCTGTAAGCCTAGAGCAATTTTATACAAAAGACAGAAGTTAAAATTGCTCAGGCTAGCATTTTAGGCAACTTTCTTTAAGACACATTTCTAAGCAGTGCCACAAACCTGAGGGCAAGCTAAGTAATACCAGACCAAAGTTTGCTTGTGATTCACTGCTGACTTAAATCTGGTAAAGTAGCATGCCGAAGGCACTCTGAAATATGGCCAGCCACAAACATGGGTTAAATTAATGTGGTTCAGCTAAAATGTAATGCATGAAATAAGAGCCAGTCTAGTCAGTGTATGAAAATATAAACTTTTATGACTTCAACTTACTGAACCTGACTGTAAGTGATGTGAGGAACCTCTGATATATTTTTAAAACCCTGAGAAAAGTGGCATGAGTGTGATGCTTATGCTTTAGCTGTATTCTTCCTGCCACCACTTTTAAAATGCAAATACTCTAACTTTTGACTAGTGCTCTCTGACTGACTGTGAAGAAACTGGGAGAGGTATCTCTCCTCCTCCCTGGGCATCATTTACACTCACACATTGAGCATGGCCAGCACAGTGGGAGTGTGTCAGATCCCACAGATCCTTGTTGTGCTGCAAAGTTCCTCATGCAGCACTGACCAACTGCTGTGACATGCAGCATGACCACAGGAGTGCAAATACACCACTGGTGTCTGCAAGCTTGGCTGGAACACATCACCGTCATGGAGAGGTTTCAAATAAGGACAGGCCCAAAGTTAGCTTTGGGAAAGTGTCTCTCCTTCTGACACCCTCCAGAAAAACCTTTTAGGGAGATGTTAATGATCTCCACAAGCCCAGAGTGATGATTTTTGCTTTCCCAACAGCTTTCCTGGGTTGTTCAAGCTGCAAATCCTACTTCTAGGGCAGCAGGAAACCACTGTTGAAATTTCAAAGAAATTCCAACATTAAGAAAAAACACGGGCACAGGACTGAAAAGTAGCTGGTGTTTATTCCTCCAGGGAGATCAAAAGGGATCAGAGGCTTTAAATCCACAATTATTAATGGAGTGATTATGCAATGGCATGTGTATGGGTGTTACAAAAGGCAGAGCTACAATTTCACATAAAGATTGAACTTCAGAACCAAGGAGAAAGCAACAGACTATGAGAAAGGAGGGACTGAAATGAAAACCAGTTGTTCCTTGAACTCCAATTTTACAGTGCTCCAAAACTCAGTGAGCTGTACCAACTGGCATAACATCAAAACTGGGAATAACATAAAACTGCCCACCCTTGAAGCATGACATGAGGAAATTTTGCAATTATGGAATACTGAATATATTCCAACAAAACAAAGTGCCAGGCAGCTCATCTCCACCTACTTCCCATGCTCAGAATATAAATGGAAAAGAGAACATCAGTAAAACCTGTGGTTGGATCCTTTGTTGCTGAAGGCTTTTTAAGCAACTGAAGATTAATCATCCTTTTAATCAGAAGAAGATTGAGGACTAAGGACTTATCACCAAACAACTTACTTGGGTAAATTACTCAAAGCACCTAATTAAATTGATATACTCTCTTACCAGGATGTAAACTTTAAAGTCTGAAACCCTGTAAACAGTACAAAGGTGCTTACCCATTATCCATGATTCATTTCTCTGTTGGTGGAATGGATAACAATAACTTTCTGTGAGCACCATAAAAATTAATTTAAAGAGTGTAGTAGCCACATAAAGACCCTTTTCTTTCTCTCTTTCGATCATAAATTGCCAGATAAGGCTCAGGAATTTTTATTAGATATGAAATGGTAAACTAACAGCAATATTTACAGCTTTGTACATCATCTAAAAAACATGCCTTGAGCTGTTTGAAGCTTTGTTATACAGTTATTATTGCTGAAAAATAATTGCATCTGCTCCAAAGTTTGCTCAGTTCTATAAAAAAATTATAACATGATTAAGAACAAGATCTGAGTCCATGTCATGTTACTTTATTCTATTCCCTGAGCTGTCTTTTTAGGAAGCCTAATAATGGTTGTTATCTTTGCTGCTAATGGATACCAACTGGTTCCAGATCAATCTTGCTCACTACAGAATAGAACTCAAAATCCTCAGTCAGGACTTCCAGTGAGCAAGTAAATTTGGGTGGGATCCTTTATAGATGTCTTGAATAGGGAATCTTAGGTCAAATTATGAAATTAATACTTCTTCCCATTTTTCTTTGAGAAGGGGTCAAACCTCTGTTCCTGAAACAGATGCCTGATCAGAACATAATCAACACTGGCTTCCTTTGAACCTGACCATAAATATATTAAAATACTGTAATGAGAACAAGTATATGAGCAGCCCTGTCTGGTGGAAGGTGTCTGTGCTTATGGGGGGGTTGGAATTAGATGATCTTTAAGGTTCCTTCCCACCCAAAACATTGTGATTTTATAAGCATTTTGTAGCAGTGTGATATTACAGACAGTCAGATACAAAATGTAAACATTTTACATAAGTGTTTAAGTAGAAATAGTCAAGGCAAGGGAAGTTGAATGTAGCTTCTGGCAGGAGTCATTCAAACAGTGATAATTTGCTAGACAAAGCAGAAGGAAAGCTCAAATAACAGCAAACAGATAATTCCTACTGAATACAGGGAAGATGACTGGCAAAACCAAAAACCAAGATAAGCAGTCAGGAGCAGATAAGGCAGATGAGACTGCTCCTTTTGGGAGGGGGGCAATAGCAGCAATGTCACAGGGTGAAAGAAGATAAGTCTGACTCAATTCTGACTTCTCTAATCAAGTGGCTCTGAAGTCTGATCTTGGCTACCACACCCTTCAGTGGCTGTAGCCATGGGTGCTACGTGTGCCTCTGTGGTGGTGTGCACTCATCTCTGATTCAGGATATGGGTACCAAAGGCTAATAGCTCTGTGTGGTGTTAGTGATTAGCAGTGTGTAAGGATTAACCATTAGCATCTGTGCTCTTAAGGAATAAATTAA
Organism: Leptocoma aspasia; assembly: GCA_013399835.1. NCBI lineage: Eukaryota > Metazoa > Chordata > Aves > Passeriformes > Nectariniidae > Leptocoma > Leptocoma aspasia. Next base: position 1,199,613 of record VXAX01006984.1, on the reverse strand, counting down.
TTCAGCAAAGGTTTGATTTACCCTGGACTGATATATCAGTTTTCGAAGCACTCCTAACTTAGCCAACTCTAATTCCCTAATGGATATATATTTATGTACATACATTGCCACACTTGTGTTTCCAGAATTTCCCTACATTATCTCTACCTCTGGCAAATAGCAGGGAAATTCCCAAGGGGGAATCTTGCTGTACTTCCTGTATGCCAGCATATAATCCAAGCAAAACTGTTAGGGCTCTGTCACTTTTTGCTGTCACACTAAGCAGCCAAAAATATGATAACATTTTTTTAAAATATCTCTCTCATACTGATGGTTTTATACAAATAATATCAACAGCTATTTATAGTTCTAATTTATACTTATCCAGTCAGAAATAAATGGAAAAAAGACAACTGTGACCAGACAAGCAGAGCTGAATTGTATGAATTTCAGACAGTGAATAAAAAGTCTTGTGTTTATAACTAGCATGTTTGATTTTGTTTTTCACTTATTTGCTTTCACATTTGAGAGAAGAAAGAAAGGAAAAAAAGAAACATAATGGACTAAATTAAATAACAACAACAAAAATAGGAATATCTACTCTAGCAATGTAAACTTACCAAAGTTCATTGTTTGGAAAAATATCCCATTGGGAAAAAGAAAAATAAACATTTTCCTGACTGTGATATATCCTGGGCTAATTTTAGATCCCCTAACAGAAATCACACATACTCAATAGCTTTTTACAACTGGATTGAAAAATGTATTGGACAAAATATTCCAGAAAAAAGGTTTGTCTTGGGAGAATGGTTTAGTAAGTTTATTCCATTACTAGCTTGTAAAATACCTGCAGTGGTTTAGTCCAGCCAGAAACTATGAACCATATTACTGCTTACTTACTCCTCTCCCAGCCTCTGCTGGGGAGGGTGATTGGAAAGAAAAGGAAAACCTTGTGGATTGAGAGAAGAACAGCTTATTAGTTGAAATAAAACAAAATACAGTAATAACAATAATTATACTATAATAGTAATGGTGATGATAACAATAATCATCTTCATCATCATCGTTGTAATGAAAAGGAGAGAGATAAAACCCAAGGGGAACAAGTGATGCTCAATACAATTTCTCCTCACACATTGGCCTGTGCCCAGCCCATCCCTGAGCAGTGATTGGCAGCTCCCAGCCAACTCCCCCCAGTTTATGCACCAGGCATGACGTTCCTTGGTATGGAATATCCCTTTGGCCAGTTTGGGACAGCTGTCCTGGCCATGCTCCCTCTGACTTCTTGTGCACCTCCTCACTGGCAGAGCATGGGAAACTGAAAAGTCTTTGGCATCGGGTGAGCACTATTTAGCAAAATCTACATCAATGTGTTGTCAAACTTATTCTCATACTAAATCCCCAAATACAGCACTATAACACCTACTGTGGAGAAAATTAACTCTATCCCAGCTGAAACCAGGACAATACTGGATTAACACAAAACTTGGTGACTTCATTCTTATATCTTTAATTCCTTACAGCTGATTTTTGAGTTTTGCTGGTTTTATGAGTGTGATCTTTAGCTACAGAGACAGACTCTGATGTTGTTTTATTATTACACAAACCTTTTGCTATGTTAAACTAACTTGAAATAGGGAAGAAAGTGCTATGCATCCTTTATAATCCTCACCCGGGAAAGGGAGAGAGCAATATTTATGAGGGAGGAAGAAGATACATGGGCCTGTTGACAAATAGGTGTTTTTCTGCACAGAGGCAAATTGTTATGATTGTAAATTGACTCATGGTCATTGTTTTGATAGCTTGTAAATACAGCTTATTCCATTTCTGCATTTTTTTTGTTTGTTTGTTTTAATATGTAAAATGTGACAATATTGTAGGAAAAGTAGAGCTTGAAAGAGCCAATGAAAGAGTCAAGAGATCTCTCAGAGTGTTGATCTATCGATCTATCACTTTGGCATAGGAAAGACAAAATTAAGTGTAGCAACTTCTGACTCCAATCATAATACACCAGTACCTGTCCAGACCATTGGCTTATTTCATTCAGAAAATGGAATCTGCAGCAAATTCATATTGTTCTGTTTGTGACCTTGCACTCCGTTAGAGCCAATTGTCATTATGAGGCTGAAAATCCAAGCTCAAAGATCCAGTTCATGTCCTGACTGCAGGATAGCTGGCAAAAGAAGATGCGAGTACAGAAGACCTGGAAAAAAGAGGGACAGATTGTTTTTCTGGAGCTTTTTCAGGGTAGCCCTTCAAGAGAAGGTGCATTAATCTCAATAGAGGAAAGGCAAAGACTGACCTAATTTAATTTAGGGTTAGTTTAGATAGAATGGAAAATGATGTAAAGTGCAGTAAATGTCCAATGGAACTATGGTGAAAACTGACCTGCTTTTCAAGTTTTACACTAATGGAAGAAAATAGTTTGGTTTATATCAGATGATATTAAGAAGGAAAACCTGCTAAAGCAAGCAAAATCTTTGCTGGGTTAGGAGGTAGTTGAACTCTTCTTTTTTTCATTTTTTTTCATAAATGAACACCAAAAATCAAAAGTGATCTCATCTTTGATTGTAATCTTCCAGGATACAAGGGAAATACATGGACTGTGTTACTAAGAAGGAGAAAAGGTTTAGCTTTTAAAAAACAACTTGTAAATTACCTGCAAAAGTCCAATGTAATAAAATACTTTGAATAACTTTTCCCATGTCTGAAAATATATCACAAAATTAAAACCTCTGAGCTTCAATGACAGACTCTCCACTGCTTGCTTGAAAAAAGAAACAACTAAAATGCCTATGTATATGCACTAACAAAAGAAGGTGGTAAAGCAATAGGCCAGTTTATAATTTGTTATATTTTCTACATAATGACTGTAGATTCCCTGCCCACCTAAAAAACCCCAGCCTGTTTATTTTTTTAATGATGAACTGCTACCCAAAAGAAACAGAGTGGCATTCTGTTGACACCATATGGTGGCTGAAAAATGGATTCCATAGTATTCTATTTGTTAGAATGTCTTCTGAGTTTCTGTATCCATAATTTATGTTGGGGCCTTCTCTGATTGCCAAAATATTCAAACGGCTTTCTCTTCACAGGGTAGCCTGCGTGGGGGGAAGAAGGTTTTCAAAACAGCAGGACCCAAACAATCTCCTACTGCTCAGAGGAGAAATCATTTCCAAGCTTCTGTCCTTCTGGCTGCTTTCATTGTAATAATAATTTACATCCTGTGTGAGGAAACTGTTTGCATTCAGAAGAAACCCAAAATAATAAATAAAAAGAAGGGGAAAAAAAACCCCAACAGTTTATGTTCTTGCATGGTAATACAAGAATTTGTGAATATTAAGCACCAATTTAAAGTTGCATTGACTCCTAGGCTCTGACGTAAGTAGATAGCTTAGGCCTTCATATCTTAAGGGAAAGTGATATGCAGAGGTTATTGAACAGTGCAGTTTCCAAATGATTGCCTCTGCAGCTGGCATAGAGAGATCCAGAGTGGTTATGGATGAGCTAAAATAATTAAGACATATTTCTCCCGGTGTCTACTCAGTTATTACTCATTTTTTAAGAGGCAATAATTTAGGCAAAGATTTAGGTATGACTGTGAATTACAAACAGATATTTCATATGGTCTTAATATGGTGCATGAGGCCACTTGCATTATGCAGCAGGATATGTGCCTTGTAAGCAGCAGGGATCCTGGAATCACATTAAATGACTGAGCCAGTCCCTCCTTTCTCACCTTTCTCTTCTCCTCGATCTATCACAGTTTAGTGCTTTCTGCTGTTTGACCTGTTCTGTTTCCCTCTTGCCTCTGGGATGTTGGCAGGAGCACACAGCATGATGAATGGACACCTGAATGTGGGGAGAACTAAAACCAGCTGCAGTGGGATTATTAATGTTTAGCAGAATAGGATTATAGAAGAAGAAGCCCACCTGTTGTGGGGATCTTAAGAATTAGATTAGACCTATTTGACCCTGAGGTACCCTGGTCTCAGAAGATTATTTATCCTCAGGAGTAAAACGGAGTTATATGGAGGTTTTATTTCATTCCTCAGACTTGGGAAGCATTCCTCCATTCTCGACCTTCCAGCCATCCTGGGCATACAGCTGAGGTACTCCAGTTGAGGTCTGAAAAAGTAATTTAGCCAGTAGCAAACTTGGATCCCATTAAATTGCAGTTTTTATAAAGAAATAGGATGGAAGCTGAATATTCTTCCAGAGCATCTGGCAAAATGCTGCTGACAGCTTTGCTTATTCTGAAGGAGTACTGGTTTAAAAAAAGTCTTCACTGTAATACAGATTTACTGATGTGAATACGTATTTCTTGTATTAGTCTGTTTAATGACAGTGTCTTAGAAGTTCAGTCAGTATTTAAATCTGACATATTCTCTTCCAAATCAAAAGAAAGAACATATTCTCCTATAGGAAATGAAAGTAGAAAACCTGTGACCAAATTAAATTAAATTTTTAGAGAAGCATTATATGTGGAGGAAATCTTGAAATACTAAAAGTAACTGTATTTAATCTGGGGAGAAAAAAAAAGGAAATTTCATTTAAGAATTGTTTCTACATATGTATTCCAAAAAATGTCTGGAAAAAAGAAAGAATGGGTCAAAAGTTCTAGCAACAGCAACAAGAGATCTAAATTGCAAATTACTTTGCAACTTATTTAAGACAGCTCTCTAGAAAAATTTATCCTGCCCTACACAGCAATTCTCCAGATAACCTGAATTCAGGATATCAGATGAATTTCACTCATGTGAGCAGCTCAGTTCAAGTTACTTATGACAGGAAAAAGATTGAGTCCCCAGTATTCACCTGGACTAGTGACATTACTAAATGAATTTCCTTAATTTAAGGTTTCATTTACCTTTCAGGCATATTGTCTTTTATATCACAAATACTAGTCTTGACTCTAGTTGACTCTCAACTAGTTGACTCTTGACTAGTTGACTCTCAATGTGAAGACAGAATCATTACTGGAGAGAAGGGTGAGAAGACAGTCTGAAACTGGTTTTATCCCAGGAGTGATGCTTGTGAAAATCTACCACAGAAACCTCCAGAAGCATTAATATTCAGCTTCAGAATAATTTAGCTGTTCACAATGTTGATGTTTAGATGTAATCTCTTTTGGGGTTAGTAGTTATTGGGGTTCTCAGGTGGGTTTCTGTTACCTAATATGGGTCTCTGCTGCTGTTTGGGCTCTGAGGGCTTGAGATACCTGCACAGGATTTACAGTATGGCACGGAAGCCAGGAGAGCTCTTTATTCTTCTGAAACAACAATTGGCAGCTAGAGAAAATCTGAGCACAGGATCCCATTCCAGGCAAATAACCTCAATGGAGGCTAAAGAGCTGGTTATCTCTGCTTTAGAGCAGAGACACAAATTTTACCAGCTGAACAGCTCCATTTTCAGCTAAATTTTACCAGGTGAACAGCTCTCTAGGATCCATGGACTTCACTGATGAGCTCTCTCTTCAGTAAAATGGCAGCTGGGACACACAACACATGGGGGAAACTTTGGTCTTTGGTTCAGCTGCCTAAAAATAGTTGTTTATGTCATTTGAGATCCAGAAAGGTTCCTATAGAGTGTGGAAGTACCAATGGCAGCGTATAATGTCTGAAATAGCACTAGGTGCCTCTGTTTACATAATCAGTTTGAGTTTATGTAGTCCAATATGAGAGTTTATGTGTAAACACCTACTGTTTGGATTTTGAAGTTGAATCCCTACCGCCTCCATGGCTGCAGATATCCTTTCAGTACAGAAGTTCTAGGAGTACGCTTTTTTTTTGTTTCACTGGTGTGGACATTTTCTGTCATTTCCAGTCGTCAGGACTGTACCTGTTTACAGATATTTGCCCTGTCAACAAAGATTCCACACAGCACAGTTTGGTACAGGTAATTGCAACTGTGTTTTACTCTCAACCTGTAGATAGATTCATTGCTGGAGAGAAGATTCAAGGCAAACAAAACAAGGTGATAAGTTTTACCACTAAGTTATTCCAAGTAATGTTTGTGTCTCCTCAATCGAACTTACAGAACTTTTCTCATATACAATATTGATGCTTTTGTTCCCTAGAAAAGCTGCAATAATTTGTTATTAAGGTATCATGGTACTTCTAATTTTGTTTCTTCATTTTCTGTTCTCCTCTTCTTTAATTCCTTTTGCATGCTGCACTGAGAATAGATGATGAGATGAGCTGTAACTCCCTTGAAAAGCTTTCTTCTTATATGTTGAGCTGTTTCTGGTTTTTTTTTTTTTCAGAGCAGGACCATGTGCTCTAGCTCTAAGTCTCTTCCTCCGTTCTCTTTCTTAGCTTTCAAGGTCATGTGTTTGAATATTTCAGTTGCAAGTATCAAAGTGCTACTTGATTGAGACAGAATTTTCCTCCCTTCTCTCCTCTTGAAAAAACAAACCATGATTTCAGGTATTAACGGATCAAGAAATTTAAGTATTCTTGATTAGGGATTATAGAGATGAGAGTGGCAATACCCATGCAGCCTAACAATACATTCTGATCTTGGTATATTGATAAGAGAAGGCTTGTAGGACTGAATTTACAAGCTGCATATGAGAATGTTGGTACCATAATTTGGATTTAACTTAAGACTGGAGTGATGCAGGGAGGAGATGTCTACCCTTAACTACTGGGTTTCCTACCAAGCTGTGAACACAGAAAGATGACCAAGAAAAGACTGATATGTTCGTCATTAAAACATTGATTCGTGATTGTAAGGTGCTTTGAAAGTGGAATATTGTGATTAGATAAACTGATATTGGTGTGGGGAAAAGACCTGTCTTTCTGGCTATAAAGCCTTCTGTCCACTTGGCTCAGGAAATTTCATAGGACCCATCTTCTTAGGTCTGCAGGCATGTTCAACACCAGGCCCTGATTTCCCTATCCTTTTTTCACCCACATCTGTTAGCTGGGTTGAGCTAATCCCTGCCTCTCCAGTGCACCTCCACAAAAAAGTGTGTGGCAAGAAAGATGGTAGATACGCAAACAGGCTTTGACTCTAAATATTATGATTTCGTAACACCTAGACCTGAATAGTTCCTGAGCTGAGATATTATACAGGGAATTCCAACCCATGACATCCATATTATTTTTCCTCTCATGAAAGCTTTATATCAGCCTACAAAACTTGACTCTCTTATGTCTACAGGACATTATATTCACAACAGCACTGTGTTAGAAAATGGGAAATGCCCAGCAAATGTTACATTTTGCTCTTGGTAGCATATGACAACAAATAGGTTTTTTCAGGTCAAATGACACTGCTTAAAAGAAAATCATTGAGAGGATTATGTGAGTATTCAACAACTAAATTCTGAGCAAAATTAAAGAGGATGTCTATCGTCAGGAGGGTCACTGAAAAAGCTGCAATATAATTAAAATTCTGGGATTTTAAATTCTTTTTTTCTTTCAAAGGACTTGATTCTGCATTTCACAACACAATTTTAATGCCAAGGTACTTATCTTTAATCCAGTGGAGGTGCACCAATGTAATGAAGAATTATTTCCAATATTATTAATTTCTTTTATCTATTCCTTTTTTATCTGGGAAGATTAGGAAACAAAATGATAATTAATTTATAATGGCGTTGATCCAGTATACAAGGATATGCCTTCAATATAGTTTGTAATGTATTTTGAAAAGAATGAGTTTGTTAGCCATTATTAAAAACTCTATTTTTTTGTTTAAAAGACCATTACTTGTGAAATCCTGCCCCTGACAGCAAAATTGTCATCTGCCTGAGAAGAGGCATGCTTTGCTGTCGTTATCTTACTTCAAAATAGTTATTTTTCATTATTCAAACAGAGGGAATGTCTTAAGCCATAAAAGACTTTCAATAAACCCTTTACCTTTAGGGAATACGAGTTAAGGCCACATTCTCCTTCTCTAGGAAGATAAGAAATCATGCATGCTTCAAGGACATCTGAAGCTGACCTAAAATGTTGTGTTTAGACTCAGCTTCAGAGAAATGCTGGAAACAGGAGGACACAGCGTGGTCTTCTCCAGTCTGGAGTGAGGCTACAGACCTTGCACCACAGACAGCAGGGATGAGTGGAGCTTTCCTTGGTCTCTGCACCTTTCAAACCAGTTTGAGTGCTGCAAATGCATTGCAAGAGAACCTGTTTGTGAAACATTTTGAGACAAATGTTTCCATTTTAAGAAGTTCATTTGTTGGATGAATTTCGGAATTTCAGATACATGTCCAAGCTTTTCGGTAAGTACCCAAACCACCAAACTCATCTGTCACTCTGGCAAAGCAATGATGGCTTTAAGTATAATCACTTACAATCAAGTATAAACACTCAGTGTTATCAGCAGAATGCTGTACTTACAGGCTTGACAGTGTGTTTAATATGTTCTGCTTTTTAAGAAAAGGTAAATATTATTACCTGTCCTTACACAGAGACCAGAAGAGTTCCAATGATTTGTTCATAGAAATGTCATTTTTCATTAATAATCACTAACTGATCTGTTAATGAATGAAACATATAAACTAGGTTCATCTGCTTTGAAAAGAGCAAGGATTACCTCTGTAATTTGACACTTGACTTTCTTCATTTTTGTAAGAATTACCCTATTCTTTTGCAACCCCAATAACACAGTCCTTCATTTTGTGAATGCAAAATCAATGTGTTCTGAAGACAACACGCCAAAAGCCAGGCTCATAAAAATTTAGACTTTTATTCAGGTGCTTAATTGCAAAGTCTAAATACGCTAACTAATTTCCAGTAATCAACAGAGAGATATATGTGTGGAGGCAAAATTTCTCATCTGAGGTCCACTGTAAAAAAGGAGGTAGGAACTGATGCACAAACAAAGTAGAAATGGTTCATGTTGATCTTAGCAGCTTTCTGAATTTAAGAGTGAAACAGAACTGGAAGAGGAGTGCCACTCCAAAAGATCTGGGCTTATTTGATCTCAGACTGGAGGATATATTCATCCTGTTTATGATCTGAACTGTTTTAGATCAGTAATTTATGTATGATTTGCAAAACTTCTATCTTCAGTGCCTCAGCCAAATAGTTGCACTTTGAGGGAGAAGAGTGGGGAGGAGAAATAAGGGTGTTGAATATAACCTTTGTTAATGATTTAGTTTATTGGCAATAATTTTGTGTTGATGCTGCCTTTTCCTTATCTAGTTTTCACACATTTCCTTCATTGATATTCCTGCATCATTCTCAGCTGTTCTCTTTTTATTTATTTTTTCAGCTCTCCAAAGTCTGATTTCCTTAATCATGGTTCAGTATTTACTGAAACCATAGGGGTTAAAAGCCTTACATTTTTAAATTTATTTGAATTTTTATTCCACTAATTTTTATGTTGTGCATTTTCAGGTTGCTTCTTTAGAACCTTTTTGCATTCAGATTAACAATCAGATTATTTGTAGCATTGTCAAGTACTCCATGCCTGACACTAATTATCAATGCTGTAGGAATGAATGGCAGCATCATATAAAGAAATTAAGGACAGAATCCTCCAAAGAAAACAATACTCTTACATTTAATTAAAAAAAAAAAAGAAGGTATGTGGGTGAACATCCTTGGCTGGTTAAAACCCTTGAAGACAATAGCATCAAAAGAGTTTACACTTGCTGAATACATGGTTTGAGGTTTCTATATGCTGTATGCCAAGGATAGAGGGTATTGGGATGCTAAAGGCAGAGTGATTCCCCCAGTGATTACAAAATAAGGTGTGTTGAAGAAGAGGCCCATGGTGTGAGACTGCAGCAACTTTCCAAACGGGAATCCCAGTTTCTGTTGCCGGGGGACAGTTAATGATAATTTTCTAGAAAAAATAAAAGGTAAACCAGAAAATTCTACTGCTAATTTTAGACCTGTGATCCAAGGGGAAGATTTAAAATTGATCACTCAGGTGTTAATTACACATACAAGTTCCATGATTACTATGATTAGAACCACAGCAATACATGCCATGATTTTATTTTGAAAAGGAATGGATTTTGCATTTTCTGACTCATTTGTTTCAAGCCAAACCATTAGAGCTACTTAACACAGGCTGTCATCTGTGTTTCACTATCCTTTAAAGTCTGCTGGTCATGACGAATTTTTTTCTTCTTCATCATTCTGGTTTGAGAGAAGCATCAAGTATTTTAAAGAAAAAAATAATTGCTTAAAAGGATGCTAACTGCTACAAAGTATGAAAACATCATGTAACTTGGGAATAGAAATTGTCCTAAAAATAATTTGCAAATTTTAACCCTAATCATCAGCCTGATGATGATAGCCTGATGATAGCTATCATAGCCCAATGTTTTTATCAGGCTAATCAAAATATTTTCCCTGAATCAAAAATACAAATAGTGACTGTACTTATTAAAATAGTTTTGTGAGTTGTCAGCTATTTTGACCATGTGATAATGAACAATAAAACTGAGGAATAAACCATAACCTATCAGATGGCCAAATCTTCATGTTAATGTGTAGCTTTAGATGACTACTTCTTAATGATGTTTTTAGGCTCTAGAATAAATTATTTTATTCCTTTTAATCACCATGCAATACATGGCATTGATTGTCAGTATAAAGATATGTCAGGCCTCAGGCCATCCTTGTATATCAGCTGCCATGACTTCTGCTGAAAACATCAGTCATGAAACATCACCTTCTTAAAAAAAAATCAAACTTCACAGGCCTCACAGCAGATGTGTGAACAAAGGAAATCAACAGCTGGATTTGTTAAGGTAAACCCATATGGATACACAGAGAGCATTGACTCTCTTTTTTTCTTTTATTTTCTTATCACTCACCATTCTGTCCTCAAAATTTCATTCTTCTTCTCCATGTTCCTTTTGGGTGTGATTCTTAGCAATTCTACATGCTCCAAACTCTTTCAAGTAAAAGGGAAAAAAAAATATTTTTTACTGGAGGAAGTTCTATAATTTCTGATCACCATGAGAGACACCATAAAGGAGTCATGCCTAAAGGAGATGGCAGAGAAACCCCTCCTTTGCTCAAGCCTCCAGAGAGACCCTGTTGGGTGCACACAGTGAATTTCTCATATCTGAAAGGTCCTTCTTTCCCAGATTATCCACTGCAAGTTACAGGATTACCCTTCAGATCCACAGGGAAAGTAAAGTCACCATTCTTTGCTAGACACACTCCCCCTGCTCAGACACAAGAAAAGTTTCCCCCAGTCTTCCAGGTTTCAGACACTAACACTTATGTTAGTATGCAGTGTATGTCTGTTTGTAGTCTGTCTAAATCTTGGCCAGGATTAAGCAGGTAAGGGCCAGATTGATGACTATTCTGCTACCATATTGATTTCAGCTGAAGTTTGTTGAGCTTGCTGCGCTTCAGTATTTGTCAGGAAGAGTTCCTTTCAGATAAACCTTCAGTTATCTCATTCCAGGAACAGTATGATAATAATAAATCTTAGACATTCTTCAGTTTGTGTATGTGTCAGCTTTATACCTAATAGCTTGGATGTTCACCTGAAGTTTACCAGTACTAAAATTGCTTTGGGAGTCTCGTGCTACCTGAGGGTGTTAAGGGATTCCCAGCACAACTGTTATCAATGCTGGAAGGGAGACTATTCCTGCCAGTTTTGGTGACAAGCCTCTAATAAAAAAGACAAATATTTTAAAGAAAAAAGTAGATGTCATGGATATTTTGACATGTCTAATAAACATCCACTTGAATTCTATTCTAGCACTGAACAGAAATTCCTCTTTTGTTCAATGAACCTGGAAAAAAAGACACATGGGCAGTATGGAAACAAGGGGTTAAGGGAGCAATATTTGGACATCTGGAGGGGAATACTTGTCTTTTTTATTTGCAGGTCAAAATGTGTGCCTTTTAGCACAGACTTTGAAAGTATTGATGTTAGCTTAGTGCAGGTTTCATCTCTCTGTTTTGTAAGAGGGTCATATTTACAAACAAATAGAGAAAAAAAGTAAATTTAAAGTCAGTTCTGATGGACAAATAGAACAGATGACAACCAGAAGTGGCTGGAATGTTTCAATATCCCAAATCTATATAGCTTGTAGTTCTCTATACTTTCATGTTTTCATTCCACTCACTTGACTTTTCTCACATATGGAGCATGTTTGAATTGAAAAACTCCAAAGGAAATAAATCTGGAGCAATTTTAAGGAGGTAATGATAACAATGTGGCCTGAATTTGGGGTTTTTCTTCTTTCATTTTATGTATGCAGTAGGATTACCAAAGTGAAATCAGATATGCAGCAGTTAGAGAATTACACATTCAAGAGCAGAAGCATCTTCAAATTAGCATCTCTCTTTAGACTTCTGCAGTTGCATCACAAAAACAATAACAGTGTCTTCTCACTCCATTTGCTGGCATTACATTTCTGTTTTATAGACTTTCCAATGGCAGATGTGTGTCCAGTCAGTGTGTCTCATGTTATTGGGCTATTATAGTCACTATGTATTTTAAATCTTTTCAGTGGAATTGGATCAAGAAATAACACAACTGAGGCCACAAAGCTTTTGCAGGAACGTACTGTAATGTATTAATGCTTGTCCTAAAGAGACACAACCTGACCTGTGACATTTAGCCAGTGTGTGGAGCAAACTCAGGAGGTAGCAGGGGACAACAGCATAACAAACTTGTAGATGGTAGATTGCTAAATTTAACTATGCCATAGAAAAGATAAGGAAAATTGACTTTTAAAGAGACTATGATATCTCTGTAAAGGAGGATCAGGACAAAGAACATTTAAATTGGTCACAAATGAGAATGTGGGACCTGATGTGATGTCCTCACAAGTGCTGGGGAAGTTGGCCAATGTAATTGTGAGGGCACTCCTGATAATTTTCAAAAGATCATACAGCCAGGAGAGATTCACAAGGACTGGGAGAAAGCAAATATCACTCTTATATTCATAAATGTCAAGGTGGAGGGTCCAGAAAACTACAGGCTGGTCATCATCACACCTGAGGAGCTGGTGAAACAGTTAATCCTGAAAACCATTTTCAAACTCATGAGGGACAAAGTGGTTGGGAGCAATCAGACTGGATTTATAAAAGGGAAATGATTGATCCACCTGATAGTTTTCTAAAATGAAATTGCTAGCTCAATGGATGAGGGGAGTTCAGTGGTTTTGTTTATTTTGATCTTACTTTGAATACCATCTCCCATGATATTCTCATCTGTGAACTCATGAACTAAAGGTTAGTAAACAGACAGTGAGATGGACTGAAAATTGACTGAACTTCCAGGCCTGAAGTGTTGTGGTCGGCAGTACAGGGTCCCACTGGAGGACCTTGGTCACTCTTGGTCTTCTCAGGGGCTGATAATGTGGCCAGTGCTGTGTAAGCTTTTCATTAATGTCCTGGATGGAGGCACACAGTGCACTCTCAGCAAGTGTGCAGATTATACAAACCTGAGAGGTGTGGCTGGTAGACAAGGGGGGTGTGCTGCTGTTCACAGAGGCCTCCACAGGCGGGAGAAATGCATCAATATTCCTCATGTGAATGAAGGGAAATGCCAAGTCCTGCAGCTGGGGAGGAATAACTCCCCACACCCATAAAGTCTAGGGCCAGACTGGAAATCAGCTGTGCAGAGAAGCACCTGGGTTATCCTGCTGGAACCACAAGCTGACCGTGTGTCAGAAATGTGCCTCAGCCTCAGGGAAGACCAGAATCCTCCTGGGCTGCAGAACAGAGGGCTCTGCCAGCAGATCATGGGGGGTGATCCTTCCCCTCCAGTGAGCCCTTCAAGAGCTATCTGAAGTCACAGGTGCAGTTCTGGGCACCCCAGTACAAAAGAGATAGGCACACTGGAGTGAGTCTACCAGAGGGCCAGGAAGATGATTAAGGTAGTGGAGCATCTGATCTACAAGGACAGACTGAAAGATCTGTGACTATTCAGTCTGGAGAAAAAAAGATTCAAGGAGGGGTCTCAGCAATGCAAAAATCTGATTGGGGAGTGTAAAAACTACAATCAGTCTCAGTGGTGCCCATTAAATAACCAGAGGCAACGGGCACAAATTTAAATACAGAAATGCAATGTAAACATAATAAAACAGTTTCTTTCTTGGGAGGTCAGACAGACACTGGAACTGGTTGCCCAGAAAGATTGTTGAGTCTCCACCTCTGGTAATATTCAAAACCTGATAGGACATTGCCCCAAGTAACCTGCCCAGATTTAACTTGCTGGTAGTCCAAATGCTTTGGACTATTTGATCTGCTAAGGAAGCTTCCAACATTTGTTGTTCTGGGATTTTGTGATGCAATACATGGCAGCTTTTTACAGTTCAACTCCAAGTGATACTGGATTAATTAACTAAATGGAAGATTAAATAATTATCTACTCAAAGGTGCAATAAGGTCCCACAAAAAAAAAAATTCCAAATGATATTTCAAATTCAGAAACTCTAAATAGTTGGTGATTATTTTTTTGAGATTGTGATTTTAATTGTCTTAGATGCTTATGAAAAACTGTCTTTGTTGATCTAAATATGATGATTATGTTATAGTGAATAGTATTTTTGAATATATTTAGGCATCAGTTTTTTGTATCATGCACACACCTGAGGAAAATTGCTATTTGCCTCCATGAGAATTTAGTTACTTTATCAAAAATAGGTTTTCCTTTTCACTTCTAAATTTAACCGTGTTTACAGATACTATTCTGTAAAGTGGTCTCTAATCACTGCAGAATTAAGTAGTCACTAAACATCTCTTGAAATTCTAAAAATAACAGAAAAGCCACAGGACTTTGAAAAGTGATAAACTTGATTGCACAGTTGAAGTTGTGGGAGAAAAATATGGATATTTGATATGGAACTTGCCTTTTTCTCCTCTTATTTTCACATTGTATTAATCATTATTATTTTTTGTGAAGTTTCTATGTAAACAGCATATGGAGTCCTCAGGAACTTTGATTTCACAAATGTCTTTGAAGGACCAAGTTGGCTCAGTTAAACTATCCCTACATATTAATGCGGGTTGAGTTCTATATACAACTCTTTAAAGGGAACCATTGAAAAGTTTCTCACTTGAAAATATGGCTATAGTTTTTGTACTGAAGAGATCCAAACAACAGCAGATTTTGTGGTATTTAGAATTATCTAGGCAGTATAAAGCAAACTAAAATAGTAGCAACATTTGGACTGTGATTGAAACCTTTGTCCTTCATTTTAAGGGAAAAAAAAAACAACACAAAATACTTAAATTAATGACAGTCTTGTGGGCGATATCATAGATATCACCCACATCTCAGATTCATCACTCTTCAAAGTTTATGAAGGCTGTCAGCTGGAGAGTCAAATCTCAGGCCCAGTTCTCTTAATTCTACTAGAAGAGACAGAAGCTTTCTGATATGCCCAGGGTTAGCCAGAATATTTATATAGTGCTGTGGGTTTTTTCCTTTTCTTGCTATCCGTGCGTTGTCTATAGCAAATTCAGTTATTTTTCCTGTTCTCTGTAAGTCAGGTGCTGCTGCTTTGTGCAGTTCTACAGGTGGTCCTGCATTGTCCATGGCAAATTTCTATTGTACTGTGTGGTGGATCTATCTGCCTTCAATTTGTCTTTGCACAAATGTGCAATCTTTGCTGTCTAGTGTCTCCTGTGACAGAATAGAAGCTCAAATTCTTCAACAATGGGCAGGTAGAAAATGAGGATGAGTTTAGACTAAACTCTCATCTTCTATATTGAAGGACAAACATTTAATATTTGTATTCTGAGCAGCACATTTTGCCTTCCATGTTAAATGATTAAAAACGAAAAAAAAAAAAAAAAAGGAAGATTATCTCCTCAGTATCAATGCTGAGCCATTTTTCCATTTCTGTTATTAGTTTAGTAATGTTTTCATCACTGCTGATCCCAAGGTTTCAACTTAAAGATCTTTAGCATGCTTCACATATAACTTAAGGGATTAACCAAGAATTTGTAATTGATTCTGTCTTTTTGGGAATACAATGCAGAAGAAAACTCCTGACTAAATAGCAAAATTTTCAGCATGTAAATCTTTACAGAAAACCCTATATCCATACTTTGTGGGAATATTTAGATTCTTAACGACTTTGGTATGGGGAATATGATTTCTTTTGCTCTCCTTGCACAGGGCTTAACAAAATATGGGGATGCTACTACATGAATAATAAATAATAATAAAAAAGTGACAATTGGAAAGGCTAATATGTTATCTGTGTTCAGTCTATAGTGACTGAATCTTTGTTGTTTTTTCTTTTAATACTTTAAATCAAATCTGCTTTGGGTATTTGTGGGAAAGGAGAGTTTGTTGTTAGGTTTGTTTGGTTTGATGGGCTTTTTTCTTTTTTTTTTTTTCTGTTTGCTCATAATTGTGGGGGGTGTTTTGTTTGTTAGGTTTTCTTTTTTTTTTTTTTTTTTTTTTTTTTTTTGTCATAATTGTGGGGGGTTTTTTTTTTTTTTTGTTTTTTTTTTTTTTTTTTTTCTTTTTTTTTTTTTAAATCTGGGATAATTATCTACTTTCTCACGTGGAAAAGAATAGGAAAATATAGCAATATGAAGAAATCACCTGAATTTTGTATTTAAGAAAATTATTCTTGCAAGATGCAATTACAGGTCATACACTTCTCTGTGTCCAAACAACAGTCTGTTTTTTTTCCCAGCTGATCTAAGAAAAGGATATCGTATACCTTACATCTAAAGATGTAAGGATCTTACTAATGATGTAACTTTAAGTTGCATAGGAAAAAAATTATACTAATTTAACAGAAAGGGCTGTGGAGTATTAGATCAATGACAGGAAAACAGAGAACCAAAATCCTTGGTTAACATCTTGACAGTGAGGCAATTAATCAAACAAGATAGGCAAAGATATGTGACAGTGCCCTTTTCAAACAAGATTGTAAATGCAAATACCGTGTGACAAAAGGTGATTAAGGGTAGCTTTCTGTACACTGCTAGTAAATTTTGGTCTAAGTGGTTTATGTCTCCCTCCTCAGTTAGTTTTATTATTAAAAATTCTTGTTTTTTAAAAATAAAAATTGAATCTAAATATTTATATACTATAAAAGGCAGAACAGCTCTTCAAATAAAGCTTTATTTTACAAAACTATTCAGAACTGGTCTCATTATCTGGCCCCGAGGCCACATGAATAATCCTACAACCTCTCTCCCTCCAAAACACAGTGACTGCATCCAAACTGCCTACTGAGACAGGTCCCTGATTGTGTTTACTTCTGAGCTACAGCCAGGCACTCTTTCAGAAGTAGTTTTGGCTGAAAAAAACCTGTAACTAGCTGAATAATTTAGCAACACACATAATCAAGCTCCTGCGTGCAAGGCTGAAACCTAGAATTTTTTTCATTTTCTAATTATTTTGCAAATTGAAGACCTTGATCTGACTAGGAAGGAGTTAACTTTCTTTGTGGCATCCTGTATGGTGCTGTCTTGAGTGCATGACTAAAACAATGCCAACAGCACACTTTGTTTTGGCCATTCTGCAACACTGCTTGCACAGAGTAATGGGTTTCTCTTTTCCCCCCAGTGAATAGGCTGTGAGGGGACACAGATGGGACAGCTGACCCAAACTGACCAACACGATATTCCACATCATATTATATGTTCATCAATGGAAGCTGAGGAAAGGATAACAAAAAGGGAACTTTTGGGGTTGCTGTGTTTGTCTTCCATGGGAACCATTCTGGGTGTTGAAGCCCTGCTTTCCAGCAAGTGGCTGACACCTGCTTGCAGATGGGAAGAAGCCACTGAACTACTTATCTTGCTTTGCTTGCAAGCTCCTCTGTGTTTTGCTTATTAAACTGTCTATCTTGACCCAGCAGTTTTCTGACATTTGCTCTTCCCATTCCCTTACCCATGGAGATTTGTGAGCAGTAAGTGGGAGACAAAGTGAAGGCTTTGCTGGTCTGCTTTCCTGATGCCTTTCCCTCAGATGCACTCTCCCTTAAGACAGCAAAATTGTCATGCCTCTTTCTTACTTTTAGAAAACCAGAGAGAAACATAAACAAAGCTGTGTGACTTGGAGAGCCCAGTCACAGGACTTGGTCATTCAGTTTCTAGGGGAATTGCAATGATGTGATTGTCACCATGGTGATTGTGATGAGAAGAGAATATTATGGAAGGGGGATCTCCAGCAGAGGAATGAGGCATCTGGAAAGATGATATAGATGGAGATACCTCTTCCTTTCTGTCTCTGCACATTGATGTAATCCCAGTTTTGGTCTATTCATTGCTTGAATATAGCTCCCAAAGCCAAATGTCAGAATATGGCCAGATTCAAACAGTCCAAACCCACAAACTAATTCAAATAGGTGAATAAAATTAATGTAATTATGAATAACAAGCATGAAAGGAACTGTATCATCTCCAATGTCTGTGTGTGTGGGAATGCTCAAATCCCACCTGAGTCAATTTCAGAGTTTTTCCTAACTCATGAATGACCCTCCAGCCAATAAATATTGTACCTTGAGCATTTTATTAATTTTTTTACTCTCTTTCCAAAAGTATTTTTGGTGAGTCCTGAAGAGAAAAGAGATATTCATGTGCTAATTTGAATTTATCACTATATATGAATCCACTGAGTTTCAGAGTAGTGTTAAACCAACCTTATGATCCCCTACCAAATGACTTTGCACAAACTCTTATGCGTGATCTGAAATCCAGCTGTTCTGAGCACAGATGTGCAGTTTTTAAGGAGGATCTGATTGGAAACCCAGAGATGTCAATTGAAGCTTTTTGGTTGTGCACAAGAAGGCTGTATTAAGGCATCTCTACCAGAAGGCTTCCTGGAGTATCTATGCCAATTATAAAAAATAGGCTATAGCTATTGGGAAAGGAAAATGGTAATAGCCTTTTATAATGTGGATTTTCATTACAAGCTATATGTGGATCTGAAATGTATTTCATGATTTTTAGGGGCAGAAAATCTGTTAAACTGAAAGGTATTTATTTAAACTTATTTCCTTGTAACTGACTTTGTGCCTCTGCAATGTTGCTAAATAAGAAAGTTCACAAAGTGAACCTTGGCACCTGCAGCAAAGCTGCAAATAGAAGAGATACTTCAGAATTCAATTTACTTTGTATTAACTTGAGATCTGATACTCATCATCTGCTTTAACTGCTTGTTTTATCTAAACTGCTGGAGTCACATGAACGGGAAAGAAAATTAAGAGATTTCAAATTTGTTGCTCTAAGCAAAATTACTTCCTTATCTAATCTAATAAGAGGCCAGATGAGTTTCCCTGTTTTAATAATCACTGTGTTCCAAACTTCCGTTCCATTAAAAAAATTAACATAAATTGTCTGGAGAATTTATCTTACCGTAATCAAGAAAGTTTTCTTCAATACCACCCTAAAATATAAACTTGACAGTAAGCTGACAAACTCTTGTTACAGATTTTTCTTAGCACAGTAGAATTATAATGATGCATTTAAAGTTTTGGAATAGGAAAATGTTCCAGAAGGATGTCGACATCACAATGTCAGTAGCTGATGTGAACTTGGTGTAATTAGACTAGGAAAAGGCAAGACTATACAAAGGTAGGGATCTTTTAAAGAAAGTCTGTAAGGAGTATTGTTGATTTAGAAGGTGGCATTTGACTACTAAGTAGGCATAGTATGAAGTACTGAGACATAAAATAAAGGTGTTTAAAGTTTTGGTGCTCCATGTTATGATCTCGCATTTAGCAGTTGGAGTCCAAAAACACCCCTATTAGACTTCGGTGCTTATTCTGGACTCCATGAGATTTAAAACTTGTTTGTTGCTTCTGCTGAGATTAATCAGCTGCAGTTTTTAGCATTAACAGCAGTCTATCACTCACAGAAGAGAGCTCATAAGTAAGACGGTTAAGGGTAGTTAGGTCACATCCTTAGAAGGAGGGGGAAATAATGTATCTCATAAACTTTGGAGCTGATTATTTTGATGGTACTGCATTTCTTTTGGCTTGGGTGTGTGACTGAGAACAATAGAGAAACTCCATGAAGGATTAAAAGACAGGTTATGACTTTATTTTTCATACATACATATAAATTTATTTAAATCATCACCAAGTATAAGAGGTGTTCTCTGTCAATGAAGGATTCCCTGCTATGGGAAGGTGCTAAATTCTGTAGGCCTATTTAAGCAGTTTTTTTGATCAAGAAGTTAGTTATGATATTTGCCTTGTACTTCTAGTACTGCTGCACGGACACCCTGCTGCAGGGAGTGCCGGTGAAGCTGTGAATGCAGAAATATCTCTTTTTAGCAACACGTCTCTGTAAAGAAGGTGGAGAATCAGCTTTAGTCCTAAACAACCTCTCTGTAAGGAAATTTCTCTTTTGACTTGTGGAGCTTTCGTCAATGCGTTAGAATGATTTTTACCTTCACTTCAGCCTGATCAACCATGATGGAACAGGTGGTACTTTAGCAATTTCTCAGCTGCTCTCAAAATCCATGGGAATTTAGAGTATTCTTCCTGTTGCATTAGTGGCTGTAGCAGTCAGTAACTCACTGATGATCCTGCTTTAGTGTCCCTCTCAGCTGCTACTCAGGAATCACATACAATTCCTTTTGCCTTACTTAAGCAAGATTTTAGACTGGAAGCCTTCAGAGTCATGAGATGTTCCTTATTGACTGCTAAATTCCTTTACGCCTTCCAGTATCATTACTGAGTGATTTATCAATATTTAATAAAAATAAATATAACTTTTCTTTTTAAATTTTGTCAGTCAATTCTAATAATGGAAATTACATTTAAAAAAATTTCTTCTACAACTCTTATATCTAATATCTCTTCTCTTTTTTTCCTAAGAGCCCTGCAACATAGCTTAATCCCAGACAGTGATCAGCAGAGTGATTCTTGTAATGACAGTCTTGGCTGTGATTCCTGGCTGCACAAAGGCTAGATTATACATCTGTGGCACTTTAAAGGGATCTGAAAATAAGAATAAAGAGAAGTTGTGTCCACCAAATGGACCATTATATTGCCATGAAATGTAAAATGGCTTCTGTGAAACTGAGAAATAGGCCTCTGTTGATTTTTAGTGATGAATAATACTTCATAATTGTAAGATAATGCATTATTTTATGAAAGCATATATTGCAGTTATGGTATGAAAAATCAAAAGGTTCAAAACTCATGAACCAATATTAACACCTTAAGACATATATATAATCACAGAATCATTTAGGTTGGAAAAGACCTCTGAGATTATTGAGTCCAACCTTTGAAAGATCACTACCTTGTCAACTAGACACCGTGACATTGAGTGCCATGGCGAGTCATTTCTTGAGCACCTCCAGGGATGGTGACTGCACAGCCTCCCTGGGCAGTCCATTCCAAGGTTTAACAACCCTTTCTGTGATGAAATTTCTCCCTATGCCCACCTCCCCTTGTGCAAGGTGAGGCCATTTCTTCTTGTACTGTCACTAGTTGCCTGGGAGAACAGGCCACCAGACAATGCTAGAATATGTTAAATATATATGGACATGTTATGCATGTATATTAATGTTATAATCAATGAAAATACAACATTTTAGTATGTAAACATGCACAGATATATACTAATTCAGTTTCACACATATATATCATTTCCAAACCTTTTATAATTTACCTACTAATGACATTTTCAAGCTAAACCACAACCAATTTTGTGGTTTAAAAATTCACTCATTAAAAATACAGAAGGTTGTATCATGCAGTTGTTTGTCTCCAGAATAATATCTTTAAAGTCATTACCAACTATTATAAGACTTGTGAGAAAACTGCAATAATTAGTAGCATTGATTCATAAGGAGTATGGAATCTACTCACCAGAGTCTTTTGAATGTAGAGCAATCCTTTAAAGATACATCTTGATATACTTTAAAGGAAAATACCTTCATGAATTGAATCTGTTCTGTAACTATCTGGAATAGATCCAAATTTGCTTTGAAAGCTAAATAAATGCATCAGAATTCTGAACCAGTGACTACAAAGTAATGTGAATGTCTGCTGGAGAAACTTTCAGGTAAGAAAAAGAGTTAAACACCATTGAGGTTCAAGTGTTAAAAATGAGGCAAAGTGTAAAGGATACAAGCGCCCTGAACCTGTGCTATCTTTCACTCCTCCTAAGTCAATATTCAGGATAAGAAAATGGGTTTATTTTATTGTGGTAGTGTGTTTGTTTTTTCTTTTTTCTTTCTCCTAGAAGACTTAATGCTAAAATTCTACCCCTTTATATGTTCAAATCCCAGCTCACTAATGCAGATTTTTGGATCCAGCATTCAAGTACATAGTTGTCTATTGCATTTTGATCATGTTGTAGTTTAAATGCAAAATACCACTAGGGAAATGTTCAAGCTTTCAGGCTACTGACTCACAAAATAAACATTGTCCAAAGCCAGCTCCTGTAGGGATCCACACTGTATATGTCTATATATGCCAATAAATTTTCCACTAATGGACTTTTATCCCGATCAGACAGAGAAGAGAACAGCATGAGACTGTTGGTACTTTTTGTGTTTGCATGAATATTGAATATTGCTTGTGCTTCTGTCTGTGTTGATCTGTGTGGCTGGCCATGTGTATATTTATACATGTGTTGTTTACTTCTGTCTGTGTGTTTACTGGGAGCACATGTTGAGCCTTGCTAGGCTGAATGTGGGGAGATGAAGATCTTGGGCTCACCTTTGTTGGGCTGCAAAATTCAGCCACCCCTGCAAAACCACAGTATAATTCACCATGGAAAGGACAGCAGCTGTTCTCTAGCCCAACTCCCTGCTCAAAGTAAGGCCAGCTATGGGATCAGACTAGCTTGCTCAGGGCTCTCTACCCTGAAAACTTCATAATGTCTCTGGGCAACTTGCTCCAAAACTTGACTACCCTTGTGATGAAGAAGTTTTTACCAATAGCAAGTCGGAGCTGTGTTCCTTTCATTTTCTGTGTGCTTTCATTTTCTTCACAGCAGCTGGCATGGGACTGTGTTTTGGATTTGTGCTGGAAAGTGTTGATAACCCAGGGATGTTCAGCTAGTGCTGAGCAGTGCTCACACAACGTCAAGGACTTCTCTGTCTCTCACACTGCCTGGCCAGTCAGGAGGCTGGGGGTGCACAAGAAGCTGGGAGGGTCACAGCTGGCAAAGCTGACTCCAACTGACCCAAGAGATATTCTTCCATCCTTCATGGCAATAAAAGCACTGTGAAAGAAGGAGGAAGGGGGCATTTGGGCATTTTGCATATGCTGTCTGTCTTCCCAAGTATACTTTACACATGATGAAGCCCTGCTTTCCCAGAGACAGCTAAACATCTGACTGACAATAGGAAGTGATGAATGAATTCCTTATTTTGCCTTGTTTGCATGTGCAGCTTCTACTTTAATTGTTCAATTGTCTTTAGCTCAACCCATGAGTTTTTCCACCTGTACACCTCTGATTCTCTGCCCCATCCAACTTGGGAGGAGTGAGCAAACTGCCAGGCAGGGTTAAGTCACAACACTCTCCCATACAAAACTGACTGTTCTTCATAGAAGATGCCCTTTTAAGTTTTATTCCAATGTTAGAATAGCTTGGAGTACTTACCAACAGCTGATCACTCTGACACATTGCCTGGCCTGCCATGTGGATATGCTAAGGATAACTTTGCAGTAACTGATACATCTGCCACACTGGCGGAGTTTAATATATGGCTTGGGGCTTACTAGATTAAGCCATAACATCCAGCAATTCAGGATTGCCCTGGATGTTCAGAACTCTTTCATACATAAGGAATATCAGCTAAATATCATCTTCTCTCCTGCTTTAATCCTTACACAGACATTCCCTACATTGGCAGGTTCAACACAATTTTTTTGCTGGTAAAATAGTGGTATATGCTTACAGGTTAAAACTGGGACTTCTTCCATTTACCTTTGAGGTTTGGGGCACATGAGTAGGAAGATCATTAACTTGTATTTGCTAACTGGTGGAAAAAGAACACAGGAAAGAACTCTTTTAAATATTTTCAGTTAAAGTCATGGACAAGTCACACCTATTATTTTGCAGTAATTCACTTTAGTAAGCAAAAATAATAGAGGCCATTAATACTGTTTGAAAGTAAACTCTCTATCAGCAGTTCCTGAAATCCCTGGTCTAAAGAAATTATATGATGAATGATGCACTATTACTAGAAATTGTTATTTCAGGTTTCCAAGCTAGCAGACAACCTATCTGTATTAAAAAAAAAATAAAACACAAACAAAAAACCCCAAAACAACAAAACCCAAGGACTACAGGGATGTCATGAGGTTATGGGGGGAGACAGTTAAAAGAGCCAAAGCCCAATGAGACTTTAATCTGGCTAGTGCTCTAAAAGACAATAAAAATATTTCTATAAATACATTTGCAATAACAGAAGGGCCAAGGAGAGTCTTCATTCTGTATTGGATGTGGAGGGAAACTTAGTGACCAAGGCTGAGGAAAAGACTGAGGTACTTAATTCCATCTTTGCTTCAGTCTTTAACAATAAGACAGTTGTTTGCTGTGGTTATTCGGAAAAATTTCTTTACTGAGAAGGTTGTCAGGCATTGGAACTGACTTCCCAAGGAAATGATTGAATCATCATCTCTGGAAGAGTATAAAAGCTGTGTAGATGTGCTGCTTAGGGACATGGTTTCTGGTGGCCTTGGCAGTGCTGTGTTACCATTAGACACAATGATCTTAAAGGTCTTTTCAAACCTAAACAAATCTATAATTACAGGATGGGTTTTTGTGATTAACAAGTAGTCCCACATTTTAAAGGTTTTGAGAGCTTTTTTCGAGGAAGAGCGGAAGAAACACAAAAAGAAGTGCTTAAATGTTTGATATTATAATGCTGTTTTGGCATTCTATCCCTGTACTTTATTTTGTGAGCTTTTTGATCACTGTCTGAGTGTGAAGCCTTTGTTTTGCTGAAAAAATTGTCACATAAATATAGGTATTATGGATGAAATAAGCTTATTAGGTAATTTCATCCCTTTGCTGATGTATTGGGTCTGGCTGAGATGCAGTTTATTTCCCCACAGCAGCCCTCACAGTGCTGTGCTTTGCATTGGTAGCTGGAAAGGTGTTGATAACACTCCAGTGTTTTGGTTGCTGTCACTACTGTCTCTCAACATTTTCCCCCCAAAAAGGAGCTGAGAGTGGGCAAGATTCTGGTAAGGGGACACAACCAGGCCAGCTGACCTAAATTAACGAGAGGAGTATTTCATACCATGTGATGTCAGCCCAGATATAAAAGCTAAGAAAAGGAGGAGGAAGTGGGGCATTTCTTATTTACAGTGTTTGCCTTCTGGAGCAATAACTTCCTGCGAAGTGGCTGAACATTTCTTGCTGATTGAAACTAGACAATAGATCTTTTTTATTCTCTTTGCTCATGCGCACAAAAACTTTCTCTTTTGCTTGAATAAACTGCCTTATCTCAACCTAAAAATTGCTTTCCATCTTATTTTCTCTCCCCTATCTACATGGGAAGCTGAATGGTTGAGTGGCTTGGTGGGCATCTAGTGTCCACCAAGGTGAAGCCACTACAGTTCTTTAAAAAGGCCATAGTGCGTTAACCCTGACTGGATGCTCCTCTCTCATTCTACTCCTCAGCTGGACAGGGCAGAGAAAATATAATGGAGGGTTCATGAGTTGAGATAGGGACAGAGAGATCACTCAGAAAATACTCTCACAGGAAAAACAGACTCAAATTAGAGATATTAATTGAATTTATTGCTAACAGAATCAGAGCAGGATAATGAGAAGTAAAATAAGACCTTAAAAACACTTTCCCCCCACCCTTCCCTCCTTCTCAGCTCTATCTCCTCCCCCAGCATCTCAGGGAGACAGGGAATGGGGGAATGGGGGTTACCAGTTCGTCACCCACTGCCGCAGCACAGGGAGAGCNTTACAGTGTTTGCCTTCTGGAGCAATAACTTCCTGCGAAGTGGCTGAACATTTCTTGCTGATTGAAACTAGACAATAGATCTTTTTTATTCTCTTTGCTCATGCGCACAAAAACTTTCTCTTTTGCTTGAATAAACTGCCTTATCTCAACCTAAAAGTTGCTTTCCATCTTATTTTCTCTCCCCTATCTACATGGGAAGCTGAATGGTTGAGTGGCTTGGTGGGCATCTAGTGTCCACCAAGGTGAAGCCACTACAGTTCTTTAAAAAGGCCATAGTGCGTTAACCCTGACTGGATGCTCCTCTCTCATTCTACTCCTCAGCTGGACAGGGCAGAGAAAATATAATGGAGGGTTCATGAGTTGAGATAGGGACAGAGAGATCACTCAGAAAATACTCTCACAGGAAAAACAGACTCAAATTAGAGATATTAATTGAATTTATTGCTAACAGAATCAGAGCAGGATAATGAGAAGTAAAATAAGACCTTAAAAACACTTTCCCCCCACCCTTCCCTCCTTCTCAGCTCTATCTCCTCCCCCAGCATCTCAGGGAGACAGGGAATGGGGGAATGGGGGTTACCAGTTCGTCACCCACTGCCGCAGCACAGGGAGAGCAGTCCTTCCTCTGCTCCAGCATGGGGTCCTTCCAATGCAAGGCAGCTCTCCATGACTTTCTCCAAGGTGAGTTCATCCCTTAGGCAACAGCTCTCCACAAACCTCTCCAACGTGGGTCAGTCTTCCACAGGGTGCAGTCCTTCAAGAACAGGCTGCTCAGGTATGGGTCCCCCACAGTGTCACAAGTCCTAGGAAACCTGCTCCAGTGAGGGCTCCTCTCTCCATGGATCTGTAGATCTCTGCCCTTCTCCAGCACAGGCCTACCGGAAGTTCACAAACACCTCTCAGGCATCTGCCTGCTCTGGGGTGGGATCTTTCACAAGCTGCAGGTGGATCTCTTCTTCCCTGTGGACCTCCATGGGCTGTAGGGGGACAGCTGCTTCACCATGGTCTTCACCATGGGCTGCAGGGAAATCTCTGCCCCAATGCCTGGAACACTTCCCCTGCTCCTTCTCCACTGACCTTGGTGTCTGCATAGCTGTTCTTCTCACATAAACTCTTCCCCGAGTGCAATTTCATCTGCACAATACCTTTTTTTTCTTCTCAAATAAGTTACCACAGAGGCATTGCCATCGTTTATACTTGGTCCAGCCTTGGCCAGTGGCACACGTGTCTTGGTGCCTCCTGGAATTGGTTCTGCTGGGAAAGGGGAATGCTTCTGGCATCTTCTTACAGAAGGCACCCCCTTAGCTCCCCCACTACCAAAATCTGCCCATGAAGATCCAACACACCTTGTAAGTGCAAGTACATTTGCTATGATAAATTATCTAGTGCAGGCCTAGACAGAAAACAAATCAATTTTGTAAAAACAGCAAAACAAAACAAAACACCAACACTCCCTCCCCACAAATATTCCAATTTTTTTTTTTCATTCTGAATCAGAAGAACATTCAAATTCATGACAGAATTAAGAGGATAGAGAGAGACCAGTACAAAGCTAGTACTACCTGGGGATTTGGAAAACTTGAATTCCTATTTCTGGA
>VXAX01006984.1:1161325-1171462 GCA_013399835.1 Leptocoma aspasia | reverse complement strand
GTGTCCACCAAGGTGAAGCCACTACAGTTCTTTAAAAAGGCCATAGTGCGTTAACCCTGACTGGATGCTCCTCTCTCATTCTACTCCTCAGCTGGACAGGGCAGAGAAAATATAATGGAGGGTTCATGAGTTGAGATAGGGACAGAGAGATCACTCAGAAAATACTCTCACAGGAAAAACAGACTCAAATTAGAGATATTAATTGAATTTATTGCTAACAGAATCAGAGCAGGATAATGAGAAGTAAAATAAGACCTTAAAAACACTTTCCCCCCACCCTTCCCTCCTTCTCAGCTCTATCTCCTCCCCCAGCATCTCAGGGAGACAGGGAATGGGGGAATGGGGGTTACCAGTTCGTCACCCACTGCCGCAGCACAGGGAGAGCAGTCCTTCCTCTGCTCCAGCATGGGGTCCTTCCAATGCAAGGCAGCTCTCCATGACTTTCTCCAAGGTGAGTTCATCCCTTAGGCAACAGCTCTCCACAAACCTCTCCAACGTGGGTCAGTCTTCCACAGGGTGCAGTCCTTCAAGAACAGGCTGCTCAGGTATGGGTCCCCCACAGTGTCACAAGTCCTAGGAAACCTGCTCCAGTGAGGGCTCCTCTCTCCATCTGTAGATCTGTAGATCTGTAGATCTCTGCCCTTCTCCAGCACAGGCCTACCGGAAGTTCACAAACACCTCTCAGGCATCTGCCTGCTCTGGGGTGGGATCTTTCACAAGCTGCAGGTGGATCTCTTCTTCCCTGTGGACCTCCATGGGCTGTAGGGGGACAGCTGCTTCACCATGGTCTTCACCATGGGCTGCAGGGAAATCTCTGCCCCAATGCCTGGAACACTTCCCCTGCTCCTTCTCCACTGACCTTGGTGTCTGCATAGCTGTTCTTCTCACATAAACTCTTCCCCGAGTGCAATTTCATCTGCACAATACCTTTTTTTTCTTCTCAAATAAGTTACCACAGAGGCATTGCCATCGTTTATACTTGGTCCAGCCTTGGCCAGTGGCACACGTGTCTTGGTGCCTCCTGGAATTGGTTCTGCTGGGAAAGGGGAATGCTTCTGGCATCTTCTTACAGAAGGCACCCCCTTAGCTCCCCCACTACCAAAATCTGCCCATGAAGATCCAACACACCTTGTAAGTGCAAGTACATTTCCTATGGTAAATTATCTAGTGCAGGCCTAGACAGAAAACAAATCAATTTTGTAAAAACAGCAAAACAAAACAAAACACCAACACTCCCTCCCCACAAATATTCCAATTTTTTTTTTTCATTCTGAATCAGAAGAACATTCAAATTCATGACAGAATTAAGAGGATAGAGAGAGACCAGTACAAAGCTAGTACTACCTGGGGATTTGGAAAACTTGAATTCCTATTTCTGGAAAAAGAAGGAGTTGAATGTATTTGTCTCATACCCTGGCCAAATAAGAAAACTACTAACACTTCTGAACAAATACATCTCTCTTAGAATTCTTCTACTTTATAAAAGAATGTATGGTTTCAGATGTTTTTTCATTTCTGGTTTAATTTACCAACATTAATTTCTAGTTGGTCTTATTTAAACTTGGCTATACACTAAGACGGCCTTAAATAATTTCTTTCTGTTCTTGGTGTTTATAGCCTTCAAATGTACATAGACAGTTAACATCTCCCTTCCCCCTTTCCCCCTCCAGTCATTGCTTAGCAAGTTATACATATTTATTTCTTTTAATCTTTCACCGTAAGTCAATCCTTTCAGCCCCTCAATAATTTATGTTGCTTTTCCTTGAATTTCCTCCAATGTGTCAAGATTTTTTCTAATACTGTGAGGCCCTGCATACTTTATTCTAGACATATACTCAACTGTTACACTGAAAGAGATAGAATATCGGTAGCTTATGTTTGCTGCTTTCTCTAATTTGCATGCTTGGTGTCTGGGTTTTTTAGAATACCATAAACAATTCTTGTTATTTTTCTACTTAGAGTGAATTTCCATATCACATATATTTTCCTACATATATAATGGTCATGTAAAAATTATTTCTGTCCATGTCCTCCTGAAAGATCACCTGACTTCAAAAATCTGTTAAACAAATCAAAGCCACAAACACATTTCAGTCAAATATCTGTCAGCTGTATCATCATCACACACAGAGCTCACCTCTCCATGTTGGGGATCTTGCAAGCATTCAAAGAGGTGCTCAAGTGAATATGGCTTAACAGTTTCCAGTCTTGGAAGGTGGTATGCACACAAAACAATCTGGGATCTAGCAAACATAACAAAATAGTTTTTACAGAAAAATGGGTTATTTAGAGGACTGAAGGCAGCGCTTGATTTCACAAAGCAGTTTTGCAAGTTGATGTTGGTGCCGGTTCTGATGGAATGGGATTCCTTCACATATAGGAAACTCTTTAGACCTTGGGGAGGCTTAACAAGTGAGTTTAGGATCAACACAAGATCAAGCTTTTCAGCAAGAAGAGCTGACGATGCTGCTGAAGCAGTGTGGGATTTGGTCCCTGTAAATGACCATGTCATCAGCTGGGGAGATCTCTGGAGAGCCTTAATCCATTCTCAGGTGACAAGACACTTAACAAATATTGCAGTGTGAGAGACCAACCAAAGAGATAATTATTAGGGTCTAGCTGAGTGTGCTGGTTGTGTTCAGATTGCCAGTGCAAACATTACCTCAGTGGTAAATGCTAATTAGAAATCAAAGTTCTGCAGGGTAAAGGAGGCACCAGAATGAAGAGCAGGTATTGACAATTTGTTCCCACTTTCAGCGTCTTCATAGATGTCATTGTTTCTAAGAGTCATTTAGTGGTATTCATCATTATATTAAGTAAATTGTATGATTAAAAAGAGATTCAACATTATAAATATATCATCTAATCAGCTACTCGGCATCTCTGTTATCTCTTAAGCAGTATTATCATTCCCAGCTTCATGAAGCTCTCAACAACAAAATGCTTATTGTTTCTTTCCTAAATTGACATAATACATTTAATATTATAGTGGAAAATACATATATCTTGTGCACTTTGGGAAAAACATAATATAATCCACCATAAAGCTTTATTTCTGTTATTTAAAAAAGTTTTTTTTGAGTTTTACCCTTCAGTTTTAAACTATTTATGGGTATAAATCATCTGACATAATGGATATTTATAATTTTTGATTTGTAAATTATTGAAAGTAAATTATTAATTTGGAGGGGGAAAAGAGATATTTTTACAATCATTCTTTCCACTCAAACTATTACAATTACAAATTTTTTTCCAAATAATTTTAAATTATTTTTTGTTCATGGTATTGGGCAATAATGAATGAATATCCAGTAAAAATTTGGTTTGCACCCTTGAATGCAGAAAGAAAATAATCTACTGTCTCTGTAGAGAGCCTCTTCTTTTGCAATAATCCATTAATCTTGTGGATTTGTTTTTATACCACATGAAATTGTCTATGTGCTCTAAATAGACATGGTTTCCTTTGGTGAAATGTTTATTTTTATTTTTTTCTGTCTCAAGAGTTCTCTTCTTTCCTGTTTGATTTGTGTGTGTGTGCTTACCCAATGATTAGATTTTAGTGGATTATTTTACAGCAATAAATGATTATTTTATTTTTCTGCAGTTTGTAGCATATGATCATAGAATAGTTCATGTATGAGAGGACCTTTAAAGGTCATCTAGTCCAACACTGCCATGGACAGGCAGCTAGATCAGGTTGTTCAGAGGCCCATCTGACCTGATCATGAATGTTTCCAGGGATGGGGCATTTATCGTATTTTTCTGGGAAACCTAGTCCAGTGTTTTATCCTCCTCATTGTAATTTTTTTCTTTATTTTTAGGCTAATTCTACCCTCTTGTAGTTTAAAACCATTACCTGTGTCCTAATGCTACAAACCCTACTAAAAAAATCTGGCTTCCATAGCTTTTCAAATATCATGGTTTGGCATGAGGGGATATTTTCTTAATTTGTTCTCTGGCCCCGTGTTCATTATGTTTTCATTATAGTAAGATGCTGTATTCCAATACTTTATATTTCTGATTTTTAGGAGATTCAAAATATGCTTCCATAATGCCACTGTCCTTCTTTTTGTATAGTGACATCAATCCTAATTTAGTCCAATTACATTTTATTGTTTTACTGCCACATCATTTTCCTAAGACAGTTTAATGGATCTACAGCATGCACATAAATATGCCTGATATTGAATGCTGTGATGCTCTGCCACCTATTCCATCCACACTCCAGTTTCCTCCTTGAAGTTATATCTAGCCTCGCTTTTTCACCCCCTGAATATGTTCATTCCTGCATTTAATCTATTCTTCTAGCAAGTTTACTGACTGGAGAAATTTTTCATTTATGCATGAAAATATCTTTTTAAACAAGCCATCATACTTACAGGACACTTTACATTGTAGAAGATTTTACAGATAGTAACTAATTAATCAAAGATGTCTCCATAGAACAGAAAATAAAATTTGAGTATCTCAATTTTAAAAAGCAAAACTGAACAGAAAGATTTAGGTGAGCTGCTCAAGGTAACATTGAAAATGAGTGGAAGATTCAGAATGATGACCCAATATTTCACAGGCAACATTTCTTTGTTGAAACATTTGAACACTTTGTTCAACCTTTCCTCACTGGGCTTTGATTTCAACACACCTACAAGAACTTTCTTAGAATTCATCACATGGCCCTGAAACATATACAGTGATTTTTCGCCTTGTCAAATAATTTTAGCATTGTCAGTCTACAGAAATCTAAGATTTACATTGTTGGAAAAAAAGATTTTGCTGGTCTCCTTTTGAGAATCATAAAACTTATGCACAGGTGCGACAGACCTAATTTAATTGGATTTAAAACATTTGGCATATGTAATATGAGCTGCATATATTTTTCTCTTTTAGAATTCATGTTTTTGTGCACATAAATTTTGAAGGATTCAAAAACTTAACTAATGTATTTCAGAAAAAAACCTTCTTCAAACAAACATGATAAGTGTGATATTCTTTAGAACACACATATGAGTTCAAGCTCTTCAAGGGAGGAAAATTTATCAGTATGTCCATAACATCAACACATAATTTAGGCAGGATGTCCCTTCTCTCAGGAACTGTAGCCCTCTTGCTGTTCAGTTAGCTGAACAGTAACTCTTCCTGCCAGTTAGTGAAGAATAAGAACATAGGAATACCTTGCCTAATCCAATATTCCCTCTCTAGCAATGGTCAGCGGAGAAACAGGAAAATGCATTAGAGTCTGTCCCCAGAAACACTTCATTCTGTTAAGATTTCATTGATCTCTCAAGACTGAGGATTATAACTGCTCTCAAAGCATTTTTTTAGCATTATATATAATAGTTCCAGCTCCTCTTCTTATCAATAAACCCAAGCATTCCCTTTTCTAAGCCTAAGTTTACACTTAAAACTGTTTTCAGGGAGGACTGTGACCATCTTAAATCAAGGTTCTAAGGGGAGAAAGAGCCCATATCCTAAGAAAAATAAATCCCATTTGAACATGTTTAACTGAGTAAGGAAACACTTGGATGAAAGTGTTTTCCTGCTGGTGCACATTGCTTATCTGCTACTGGGTTCAAATTTAAATTGAAGTGCAGTAGTGTAATGGTAGACTGAACCTGAACAGGTATCATGGATAACTTCTTTCAGGGCAGAGCAGTGTTCCTGAAGAGCTCCACTGCAATAAACTCTAACCCCTCTTTTGTTGATTTCCATCCTAAAGAAAGGAGGACACGAAGTGGAACAGTGGACACATTTCTTGTTCTGAGGCAGTATTTGCAAAAGGCTAAACTCTGCATCCTTGTGCACAAGGCACAAAGCATTCACCCTCTCTGCCACTACACACATAGGATTTGGCATTCTGTGGCAAAGTTTTCCCCCAACTAAATAGGATGCACATGGAAAATATGAGGTTTCAATCTGTTTGTTTCAATAAATAACCTTTTGTTTTAGTTTTGTGAGAAGATCAGAACTTTCTCTTTGTTCTTGATGAGAAGACATACACTTCAGATGATTTCTCTATAGTGTTTGAATTTGTCTATGGCTCATGGAAGAAATTTCCAGGCATGTGAAAGGCATAAAGGTGGCTGGGAACAGTCATCACAGCTTTTCACACAGTATGCCATAGCAATTGTATGATGACTTATGGTTAATAAAAGAAGATCATAAGTGGGGTGGAAAACTGACTGGGCAATCTTGCTCAACGTTTTGTTGTTAGAGGCAACCCAGTGTTCTGAGCCCTGCACTTCTGTGGGACCACATCAGCCGGTCTGCTCTGCTCACTGTGGTTTATGGAGACTGCCCACTCCACCCTCTGGACTACTGACCTTGCAATCTCATTTGCTGAACATTTGCAGTTGACTTATTTATGAAATTTGGACATACAGGGCATGAAGTGAGACTATAATTCCTCCTGTTCTCTGTATATTTCTTCCTGTACCAGATATCTGTTTACTCTTCAAAACCTGAATGGAAATGAACCAAGAGTTAACATCTGTTCTCTACCAGAAGAGAATTATAGCCATTGCTGTATTTAGGTACTGAGGGAGGCAACAAGCAACAAGTATATTCCACAGAAAAGCCATGAAGCAACAAAGGGTGATTCAGTCTCAGATTTGTCTCTCAAGCACAGTGTCCTTTGGGGCACCCTAATCACACCTGTGGGGAAAAAAAAACCTCTGGCTTTATAGCTGTGAAGAAATCCCTATGTGATCTGATAGCTCATAATCTCATTGTAGAGAGATGGCTTTATTAATGAATGCATTGTATTTCAGTCACACACTGAATTTTTAGGCAATTAACCACTGGGGAAAAAGAGGAAATTAAAAGCAATTGCCTTATTTTTGTTTGAATGTGATTAACTGAAAAGATGACATAGTATACAGTATATTAACAAAAATATCCTATGAATATTTACCAGGCATACTTAATCAACTGAGAATACATGCAGTCAATGAATCAGTCGTTTTCTGAGACCTTAGGTACTCCTAGAATAATGTACTGAAACAGACTGAACTATTGAGATGTTCTCTTGGGTCAATTATCAATTTATCATAAAATGCTAGAGTCTTCATGTGCACAATAGACAGCAAACTTGAAACAAAATTTTACAGTCTGTTGAATATAAAAACAAATTTAGAAATGTCCTGAACATGATAGCTTTATAGATACCATGGGCAATAAAGATTTTCTTACAACCTGGAATACAAAACACACACAGAATCATAAACCCTGAGTTGGAAAGGACCCTCAAGGATCATCAGGTCCAGCTCCTGGCTCTGCACATGAACAACCCTAAAACTGAATCCTATGCTGATTCATGTACTAGACCATCATGTGTTCCAAAAATCTTGTGTGATCTCCTGGATGTTTGCCACTACCCAATTACCTATCTACGTCTACCAGAGGAAATGCTGGTAGATGTTATGTGACCTGCAAACTCTAAATCTTTCCACTGCGTTAAATTCATGATTCTCATCAAGTTATTTGAACTTAAGAGCTGGTAAAGGCACAACTGAGTACAGTTCAGTGAAAGGAAGGTAAATATAAGACCAGAGAATTTGTCACTTTACAACAGGATGATGCATAAACAGATGATGCCCTACAGACGTTAAAGCAATCCTCAGGTGTTCAAATATATTCTAGCTTTTAATAGCAATTATAGGTCATTATGTTTTGACAACATGACAGATATCCATATTACAATTTGCTTAATCTTTGGCTTTGCATTCACCACCAGCTGGGTTTAAGTGGCTAGTAAAGTCAGGGAAGGCCCAGCCCTGACACCTTTGGATGAGCGATGGTTCTTTCATCTGAACAAATCTTTGACTTAACACATCAAGACAGCTTCCATATCCATTCCCACTGCTGAATCCTTTATTAACATATGAGAAATTTTGGTCAGAGCTTTATCTTTTGTGTCTTGGTTTCCCCCTGATGTCAGCAATACCTATACCTTTATAACACGGCTACGTAATATGACCGATGGGTTAAAGACTAAATTTATTAAACTGAGACATAAAGGACTTGCCCCAGTGAGTACTTGCCTGGAGTAACAATGAAAATTTATGCCTTTCAGTCATAATGTTGATATATCCATATGCACGCTTTAAGCTTTTAATCATAAATACCCTTTGGTCCTGCTTTATGACAATGAATTTCAAAAATGTATGTTTTCCTCTAGAGCTAGCATTCTAAACTGGAGTGGAAGTAAAAATCCGAGGAAAGAGTGACCAAGAAAATGATTTATCCTCTTTTGATGAACTAACTAAGAAGCAAAGAGCTGCTTCTATTATCAGATCATCACAAGTGCACAATAATTTCCATTGCCTTCAGCTTCAAGCATTAAGAAGGCATTCAATTCATACATGTGCTCAAAAGTGTACATTTTACAAGACTGCAGTAGTATTCTCCCATGCTAAGGTACACAAGAAAACATGCAGTCAATCAAAAACCACAAAAAAATTAAATAAGAGCCTATTTAGAAACACATTATCATTTATACTACCTGCAGTCAGGTGCACTTTTTTACAATTATGACAGATAATGAAATCAGTATAATATCAGCACCTGAATTCTGACTTCCAGAAAGACCTTTCCTAATTCTCGTTTGCCTCAGAATATTTTGTTTCTACAATATTACCAGTTACAGATGTCTCATGAGAAAATTGGAAGTATTGGTAGGAATCTTTTGATAAAAGGGTATTTGCAGAAAAAAAAAGATTAGGAGATAGCAAAATTCCCATGGGAACTTCCGAATTTGCTTTATGAATTCAGAAAGAGAATTAAATTTAATGAGACTTAGCTGCTGAAAAGCTAGGTAGTAATAAAATTCCATTATCTTTGTTAAAGCTTTCTCAAGTCATAGAATCACTAAAAAACAGGGCTAAAAAGGAATTCAATGGATCATCCAGGGAAAAGAGACCCAAGGCAAGATAAATTATTGCTGTGTCTTTTGGATAAGTGCTTCTAAGCTTCCTGTCAAAGATATCTAATGTTGGAAACAGAACACATTTTTAAGGCAATTAATATTATTATTAAAATATTTTTCCTCATGTCCAAGATTTTTGTCCCCATTCCTTGTCTTAGCCTCCATAAATTTTAAGCACAGGCTAGCTCTTCCTTTGTTTCAACACCTTGCTACCATATATCTCAGTTAAATTTTTTGTAGATGCAACAAAAATAGTTGTGTTCTTTTCTGTTTTATTGTTCATGTGTTTTCTAGATATATCTTTTTTCTTTTCTCTTCAATTAGGTCAACTTACTGAAGTGCAGTGCTCGACATCAGCTCGTGCTCAGGCTGAAGTGTTCTCAGTGCTTTAGTGAGGTGGAAACATGGAATTTAAGCTTCCTGACTCCTGCTGTATATCAGAGCTATGCAGCAGTTTATAAATGTTAATAAAGAATTTACTGTCTGCTGTCATATGATGACTGCTTCCTTCTAACAGCCCTCAGATGTTCCTTGAAGAGCTGCTGACTAATTAGCCTTTCACCTTCCTCTATTTGCCCTTGTTTTCTGCCTGAAAAGAGAACGTCATATTTTCTCCTGCCATTATTTTTTCCCCAGGTTATTTCTTCATTTTGGAAAGGTAATTTTTGATTACAGTTTTACCTTAAACATACTTACTGTCCCTCTCAACTTTTTATATCTGCATAATCAGTAAGTAGGCTGACATTATGATTGAAATTGTTAAACCTGATGCCGAACACTACAGCATTAGGATAGACGCTTGAGAAACCCAATCAAGCCTGATGTTAAGTCTCATATTGCCTGATTTATTCCATTTGTCCTACATGGTCTCTGAGAGAGAGCAAGACCCTGGAATCAGGCCTGCTTGCTCAGGATTATACTCCTCCTGGAGCTGACTTTACAAATTTCTTTCACAGCATGGTGATGTGGATGGATGCACTCACCAGCTGCCTTCATTTGTTGATCAAAGTTCTCCATTCTGCCACAGACCTCTCCTGTTTAATCAGCTCCACATTTCCCAGGGGTAATGAACATGAAGCATGTGTATCTTCTTTAAAAAATGAATAGACCATCATCACATTTTTTCACAAGGATGATTTCTCACCAAGGTGCTGGATGGTCTGTGGAGATCCCAGATGCTCCCTTTGGACTTTTTTTTTTCCTGAAGAAAGTAG
>VXAX01006984.1:1135418-1161317 GCA_013399835.1 Leptocoma aspasia | reverse complement strand
TGAAGAAAGTAGCTTTTTTTTTTTTTTTGTGAGGTCACAAAATATATTTAGTCAGCAACTGCATACAATTTGTTTAAACAGAGGACACAACTGTCTTTCAGATTACTGCCCTCAACAGCATAGCTTTTTAAAAAATAATATCTTCCTAGACTTTACCTCTGAGCACTGTTCTGTTCCTCTAATCACCACTTGTGCCATGGTCTGGTGAAAGTAAGACAAAATCAATTAGTTATTACCGTCATCATTGTAAAATGCACCTACAGGGTGACAGAAAAAAAAAGTATGCTAAATTTAATTCTGGTGTAAATGTTTATTTTCAGGAGATGAAGATGTTGTTTGGACTGGTTTTTTTATTCCACATGCTAGCTATTTTGAAGACATTTTTTCTTAGACAAAGATAGAAGTAGGTATGTCTGGTCAAAAACATTCCTAAATTTTAGGTTTGTATAGGTTTATTTTAGGTTTGTTTAGGTTAATATTTAGTATATTCCTTATACTGAATAAATAACCAAATAAAAATTTTTTAAATTTGTTTTATTTGGTGTTTTATTTGGTTATTTATTCAGTATAAGGGTCTGTTTACCCAGCAAAACTGGAAACATTAATTCCTGTGTGAATATGGAAGAAGGCATTTATTAATTATCAAGGTACACAAGGTATTTTTAATGTATTTTCTTCCTTTTTAAGTTGAAACACTTTTTAGCTTAATACTGTAAATTTCTCAAGTTCAAAAGATTAAAAAAACTAGATAAGCTCAATAACATTTTAAAAATTGCTTTGAAAAACAAGCATAATAATAGTTTTTACTTTAGATTGCATTTGAATATTTAGGCATATTTTTTTTAATCTAGAGAAACAGTTTTCAAAATTGATTTTAGATAACATATACCAAACAGTAAAATAACTCTATGAACCTATTTCAAACTTGTCCATAGAAACTCCCTCAGGAAATGTCCTTCATACCAATTCCGTTGTTAACCCTTTGGTGAATGTACAGTGTCATGAATGTGGTGGGCTTGTAATATAAATATTTAAAGCAGCAAGATGAATAGAGAAAACAGTATTAAAGTTAATTCTTGCAGTCTACATGACACAAAATAAATATTTGGGAAAAGCAAAAAAACCTGTTGTCAGTATTGTGGGCTGATATTCAGATCCGGGAGGCTGATGGATGTTATATTGTCTATGTTTGTATTCCTTAATCTACAGTTTCATGCTATGAAAACAGACAAGTTAGAGATGGGGTTGTAATAGGTCATTTAGGTGACCTGTTTTTAAATAATATGTTGATTTATTGGATAACATGTAGCATAGTAATTCTTTTGACTGGCAGTTGATTGTTACCTGAAACAAATTTTTAAAAATATGGGTTTTTTTGTTTGAATCTGATTATCCTTCAATGGAGCATTACTCTTAAGCATATAACCTCTTCTGTCCACAGGGAAGGTAACCAGCAGTTGGATAAACTGAAACAGATTTAGATTATGTTGAAGCTGATAAGGAGGTCAGTATTTAAAGGGGCCTCAAAACTGTAAGGAGAGGTGATTAGTTTCAGAGGCTTAGACAGAAGACAGAAGGCAAGGAGAGTTGGAGGAACAGTAATTAAAGTGAAGAGCAGGAAGAGGCAGAACATATCCATGATGCATGGAAATAGTGCTACAAGCTGAGATCCTGGTATTCTAAGAGATCTTTCACACGTTAAAGAAATTGGAGGACCACTGGATAAATCAGAGCAGAAGATAATACAATTCTGTGACATCTGAAGTAATCCAAGTCCTTGTGATTTGTCATGTTTTTACATTGTATACTTCAAACTCTGTCAGTTTCCTGGGACTTAAACTGTCATTGGGTACCCAGCCCAAGTAGTCCCTGACTAGCTCAAATTACTGAAACAGATGTAGCTAGAGAATCTGTAAATTGTGCCTCTACATGCGTGCATCACTCTCAGCTAATATGCTTTTCCTCCATCTTTACACCTTAATATTTGAGGGATAGCTACAGGACAATGTGTTTACATGAATTATGTAAGTCTCCAGTAGCTGAGGAGATAACCTTCAATATTCTGCTGTGCTGTAGATGTTTAATAAATGACAAGTGAACAACACATTCTTTTCAGAAACTCAGTGAGTGATTTTTTTGAGAGTTTATGAAGACTTCAGTATTTTCAAGACTACCAGGACAATTGGAGATTTTAAGTATTTCGTACTATTTAAGTACTTTGAGCACCATTATATGCATTCTCTTGGAGTCAACATTTTTTAGCCAAGAAACAGAGGAAAAGTGCTGAGTAAATGCAAGATGATGTGTTTTCTTTGGATATTTTTGTGGAAGATACCTGCTTTTCCTCCTTTTAATAATAAAAAAAGAAAAGTAAGGAGAATAAACTAAAACTCACAGCTTAAGAAGAATTTAAAAGGCTGGGAATAGACATAATTATAAAACTTATCCACTATACCAAAACTAGAAGCTCCTTTGCAAGCCTGTTGTTGAATTAATTTCCCCCTCTGTTACTGTTAGTGGTACAGAGTGATTTTTGGCTTGCTCCACTGGCTGTATCAAGGGCACTGCTCCTTCATGTACCCAACTTCTTAGCATCCAATTCCAAAGTCAGATGCACAAGCTTTGGTCCCTGCAGATGGATTGCAATGATGGAATCAGAACATTGCAGAATGGTTTGTGTTGGAAGGAACCTCAAAGATCATCTGGTTTCAACACCCCTGCCTTGGGCAGAAAATCTTCATAATATTGTCTTCTGGGACAGTTACAGCTACTGGGTTTTATAACTCAGCTTTTACAATTTCGGAATAGTGATACCTGCTGGTAGCACTGTTCAACCTCTCCAAAAGTATGTGTGGGTTTTTTTTTCTTTTAAATAAGTACAATTTTTGCTAGTAAAGAATGAAGAATGACACTCTCTTGCTGTATGGAGGCCCTGAGCAATTTGGGCATTTTTTCACTGTGATCTTATTAAGTTTTTAAACTATTGTTTTATGGGAAAGAAGACCAAAGCAAACCAAACCAAAACAGGAAATCAGCCCAAAAACCTTGGAATTATCAAAATATTCTTACAGAATAGGCAAGATCAACATATATTGTGAGGTGTCTTATTTTGAAAGACTGATAAAGACAAAATTCTAGTTTAATTCTTTTCTGGTCAAGGGCTCTGAGGAAGTATTGGTAAGAAGGAATGTTTTGAGTTTTTTGTTTTGACACACTTCCAGTTGCTTACATTCATCTAACCAAATCAAGCCTGGAAGGTACATTTTTGAATGACACAGTCACATATTTGTATATTTAAAACTTTTGTAGAATACCTTTTGTTTCAGGTTGATGGGTCAAAGGGCAAGTAATGCAGTTTTTATTGCTGCACAGCTGATGGCATCATTTCAAGAAGGATTTAGTTTAGAATTGGTAATGAAACCAATCTACCTCAAATAGAAAAGGTGATTCTCCTGTCTTCCAAGAAAAGTCATTAGCAAATCAACATAATATAGTGTTTTGTAAAAAAATGTTTCCTTTTTACTTTGCATTTTTTACCTCCCTAGGGTCAAGAGTCCTGATGATAGGAAGTGATGATATACTCAAGAACACTCTAAATAGCTTAGAGTGTAAAAGAAAATAGAGTTTTTTGAAAATAGAGTTTTTTGTAAAAGAAAAATGTAAAAGAAAATAGAGTTTTTTGAAAAAATTATGAACACTTTGGGGGATGAGGGGGTGGGAATGCGTGTAGTTATTGTTGTTTGTCTGTTTCTTTGAATAGGAGCTGCAGCTTTTACCATAAAAAAAAGTTCCAACTTTCATTAAAGTCATAATTTTTGTTCTCCTTTGAAGAGGTATTGGTAAATCAGCTGCTTTACTGCCTATTAAGACTGGTGATCCTTGTGGCAATTTTGTATTAAACAATTCACAATTTTAGACCAGATAACCACTGAAAATTAATCATCCACAGACTGCTGAACTGAACAACCCTTTGAATCGCTAAAGAAGATCACCAGTCTATTAGACTTATATACTGTAATTACATTATATTTAACTGTATAATTTATAAGCTTTAAATTAGATCAACCATATATTAGGCTTTATAAAATGAAAAGTTATTCATCAGATTAAAAAGTAATAAAAAAGAAATTAACCATATTTGGAATTTACCTCCCTACTAAATAGAGCAATTAGGATTTTAGACTTTTAAGAACAATGGGTTTAGCTGGTATCATCTCTTTGGATTTTTATAGTAAGTTGGATGGGGATGTCCTATTTTGATTTTTACAAATTGATATAATTCACTGTGATATTAAATCCTGTATAACTTTGGTTAATTTGACTTGTTCCTGTTTTGCACACATAAAAGTGGCAGATGAACCAAATCCAGTAATCTTTTTATACAAAATCATAATAAGAATTCCAACACGTACCTTATATCATCAAGTAGATAAGTCCACACATAAAAGTTGTCAATCAAATTTCTGACTCTTAGGAAGAAAAAAAAAGTAATTTGATCTAGTTAAAATCCAAACCTTTTGGTAGATTTTAGCTTTACTTTTTGAAACACAAAGTTGAGATACCAAATACTCAAATAAAAAAGTAGATCTAAAGTAATTACAAAGCAGGAACTATCCCTCTCAAAAATTTTGACTAATTTTTATGGATGATTTTATTTAATTTTTCCGTTACTATTTTTTAAAAATCATCTTGTGGCTAGGTACTTACTACTTCCAGGTCAATTACTGGGTTTATGTCTGGATTGGTGGAATTTCCAAGCCCCTAATTATTGGACTGGGGAATTTTTATCCTTTACACAAGTGTGCTAGGGTGACTATGATGCTTATATCCCCAATCATCTGTTCTGTTTATGCTGGATATTATATTCTGTGCCTTCAAGACTGGGTCTGAGATCAACAGTGGGGAGAAGAAGCAGCACGGAGTTTGTTGTCAGAGGCTGCACTCACTCCTCCACATTCTGCCTGGACTGTGTTGTCTGGGTGGACGGAGCAGAACAGAGCTCTCCTTTGCTTTTTAGTTAGTTTAGCTAGCTGAGGCAGTGAAGTTTTCCCTGGACTGTTTTTCTTTCAGTTTCGTGGGACTGTTCGAACGTGCTCCGGACCGAGGACCCAGGGGAGCACCGAGAGCCTGCACTTTGCGGCCCAGCGGGGCCCACCCCGGGCAGCAGCCTTTCCCAGAGCCTGGGGGACTGATAACAGAGCGACCACCCACAGGAGAGACTTTCTGAATTGGGCATCTCTTCAGAGAGGAGTTTTGTCATCTGGTATTGTTCGTTTTTGTGCTGGAGAGTGCTTTGCCTGTTAAATAAGCAGGTTTTTTCCACTTCTTTCCAAGGAAATTTTTCCTGAACCGGTTGGGGGGAGAGCCCGTGTGGGTTTGCTTTCTGGGGGGGCCCCATTTCGGAGCTTTTCTCCCAAATTTGCCCTAAACCAGGACAACAAGGACAACAGAACTCAATTTTCTCATGAGTATGAACTTACACTCTATAAGAAAAGCTTCCTTATAAACCTCTGCCACCCAAAATGGAAAGAACAGGAGAAACTGAAGCTCTCTGAATACGATGTCTATGACAGAGCCAATAAACCTCAAGCTAGACAGCAGACCTGAGAAAGGGCATTCCCTGGTGTTTCATTCAGTCTTGAGGAGGCTCTATCAACACTGCGATCAACAAAAAATCCATGAGTATTAAACATCTAATATTTGGCAGCTGTACAAAACTAAACCTTCCTAAGCCACATAACTCACCCCTTAAAAACAAAAGTCAGTGAAATGGAGTGTTATCTTACTCATAGCCCCTTGTCATAAAACCATATTGGTGAATATTGTTTCAGGCTTGTTTCCCCTCTTACTTAACAGGATAACCACTCAAGCAACATTCTTGCCTTAATGCAACAAGTGATTGGTGACAGGAATATGCACAGGAATTTTTATTTCTTATAGAATTTATCTGAAAACAGTGCTGACAGGATAGTCCCTCAAATACTTAAAACAGCCCCTGGGTAAACAACTTTGCTGTCTAAAAGATCACACATGCATATATTTCATGGGTTGGAAGTTGTACGTTTGATCTTGAGAGCTCATGTTGTTTTCACCTAAATTTGTCATGTGAATTTGAAATGTAGCAATCTGTGTCACCTTGGGATATTTGTATTGGGATATTTTATTGAAACCCTAGTCTGACAGGAAAAAGATGAAGTATTATCTTAGATTTGTAGAATTTCAAGCAAGGAAGAATTCTACAATTAGCTAAAATGTCTTCCTGTGTATAACACAGGACCTGCACAACATGAGAAGCTATAATTTGGGCAGGGTGCCTAATCTGGCATTGGTTTAAACTTGGCAGTGATATGACTCTCATGCAGCCAGACATTTTTCTGGAAATGCTATAAATATATATTTTTCAGAATTGAGACTGACAACATTCAATCA
Source organism: Leptocoma aspasia (assembly GCA_013399835.1). NCBI lineage: Eukaryota > Metazoa > Chordata > Aves > Passeriformes > Nectariniidae > Leptocoma > Leptocoma aspasia. Next base: position 1,154,888 of record VXAX01006984.1, on the reverse strand, counting down.
CTTTTATGGCTGATAGTGAAATAAGGTTGCTGTCTTCTCATTGATAATGTAACACTTGAATGACCTAATAATTTTAATATGTTGGAATAGGTCTGATATTTAGGTTACTTTGAAGATTTGATGTTAACATCTAGTATTTTGATTTTTTTAGACATGCTTTATGTTTTTTCTATTAATAGAGATTAGTTAAAATAAATGGAGTGATAAATCTATGTTTTCTGTTATTTTCTGTGCAGAATCAGGTTTGGAACCTGACAGATCCCTGAAGCAGAACACTGAGGTAAGAGAGCACTCTGTGACTCAATTGGGTCATATAGAATTGTCCTAATACGTATTTCCAGTGATATCTATGATGACATTTTAAGGACAAAGGTTTTGTATTGATTACTTTTCCAAAGAACAATAGAAACTGCAGACTGCTCTACTTATTTGTTCTCAATTTCAAGTTTTCAATGGGATGCTCAAGCATTGTATTTTTATCACTCTACATTATGATTATCTGTTTAAAACTGATTTTAATTTTCCTTTCTGTATGATGTCTCATACCCCCAGTTAGAAGTGGTCATGCTCCTTATTAAAGACTACATTCTTGATTAGTTCTTAAACACCACACAGCTGCTTGTTCCCTCCCACAGAGTGTAATGGAGGAGAAGATTGGAAAAAAATTAAAACTCATGGGTTGAAATCAATACAGGCAGAATAGACCCCCTGCAATCCAGGAGGAAGTGGTTAGTGGTCTGACCAGCTCAGTATCAGGGCCAGTTGTGTTTAATGTCTTTATCAGAGATCTGGGTGAGGAGATTGAGGGCACTCACAGGCAGTTCATAGATGACACACATTTGGGCTTGAGTGTTGATCTGCTGGAGAGTGGGAAGGCTCTGCAGAGGGATCTGGGCAGGCTGGATCCATGGGCTGAGGTCAGTAGTTTGAGGTTCAACAAAGCCAAGTGCTGGGTCCTGCACCTGGGTCACACCAACCCCTGCAGTGCCACAGGCTGGGGGCAGAGTGGCTGGAAAGCTGTCCAGTGGAAAAGGACCCGGGGGTGCTGAGGACAGCAGCTGAACACAAGCCAGAGCGTGCCCAGGTGGCCAAGAAAGCCAGTGGCACCTGGGCTGTATCAAAACCAGTGTGACCAGCAGGACCAGAGAAGTGACCCCTGGGCTGGTGGGGCCACACCTTATAGTGCTGTGTCCAACTTTGGCCCTTCACAATGAGGAAAACATTGAGGTGATGGAGCTGGTGAAGGGTCTTACAAGGAGCAGCTGAGGGAGCTGGGAGTGTTGAGCCTGGAGAAAAGGAGGCTTAAGGGAAGATGTTGCTCTCTACAACTACTTGAAAGGATGTTTTAGCAAGATGGGTGTTGGTCTCTCCTTCCAGACAGCTGGTGACAGGACAAGAGGAAGTGCTTTTAAGATGGACCAGAGGAGGTTTAGATTGGATTTCAGAAAATATTCCCTTACCTGTGACGGGTTGTCAAACACTGGAACAGGTGGCCCTGGGAAGTTGTGTCAGAATCCCTGGAGATATTTAAAACATGTGCACTTAAGGGCATGGTTTAGGGGTATATTTGCTAGTGTTAAGTTAATGACTGGACTTGATAGTGTTAAAGATCTTTTCCTTTCCAACATCAATGATTCTAAAATTATATCACTTATTTCAAGTAGATGACTAATTATTGTACTGTGCAATGTAGTAAATTATTTTACAGGTAATTCACACCTCTTTGTTTCCTTTTTCTTGCTCTTATCTTTATTTTTTCTCCTCTGCTTTTACTTTTTTCCTACCTGATACCAGTTGTGTCATTTATTACCGTGCTTTTTCAAGCCTTTTCTGTCTTCTTAGTGATTCTGTGTTATATATTATGATGGGATTATTATGATAATGTTTTAGTATTTACACTTTATCTTTGTCCTTCTATTTGTTCCCTGTTTGCATATATTTTGCCTTTCTGTGTATCTTCTCTGTATGGTCTTCAAATATTATTCCACAATACAGTTATTTGGCATTATTAAAGATGACTTTTTAAAGTTATATTTATATTATGACCATGATATATCAAACATAGCAATATAATATAATTTTTGTAAGTATTAGATTTGTGTATGCTTAAACATAATGGTTAGAACTAGCACCTCAGTGAATTCAAAAATTTCCTTTTAGAGACTTCATGATATTCTTTTGTCTTAGCTTTTAATGCTCCTTTCTAACTAATCCTCTTGTTTTATATTTGATTTTGATGGGTAAATCCACATAGACCAAAAATGCTCATTAACATACCTTATAGCTTTCCCACACAGTTTGAGATCCCACTATTTTATCTCTCTTAGCAAAATTTTGGTAGTTTGCATATTACTTACAGATTCTGAATCCACTTACCTCTCACTTTCTGTTCACTGCTCATTATCCCAATAGGTCTATAAAGATAACAATAGCGAATGTGGCAAGAAAAATAAAAGGTCCTTATCTTCACAGATTGCTAATACTCAGAAAACTGTAGTAAAGCTATGTCAGATGCTGCAAATCCTTTTCACTTTCTTCTTCCCTTAACAAGTCAGTCATTGAAGAGGGCACCCATGACTGCAGTGTAGACATCTATGCTTCAGCCAGCCAGGCCAAAGTCATCTCATAATCAACACAAAGAAATGAGCCTTTCTATTAATTTGTCTTGCCCTAGTTTACATATGTGAAGGAGGAGGATAAAAATTACAATCTAGCAGTGCCCATTTCTCTTAGACTACAAGGACAGTGTGCAGAACTAATTGACAGTATGGAGGTTTGCACTAGAGATAAAACATTAAGGTGAGATGAATCCCACTTCCAGCAGTAAATGGCAAAACCCCAATTTAGAAGCATATACATAGCCAAGAGTTTTGAGAGCAATTTCTTGGTTATGCAGAACTTCATACTTTGACAAATTATATTTTTCAAGAATAAAGAGGTGTTTCTCTTGCTTTTTGTAATCTTCATGAGCTTTTGTTCTAGTTAGGTGCATGCTTTCATCTCACAAGTTTTGCAGGTAAAATGTAGTAATCAGGAAGAGGAAGAATTGAAATTTAGGCAACAAATGTACGTACTTCAACATTGTTTTTCACATATATTGTACTCGTGTATATGCTATACATTTACACTGCAATATGTGAGACTTAGACCTATACATCACATATTTGCATTTGGTTCTTGTAAACTAAAATATTTTGCAAATGGAATATATATTCACATGCTTCAGAATTTATTCATTTTAATGCCAGAAGGAATAATTCTGATCATTTAGTCTGACCTTCTGCTTAATCCAGGCAGAGAATTTCTCTGAGTTTCAATATTTTTTGAAATAAACAACACAAATGACAATACCCAGAAATAAGTTTGATGAGGAGCTGACTAATACATACATCATTTTTGTAGATCTTTATGCTAATGCAGGTATCCCAAAACAAAGCATATCAACCACATACAGTTGGATTGCTCGTTTGTGTTAACTCCTTAAAAAGTGTTTCCCTCAACCTAGGGAGAAAAATCTCACCCTGATTACAGCTTTCTCTGCTAGAAAAGCATTTTCCAATCACATGGGTGAGGTCATGCTACAATTTTCTCTCTAACTCTTCACCCACTCACCCACTCCCCCTTCTCATATACATTAAAAACAAGCTAGTGGTGTTTGCTCCAAGACTCTTGTATTTTCAGTCTATCACTTCTGTCAAAAAATCCCAAGACTTCAAGTCCTTAGATTGGTTCTAGCGTGTTTGAAAGACCTCCAGAGTGCAAGAACTAAGAGCCTGCCTGAAAATTTTCTTTATCCTTTAGTATCTTCATATCATAAAACTGAGATATATCTCCTGTAAGTTAAGCCAACTATTTGTCTTTTCTACCATGGTTATGGAGTAGGAAGGAAAGATTGCTCTGGATTTCTGGATATTTAGGGACTATTACTGTGTAACTTCAACAGTTGCTTCTTTAAAGACAACATCTGGGCCATGTATTATACACCAAACTTCAGACTTTCTTCAAACATTTAAATGGTTTCCTTCTTGTTGCCTTTTAAGGCTGGAAGAACTCCACAAACAACTTCTCATTAAGATCTACTTTTAGCCAGGCTATGCTAGCTAAAATGGCTACCAAACAAACAAACAAACAAACAACAAACAAAAACAAATTTGGCTGCTACAATCCTTTCAGCTGCTGTACATCAGAGTAAACAACATTTCTTTCCACTCATCTTGTCACCTACAAATATATCTATCTGTCCTTCACTGTTTTCCATGTAGAAAAGGAGTTTCCTGTGGCAAGGATCATCTGTTTAATTTGGGTTTACTAAACTTTACAAAGGAAATACTTCTTTCTGACTGAAGGCCTGAAGCAAGATCATAGTGCAATTCTTACAATTTTTACAATGTTCTACTTTATGACTTGTGTTTCTCTATGAGGTGAATAATCCAAAATACAATTATATAATTAGTAATATCTATGTCTATGAGCAAGTTTGATGAAGTTATTAAGATACTCCTAATGGAATGACATTAATGCCACAAGCAAATTCACTGGTAGATTTATAAATGGGCATATATACATATATAATCCATGTATTTTTGAACAAGAGTCTGAATTTTTTCAGCATGTGTTAAGTTTTGGTCCATTAACAGCTCTGCTAGTATAAATGAATGATAATGATAATAAATTACTTTTTGCTGTCTGTCTTGAACTATTGCAAAATAAGAATATGAAAAAATTGTTTGCTGTGAATTTGGACTTATGTACTAACAAATGTACGAAAAAGGAGGATTTTTGATATTCTTGAAGATGTAATAAAGATTATCCGTGTCACCTGAAAGCAACTCATACTATAACCTGGCTCATTTAGTTGTACGAATAGGAAAATAATCCTGACTACTAGTTTTTCATGCAAAAATAAATGAATTTAAATTGCTTCTAAAAAAAATATGAGAAGGAGGTGTCAGCATTTTGTGAAATGTGAATGCTTCCTTGGAATAATAGGTATGTCAAACTGCTGTTTGCAGTAAAAGAAGTCATAGATAAAAAGCCATCCTGTATTCATCACTGATAGTTTCTGCACACTGTGCTGGAGCCCAGATTCATTTGTGTGTGTGTGTACGTATATATATATATATGTATATACATATACATATCTGTGTATTTACACATGTAAATATATGTATGTAATACATACATATATATTAAAAAACAAGGGCTTGATTCTGACTTTAATTATCTGGTTTCTGTGCTATCATCTTGAATTTTCACTGTCTGAAAGGAAAACTGATTAACCCTCATGGTATTGCTAAAAGTGTTTGGAGTAGTTTCGTGTATGAATCATGGGATGGGAAGACTTTGCCATAGCTTTTGCCTACACACACTATTAAGTTTTGTTCCCTGCATTATAGAACTTTTTGACAAATTCTGCAAAACATCTTGATCCGGAAAAAAAAATTGCTACAGATTTTTTTTTCTAAACATCCTCTCTATGAAGTATGATTGTAATTACATTGTCTTGAGTTTTATCTACAAATCATATGATTTTTATTTTTATTTTCTGTTGCCTTACTGTATGACATAATTTAGTTTCTGATTAGAATCCTCTCATATGCCAGGAAATAGATTTAACCCAATATTCTTATTTGCAAGCTCTTTCCATCAACATTACTTTTGGTAGGTACCTTTACCAAATTCTTCTACCTTTACCAGCTTTGGATAGCCCTTTTTGCTCCACCAGCTTTATTCACTGCTGTGTGAACACAAGTGGAATGAGAAGCTAACCAGAACAAGTGAGTGTATTCCAGCTCTTAACAAGTGAAACCTGTAATCCTGACATTTTCTGGTTTGAATAGAAAACCTGGGAGCTCAGTGCTCTGAGGTCATATAATAAGAGAGCTGGAAAGAGAGGACGTGTGTTATGATGTGGTCATCAAGGGATGCTGATTGTGGATTCTGTGGTCAGATGCTGAGGATACATCCATTGAAAAATCTGTGATTCAAAATAGGCCACATGCAAACTCCCTAAACATTTTAAAAAATACTTGTCTGTTGGATGCATATATTCATATGCACTTGCATAATCACACCCAAATATGAACTTGGAAGTATTGTTATAATAATAAATTATTGGCCTACTCATTCTGCTTATTAAGGGTCATTGAAATGAGATTTAGGGTTCAAATCAGATTCACAATAGCTTTATTTTATCTTTACTGATACATAATAGAAAGGCAGAAGGGACAAATATAACATGTAAAAATGTTTCTGGACTCAGTAGTTTCCCTGTTGATTTAGTTAATCTCATTTAGATACTACTATAATGGCACAGAAAGTGGTGGAAAGAGACATTCATTTAGAGACATTAATCTTCTTATCTGTGCACTGGAACTCACTATGAAAAAATACATGAAGGAGGACTGATGAATGCTGCTTCATTAGAAGAATTTTCAAATGTAATTTGTCTTCATGAAAACAAGGGATTACACATTTCCAGCTCTCCCCTGTGCCCCTTAGAAATATTTTTTAAGCAATAACCTTTGATGCAGAATAGTTTTTATGGTAGGACAGTAATTATTATAGAAGACAGGTATGTCCTGGTCAATCTGTTTGTGAATCACAGCAGTGGAAAATCTTAGACCTGCAGATTCAAATTTCCTAAATATGATTATGTGATATCAGAAACAAAAATTCCTTTTAACTAACTTGGCTCTATGTTCAGTAGATTACACAGAAGATTTTCATAGTGCTTAAGGCAAATGGTGCAGGTGATGAGCTAAAACTTGATTAATCCTTGAAATTTGCAGGAATTAAAGGTTTTTTTCTTAATAGAATATTGGCTGTTAAAATAACTCTGTAATAGAATAATGGATACTCTTGCTCTTACTCTTACCTAGTTAATTCCAGACTTCCTAAGAGCTTTATTATAGAACTGTATAAAATGTGGAAGAAAAAAACCCTGAAAAGGTGCAGTTAGGACATCTGGAAACAGAGAACAAAACCTGTCTGAGCAAACGCATCTTGCTGGAATAATGAGATTTCAAAAAATTGCATTGACTGATTGCTCATTTCCTGCCTTAGCATGTATAACCCTTGGACATGCAGGATCTGAAACCAAAGCCACTGAAGCCAATGGACAGATTCTCATTAATGAAAATATGTAATAGACTAGAACTTACACCAGAGTTTAAGAGGAGGAGTGGTGGACTTGGCAGTGCTGGGTTAATGGCTGGATTCAGTGATCTTAGAGCTCTTTTCTAACCAAAGTGATACTATAATTGTAAGAGCATGCCCTTGTCTGGCATGATCAAAGTTCTCTGTTTTCCACCTTATCTGCACTTGCTTGGATTGTCAGCCTTCTGCTCAGAGGTACCCTATCCACATTAATCTGCCTGATTCCACTTACAGTGCTCTCTAACAGAGTTGCAGTGGAAGAAAAGGCTAAGAGAGGAGGGGATACTAATCCAACTCCTTTACTGGAATGGGCTTCTATGTCCCTCTTCTGCTGTGTATTCTTTTTTCTCTTGGGTTTTTTCCATCTTTTGTATGCTCACTTTCAGTGTACCTGTTCACCAAAAAAAAAAAATCGTCTGGTAAAAATAAAATTCATGGTCTTTCTGCATAACAGAAAAGTTTATTCTTAAATAACCACAATGGCTCTGCTTGTGTCTACTCATGACGCCTTTCCAGAACATTCTGCGTAACAATTCCCTACACAGGCTGAAGCCTTCTCTTCTAAAGGCCAGAGCCCCAGTGCTGCTTCTCAGCCTCCCACCTCCCTCTTGATTTCAACTCAGTTTGAAGCTCTTGTCCATGACCACTGTCACCATGGTTGTCCCCACACGTGCGAGCAGTGGGTCAGGTTCAGCATCGTTCCTGACTGGCCCCTCAAGCATTCATGTAAGGAAACTCTCACTGGTGTGATCCAGGAGCCTCCTAAGCCACCTACCCAGGTCTAGGTTGTCTCCCCACAGGTGTTCAGGTCATTCAAATTCTCTTATAATGTGAGGGCCTAAGAGTGGGAGACTGCTGTCAGTTGTTAAAATCCCCTATGACTTCCTTGTGAGGCAGTTTATGATATGTCACCATCTTAATATTCACTTTATGACATTTCATTGTTCTTCAGTTCTGGAAATCAGGTCTCAAAGGGTCCAAAATTTCAAAAAGGTAAGCTGCATTCTTCAGATTATTTCAGTGGGCTTTGAGTCAGTCTGCTCTAGACACCATTAACTGTACTGGAGAAATGAACCTGCCACACACTATATTTTTAATATGACTGCATTATTTATCTTGCCTTCACTAAATTCTTTCCATCTCACTCCTAGTACTGTTTCCCCATTGTTTAAGCCTAGGCAGCGTTGGAAAGTAGATGGGAAGATACTGCAAAAATGAATTCAAACTTTTAAATATAGGAAATGGAGTGTAGTATTGAATAGACAAAAATTATTCCGGGCCTAGGCAGAAAGAATCTGAAAACAAGATGTAAGCAGCCATGCATAAAATGTCTGAAACCACAGAGGAAATAGCAGACAAGATGAGTGGTAACAAGGTGAGCAACGTATCAAAGTAAAAAAAAAATCCCTCTAGAGAAGACAAGATGGATGAAGGAAGAAAGTTACTGTATTTGTGAGAGTGTGTTTAATATACTCAGCTGTGTAAGACCTTCAGGGAAAAGATCAGTGATGCTATCAGAAAATTCACTGTTATTATGGACTAATGTTCCTATCAGACAAAGGACACAGTGAAATTACAGGTGTATCTTATCCCTTTCCACACATTCCATAAAGTCTCCCCATGATAAAGTTTAGCTGAATTGCTCAGGTCTGGAATAATCCAGGGAGTTCAAGAAAATGTAGCATGTACAGGAACTGTCAGTCCACCTATGGAAGTGCTATAAAAACACACTGGAGATGGTGGGGGCCATCTCTGTGTCTGTTTGCAAGGAGAAAGGCAGAAAACAGATCAGGATACTAAGACTTAGCAAAAACAGGAAGCCAGGTGAAGGACATATCTCTTTTCTTCTTTGCCCCATATCCTGCATTTTTATCTAAAATCATCTAATGGACTAGTGGATTGTCTAAAGCTTGAGATGGTTTTTCTACACTTATGCTCAACATTACACTACATTATATAATGTCTTCCACTAGTGCAGTCATCTTGCTGTGTGGATTTCAGCTTCAGAAACTGCGAGGATTATGACAGGAGCCCAAAGACTGTGTCAGCACTTGGATTACATCACACTGTGTGATGTAATATATCATTTGCTTTGATTAGGGGCTGTTTCAAAGCTCCCAAAGTTTGAATCTTTGTAATGCCACATCTATAAAATGAGTCAACACTTGTGAGAATTATGACTCCTTGGTAATTATAAAATTAAATTTGGAGCCACATTCGTTATAGGCATCTTTTTCTCGTAATTTAAAGGGACTGATTTAGAAGTAAAGCAGGGTAGGAAACAGCTCACGTTAATCTACTTTGAAGACTTCTGTTTCTAAGCTGTTCAGGAAATATCCAGTGGAGATATTCTATTCTTAAAATAGGCTGCTAAATGTATTGGGTCTGGCTGTGATGGAGTTAATTTTCCCCATGGCAGCCCTTATAGTGCTGTGGTTTGTATTGGTAACTAGAGAGGTGTTGATAGCACACCAGTGCTCTGGCTACTGCTGAGGAGTCCTGGCATAGCATCAAGGGACAGCATCAAGACTGTGCCCCCTCATCAGTGGGTTGGGAGTGGGCAAGATCTTGGAAGGGGACACAGGCAGGACAGCAGACCCAAACTGACCAAAGGGATATTCCATACCATAGGATGTCTGCTCACAGTCAGGTCTAAGAGAAAAGGAGGAGGAGGGAGGACAATTGCCAGTATGATGTTTTTTCTTCCAAGCAACCACTCCATGCACTGAAGCCCAGCTTCTTAGAAGTGGTTGGACATCACCTGCTGATGGGAGATAGAGAATAAATCTTTTGGTTTCCTCTGCTTTCACATTGTGCCTTTGTTTATGCTTTATTAAGATGCCTTTATCTTATCCTACAAATTTTTTCCTTCTTATTTTCTCCCTCACCTTGTTAGGATGAGGAGAGAGTGATAGAGCACTTGGTGGGCACGTGGCATCCAACCAAGGCAAATCCACTACACAGTTAGTGAGTTACCCTCTAGAAATGATGATTCTTCTCTGCTTTAAATATGGATCTACATCATTAGGTCCCAACACAAGGATCTCTTATTAAAGACACTGTGAATCCTCGGAGCAGGATTTTGTCTGACATTGAAATATCTACATTTGAGTGTCCACCACAATTCAGCACCTAAAAGTACTAGAAATTTGAACTCTAGTAAAGCACAGAATTATAGAGTACCCTGAGTTTGGAAGGGACCCACAAGGATCATCGAGTCCAGCTCGTGGCCCTGCACAAGTCACCCTCAAGAGTCACATCACATCCTCACATGTGATTTCACATCATGAAATCTGTAAAGCCAGAAGAGAGAGGTGCCTTAGACCAAGTAGATAAGTAAGAGGTAATTTATTGGTTGAGATGCCCCAAGGTCACCGAGCTGGCAGCTCTGACACATGAGTTACAAAACTGCCTCAACATTCTGTTTTGACAGCTAAAGGCCATATTATATATTCCATGATGGTGTATAAAAATGGACACTTAGGTTCAAGAAGCTGAATCCTGCCCCTAGCATCCCCCTAGGAATCTATATACAGACATTTTAAAGTAAGCATTTTAATCTCTGAGTAAATCCTCCTTCCCTTAAACTAAGGACGTTAAATCTTGCTTTAAACCACCAAAATTAAATTTAAGAACACAACCTTGATTCTAAACTCTGGCATATATTTTGCTTACACAGCAGCACATTCCCCATAATTTTAGCTTATGATATAAACTGAAAGCCAAAATAACACCCATATACTTAAAATTAAATTTATATGCAAATTGGGTAGCTAAATCTAAAGGGATGATGTCAAAAATCTCCTCAAACTGCTTAGACTCCTGAAATCTGAGTCCACATACACCCCTGAAATATACTGCTAATGACCATCATGCTCTGAGACACAGCTGTCCTGATATCACAAGACAAAGGAGCAGATCAAGCTTCATTTGAAATTAAAATGACAGTGGTGTGCTCCCAATCATCAGTGTGGCAACCTACCTATAGAAAGCACATTGTCATCAGAACATTCTCTTAAGGAAACATTGCCAGAAGGACAGTGAACAAGCTGGAAATCCATCTGCCTAAAAAAGCCTTGGGATTTTGTCAATGGGTTTTTCTTACTCTGCTGCAGATTGTCTGCAGGCACTCCATGATCTACATATTGTTTACCTTCTGCCCGTATGTCTGCCCTGTGGACAGCCTGGAGATTGACTGTAGAGAGCTTTTCCAAATAGTTCTGCTGGCATGCTAGTGAGCAGTGGGCTCTACAGCATGTCTAGATCTGGATCTGCCTTCAGGCTTGCTTCAGGCTTGCTCCATAGAGACATGAATCTACTGGTGAAAAGTAGCCCCAGGATATTGATAAGTGGCAGCATAGGCAAATTGGCTTTCTAGGGTCATTTAGGATGCCCTGGAAGATCCCAGGCACTCACACATGTTGGCAATTTACAGTACAAGGTTGTGTTCTTCTTGACCAGCCTCTGGGGGACAGCTCGAAAACTTAATCACACTTGAATGTTAGACACCTCTCCTCAGGCAACTATATCTCAAATGACCACAGTTCTTAGAAGAGGTGGCATGTATAAAATTAACACATATATTTGAAGCCATTATAGGAGATGTCAACAACATGCTGTGACCCAAGTCCTCTGTCTCTCTTGCCTCATACTTACAGGTGGATCTTAGTTTATTTGCTACTGTCACCCCTGAGAGAACATAATACGGTCTACAAAGTTTTTTGGGGAGAGAGTGATAAAATAAAACAGAAACTTTAAAGCTTATGTCACTGACCTTAAATATGCCACGAAACCCCTACACTTAGGTACTTATAAAGCAAAATGAGAAAGGTGGGCAGATCCCAGTATATTTGATATGTGTAGATATAACTACAATTTAATATAGAAAATATAAGAACATTGGAATAATTTAATTGAAAAGTAATGTAGCCATCATAAACTAAGAAACAGCACAGCTGGAGGATTTTAAAAGTGATTTGGAAGCAAAATCCTCTCATTGAATTAGAGAATAAAAATTCAGTTAGGGACCTTGTAGAATAGCAAAGCTGGTAGAGCTTCTATAGCTGAGGGTCTGTCAGCATTTGTATTACAAACCAGTACTTTCTGGGGATTATACTTCATCCATAAGAGTTTGATGTGGAATGAACTTGGGATGAAATGTCTCAGCATTTGAGTAATGTAATGGTAACTCCATTATAAAAAAAATCAGTATTCACTTTGTTACTGTTGAATCTACCACATTGCTACACTATGCATTTTGATTTAAAGATACCTGAGCTAATGCTGACCTAAGGAAATATGTCCACATAATATAGTTCAGGCAAAGATTTTAAGACAAAATAGCTCCACTGGTATGATATTATGCACAAGTTACCAGGCAAAATTCTCAGCCTGGTTCATTTTCTCAGGTGAGGTTTTATTTTCACCAGGGATTTTCCATTCTGTTCAACTTGCTCCTAACTCATCTCTGCAGCTCATCTGTGTTGCTCCCCTACGTGATCAGATAAATGGGATAAAAAGAAGGTTACCAGTTAAACAATTAAAGGTTAGCAATCAAAAAACAAGTCCTGGTCTGTTATAGATCTGTCTAGGGAATTAAAATGGTAAAATTAAGAGAAAATTACCTCGGTGGGTAATTCCAATCCCATATTAATATTATTTAGTCTTAGAAGGAATTAAGAGATGCAAAAACTAGTGTGCTCTTCTCTTTAGATTTATAAAATCATAGACTCATTGAATGGTTTGGATTGGCAGGGGACCTTGAAGATCATCTCACTGTTTCCAATAAATTTTTTTTATCTCAACCTGTGACCTTTGCCTTTTGTGCCTTCAATTCTCTTCTCCAGCCTGCCGCAGGGTGAGGGGTAGAAGGGAGGGTGGAGTGAGCAGTGTGTGGTTTTAGTAGGAGCACTACATTGGAGAATACCATTCCTAAACCACAACAGGTCTGAACTTATATACCAATTGTCAGTGGTCCATCATTTCTCATGACCAAGCAAATAACTTGGTTGGCTTGGGAAGAAGCTTCCAGTCTCACTAGATTTGGGACAGTTCTGTCATGGAGCTTCAGCACTGGGGAGGCAGGGTTGCAGGAACCATCATTTGTGACAAGATTATACAAGGCTTTTAGAAGTACTTGAGTACTGAAGTATTTGTCTTTGAAAAATAGAGATAGGATGTGGGAGCAGAGGAGGAGCTAAAGATTCTAAAAGTTTAAGGTCTATTCTTTTACCTCTTTCATGGTCCCTTTGTATTATAAAGGTTTAAACTTTAAAATTTTGGAAGCTATTTAGAAATCTGCTGAGGATAAAAGGTGAAAGGAAGAAATGATGGATGGACTAAAAAGAGAAGGAACACTTAGGAGAAACCAAATAATTTTTACTGATGAGGAAAGTAGCTGCATGGAAAGATGAATGTGATAACTTTAGTACGTTCCCCTTTGAGAACAAAGTAGTTTGCTGTGGATTCATGACACAATAGTCAAAGAGGAAAAAATTCTTTTTTTCTTTTACTTTTTCTTACTAGTATACTACAGATTAACTCAGAAGTAAACTGCTTTAACTATTAATTCAATTTATTTACTAGAGATGTAATACCAAATATGGTAACTTATTCACTATCTTTTACTTTATCCATATGAATTTTTTCGTATCTTTTCTTTTCCAGTAGGTATTTTCACCTCCTGAACATATATAAAATATTCCAGGCTAATTGTTACCAGTTTTGCCAGGTAAGAAAAGAATTTCCAATCAAGATTGTCATAATTGTTAGACAGAGCAACATTTAAAAATAATAAACATAATCTGACTTTAGACAAAATATCCAAGAACTAAAATTCTCTGGGGACCTTAAAATCTCTCTGAGGCTGACAAGATAGCCACGAGCTGGGTTATATTATCCATGAACTAGTCTCATCTCTGACTTTCATTCTTACCAGCCTCACTGAATCTCTGAATCCCAACATTTTCTTCACCCATAACTAATAATAACAAGTTCTTGTCTTGTTAAATACGTAACATGTATAGTCTTCCCTGGAAAAAAATGTACTTTTTTTGCCAGACTGATAAAGCAACACTGAAAGTAAGGTGGTTTTGTTTTTGGGGCGGGCTATTTTGGTGGTGAGGTTTTCTTTGGATTTTTTTTTATTGGTGTGTAGTTTTCTCTTTAAGGAGGGCTCACAAAAGCTTTTCCCTGTCTGAGTGCTCATTAAAGGCTTACATGTGCTTTCAGAGAATGGCATGAATAAAAAAAAAAACAACAACAAAAAATCAATGTTTTGTTCCCACTGTAAGGAAGAACTAACCTTTTCTTGCTAACCTTTCTCTATTTTGAAGCTTAGTGACTAGCTGAAGTATCTTGCGAGGGAGTGAAGTTGGATTCCTCAATGACCCCTTGGTAAGAACATATGCTATGGATATAGAATAATTACTTAGGTTTAAAGGTAGATTTCAGAGCAGCCAAGATTCCAAGTCATGAATTAGTGTTGGACACTTTCTAGCCCTCTCATTTAATATTTAATATGTAAAATAAGAATTTAATGTATTATCAGATTCAGCAAAACAATTATATTCCTCTGTGTACTGGCAGCTCAGCTAAGATGGGACAGATGCTCTCTCTGGCCCCACTATGTAATAAGAAATGACACTATAAAATGGCTCTTTTTCAACTGTTGTATTATACTTAAAATGTTGAGCAATTTCCACAGGAGAAAGGAAGTGTACCACTTACTTACATGTTTTCTCATTGCTGTGCAGTCTGCCCAGCCAGAAAAGATGTAAAATGAGAATACTCAAACACCTTTATGAAGAAAAGGACTTAAAGACTATATTTAGCATATTCTGAATGACCATTGTAAATCTGGGAGTATTTTGCAAAAAGATGATTGGAAACTCCTCATGTTTGATTCACTTCAGTTAGCCCTGGGAAGTCACTTGCTTAGGACTCTCCCTTCAGAAACACAGAATTCCTTCTATTTACTGTGGAGAAAGTGGAAATACTTAATGTGCTGACCAGACTGTGCCTCTGAGATAAGGTGCCCTGGCTCAGTACACAATGAACACATAGACCAACTTACAGTGCCTAGAAGACCAAATACAAATTCAGATTAAAAATAAAGCTTATGTATCTAACAAACACAACAATTGAACATGAGAAGAACTTACCAAGGACAACTGTAGATTTTCCATCACTAGAAATTCTAAAATCAATAGTGACTGTGTTCCTAAGACATATGGTCTACTTCAAAACAACACTAATTGGCAGTCTTTATAATGGCCTGCATCATGCAGAATGGCATGCATCATGCACTGTTAAATCTCTTTTAGTTTTATATGCTGAATCTTTGATGGCAGATGTTTCCATTAACTGAAAAAGTAGAAAAGAAGCTTTTGTCAATAACAGCAGCGGTACATGAAAACAGAGGTTTAAATAAGCATAAATGGGACAGTTCATCTGCTGTTTCTTTTGTACTAAACATAGCAGAGAAGAAGATCATGTCCACTCCAGGAACCATCTGTCCTTTACTCATCATGTTATATTCCTGATAAATTGAAGAACATTTATCACCTCTGCCTGGGGGCAGAAGACAGCTTGTAACCTGTCCCCAAAACTTAGAAAGCAAGCCCTTTTCCTTCTATCTCTCTCCTAAATAAATTCATTTGAAACATATCATGAATGACAGAAAATTATTAAAATGTGGAAGTTAAAAGTGACAAAAATTACTTCAAGACAGTATATTGAATATTCAAAAATATACCAATTCATAGGAAAAATAATACTGTAAAGTTGCTTTGGAATAGGGAAGAGACAGAGAAAATAAAGGAGGGAAAGAAGAGGGACAAAATGAAGGAAAACAACCTTGAATTCACAGTAAACTAAGATGAGGTTTTGCTAATTTGCAGAGGCCCTCAAAAGGCTGCCCATTGATGAAATAAATAAGTAATTTACATACAACCATCAACAACTCTATGAACACAGTGATGGGATCACCAGACTTTTAGCCTCCAAATTATAGAAGCGCCAAGAATCCAGAAAACTATTTAGATTAAAACACCCCTTGACACAACAGATCTTGCAGGTTTTGCAGAGGTGTTTGCTTTCTTTTATCAATGTCTATATGGTGATATACCAGATCACAATTACCTGGAGAGATATTAAGAATTTTATAGATGATAAAGTCAATATACTTTTATTTATTGCATAGCAGAAACAAATGTGTAAAGAATTTATTTCCAGGAAAAAAAGCAGAAGATATGATTATAACTCCTAAAAAGTAATAAAGTGCCAAGCCTGGTTCACCATTGCATGTACATGAGGGCATTAGTGAAGAATTATTAGTCCCTGTGGAAAGTGAGTTTGGGTATATATTAAGCTCAAGATTCTGTCTAAAGAAAAGTTCTTTTCCTCCAATTTAAAATCTATCTGTGTACTGTATTCCTAAACAGGTCTGGGAAGAAATTTTTGTATGAAATTATTTTTGATGGAAAACTAAGCTTATGAAGAAACAAAATACTACAAAATTTGAACTGTGTTCATTTTAAATAGTAGTGAATTCAGAAAATTCAATAGTATATGACATGAACAAGGCCAATGACAAGATAGTAGTCAATTGTAGATAACATCTATATTGATAGTCTGTGCCTCCACTAAAGGGGGTTATTCATTTTATGCTCACCAAATTACTCCTTTAGACCTGTACTATTTCTAACAAAATTAATAACAATTTTATATTAAAACAAAGTACTTTGGTGTCTTGACAAAATTCTTAAAAATCATCCCCAAACAGTCTTTTTTCTCCTCCTGCCCACTACCCTTCAAAATTAGAGCTCTTCATACTTAATTTGAGAGGAAATTGCTTCCTTGCATGCTTTCCCTTGCATTTCCCTACAATGAAAGAAAATACCTAGTTCTAGTGCATGGTTTGAATACTGCTGTAGTCTAGACTTTGAATACTTCTTTCCTCTATTTGCACTTTATCCTTCTGGGTGTATACACAAAGCAGTAGCTGTACTAGTGCTTGATTTAGGTTAAGAAAAAAAAATCCAGGTTAGCTGAAATAGGGGAAGTAGAATGTTACTTGGATTGTCTGAACAGCACAATAGGTGCACCCTCCCCCTCTGTGTCTGTGTGTGTGGCGCTTCAGCTCCCCAAAGAACACATTTCTTCTTCACAGAGAAAACAACTATTTTCTTCTCTGCAAGAAAAAAAGGTGGGGCAGAGGGAAGGTTACGCTTCAGGGAAGAAAAGTCTTTTCTCGCACTTGAATTAGTTTTGCAAAACCAGGTGAGAGTAGTTCATAATACTTCAGTGTTAAACGAGTCAGAGAACTTCTGAGCTGCTTGGATGTTAATAAATCTATGGGACCAGATGTGATCCATCCCAGGGTGATGAGGGAGCTGGCAAATGAGCTTGCAAAGCTGCTCTCTGTCATTTACCAACAGTCATGCCTCTGTCCTCCTCAGCTGGCCAGTGTGACACCCATTCACAAAAAGGGTGAGAAGGAGGATCCTGGTAATTATAGGCCAGTTAGCCTGACCTCAGTACCTGGTAAGGTCATGGAGCAGTTTATCTGTCATCACAGAGCACTTACAGGACGGCCAGGGTATCAGACCCAGCCAGCATGGGTTTAGGAGGGGTAGGTCGTGTTTGACCATCCTGGTTTCCTTTTATGACCAGGTGACCTGTCTGGTGGATGCAGGAAGGGCTGTGGATGTTGTCTATTTGGACTTCAGCAAGGCCTTTGACACTGTCTCCCACAGCACACTCCTGGAAAAGCTGCAGCNTGTCCAGCTCTGGCCCCTCAGTTTAGGAAGGACGTTGAGATGCTTGAGCACATCCAGAGGAGGCAACAAGGTTGGTGAGGGGCTTGGAACACAAACCCTGTGAGGAACAACTGAGGGAGCTGGGGGTGTTTAGCCTGGAGAAAAGGAGACTCAGGGGTGACCTCAGCACTCTCTGCAACTCCCTGAAAGGTGGCTGTAGTCAGGTGGGGGTTGGTCTCTTTCTCCAGGCAGCAACCGACAGAACCAGAGGACACAGTCTTAAACTGTGACAAGTGGATTATAGGTTGGATATTAGGAAAAATAGTACCATGGTTTAGTAGAGGTGTTAGGACATGGGTTGGATGTGATGATCTTGAAGGTCTCTTCCAGCCTGTGATTCTGTGATTCTGTGATTTTGTGATTCTGTGAGTTCATTTCTCAAAGCAGCTACTGGAGAAGAAGGAGAGCAGCCTGTTGTAATTACAAAAAACCAGACAGGACCCACTTTCTGTGGAGCATACCAAGCATTATCTTTATTAAATATTGATTTTAAAATCTTTAAGTCACTAAGAGCTTGGAGACACTGATTAAATTACTAGCTAATCTAGAACAAACTGGTTCTGTTGTAAACAGAATCAACTGAAATAATGTCAGGAGGTTTCTTTATGTTATGGATAAACAAAAAAAACCAAAACTACTTTTAGGCTTAAACACTAAATTAAGTTTTGTAACTGGTGAACACAACATTTTGATATTTTCTTGCCTCACATGAATAGTTATCTGAATTTAACTCATAAATTTATGTCAGTCTGGCTTTACCTCTCTGTGTAAGGTAGATTAATTTGATTGAAGATTAATTCTGTCACTGAAAATTAAACACACCTACCGCTATCTTCAACGCAACATTAAACTAAAGTAAGTTCTAGCTTCTTTTTTTACTTATGGTATGTTCTGGAGCAAGCTTTGAGTTATGCAGTTCACAATTTGTCTGCAGAAGCTTGCAAACTGGGACACAGGCTAAACACTGACAGGTATAATTTTTGAGATCTACCAGAAATCTTTTTCTAGTACTTCAATTAAAAAAAAAAACTGTAATGATTTAGAATTTTAGACACAGCCCTCTCAAAAATTACTTTTTTCTGGGCTTATGTACTCCATTCTTCACCTGGTTTACTTGTTAGCTGGTTTGCCTTTATGGTAGCTGCTCTAATCAGCACTTTCCCTCAGATGAATTTTCACTTAATAACTTTTATGGCTTAATAACATTATTTCATTCTTCATCTTTATAAGACAATAATATGGAAATGCAGTTTCCAATCTTAAGTGTATACATAAAAAATAATTTCAAGCAAAGATAAGTTCCAGCTGGGATTCTGAACGTTTATTTAGCCTCTTTTACAGTAGAAAAAGCCCTCAGTATCTATAGGTCCAACTTATGTCAGAAGCTCAGATTCCTCAAGGCTGTTGAATTTAAGAATACACAAGAAGTCTATACAAGGTCAACAAAAAACCACCAAAATCTAAACCCAACGACACCCAACCACACCAAAAA
>VXAX01006984.1:1079876-1135387 GCA_013399835.1 Leptocoma aspasia | reverse complement strand
AAAAAAAAAAAAAGTAGATAATTTGAGAGCTAAATGCATTTGTAAATGTGTCAGTGTGAGAAAGTACTGTATTTCATTCAGAGGAAATTTTCATCTTAACCTACCTGACTGAAAATGAAGACTTTAATATACTGGTTTTATTGCAGATGCTGTACATTTCTAGATAGCTATTGATCATTTTTTTCTTTTTCCTTTCTTTTTTTTTTTTTATTTAAACAATACTGCTACTTAATTATTCAATCTAGTCAAGAAAGAATATGTAAATGAACATTTGGTGATATTCTAAAGAATATAATCTAGTTCAATGAAAAGTTATAAGCCAAATACATGGATTGTTTGTGAAATACATATATTATCTAGAAGGTGAGATTTACCTCTATTGAGATATCTATGAAGCCATTGACTTCAAAGTTAAATACATATTCACTGCTTAGGTCTAGTGAAGTCAAAGGCATTTGGATCATCCCACATAAAAACTATATATTATTGTTATTTCTTCCCATTAGCTGAGATCTCAGTGGGAACATAACAACTAATGTATCTCTAACTTAGACTGTTGTAAGTGAATTCAGAATTTTATCACCTTCTTCAGTACTGCAAGTGCTCCCATCAACGTTGCTTTCTGTCATGTCTGTATTCAGTGTGACTGCATTCAGTGTGCACAGTACTGCTGTGATAATGTGTCGTGAGATTCTGGTGCGCTGCAAATAATTGGTTTTATGCTTATATTTTTCATGCCCTACAGTTTCTTTAGTTCCTGCCAGATCCTATTTGCCATTTTTTAATTTAATTTTTAATTAAACAAATGATAAAACAGCAAAGTCTTTTCCCTTGCTTTATAAAAGCCCCATATTAGTTGTTCTTCAATCTGCTTCATGAAAATTAGCGATTTCCAGTAGTCTAGTAACATTTTTGTATCTTTCTTATCTACCATTTTTTTTGCATTTCTGACAGCATGGGGTCTCTGCTATTTTGAGTCCATAATTCCTACAAAGCTCCTAGCACTTAAGACTGTCAGTTCTGTATTTTATATTCATCTCCAGTGAATCTGGTTCATCCTCTTACATATGATTAGTAGTTTCTAGGTTCTGGCCACAAAAGATTTATATTTTTTCTGCAGTGTCTCTTTCCCTCATCTTTTGTGAGTGAACTTATGTACATCCATAATTAAACTTTCTGGGTAAAAACTAGTTCCAACTTGAGATGCAAGTGTTTATGCATTTCTGTGTATATATCTGTGGGATTCTTTGGGGCTTAATTTAAGTGCATACAAAGAAACATCTATGATCTCTAGGTGTGCCTTAGGTTGGGCTACATGAGGCAGTTAACCATGCTGCAGCACTATGGGACACTCCTCTCCTTCCTGAAGTAGCAGCTGAAGGTCAGATAAGTTCCTCAGAGCACCATAAATGATGTTGGATGTCCACAGTCAGCCAGTGGTGCCCAGGGCCTCTGACAAAGCACTGAAATGGCAGGACACTCATACCTGGAGGTACATCCCTTCTCCTTGGACACAGTGAAACTTGAGGTTATCTTGAAGGAGCCATCCCGGTTTTTGTCTGCTGTCTGAATTATATGCTTTCCGTTGGGTATAAAGGGATGTTAGACATCTTATGCACTGGTTCACACCTAAATCTGCTCTTAATTTCTTTTCTCAGGTTTACATTCCATTAAAAGCTTGACAGCTTCTTTTGTAAATCTGTACATATCTCTTCTACCTCTGTTAATCTTCTTTCCATTTATTTCTAATGACAAAACTCATGATAAGGTCTTTACAGTGATTTGCTCTCAGTGGTATTTTATTCTTCTTTTAATGTTAGAACTTTATCCAGGATACATCAGATCCATTTTTGGTTGTTTTTAGAGTAGTCTGTTACAAGAAAAACCTGCTCCAGGACATTCTAGTTCACTTTCAGACTGTTGTGCTGGTTCTATGATCATCGAGCTTGTTCACCTTAAATTCATGGTCTGTACCTTGCAAAAAACTATAAATTTAGGCTGGCTCATTTGCCCAAATCTGTTATACCAATACTTATGCAATGCACTACCGCCACAAAAATTTATATATTTGTGATAGAATACTTTTTCACTGCCTTGACCATATGTTTCATGATTAATTCCCCATTTCCCAAGAACTGGCTGTTTGTCTGAACCAGAATAGCCTTGACATGTCTTTATTTATGTCATCAGAAGTTAAGTATTAAAAGTTTGTAGTATCACCTTGTAATGTTTCTGCAGTTTTCCTAGTCAACTATTTCACATAGAGAAACTCCTTTCCCATGTAAATTTGCTATGCAAAAATTGTTCTGCTTCCATTTCTTGTAGAGAAGTCAATAGTGGAAATTTGTCAAACTCTGTACCTAAGTGTGGATTCCACATCCTTCCCTGTGATCCCTGTTCAAATGTGGATTTTCGTGATATTTTTTCATCTTTCTGCATTAAATTTATGGTCTATTTTTCTAATTTCTAATTTTAAAATAGTTTTATGCTGATGGTCTTTTAATCCACAGCCATATGAATAATATGTACTATTTCTGCATTTTCTGCTTTTATTCCTCCTTGGCCCTAACAAAATGTGATGTGCTCT
The DNA here is from genome assembly GCA_013399835.1 of Leptocoma aspasia. Lineage (NCBI taxonomy): Eukaryota > Metazoa > Chordata > Aves > Passeriformes > Nectariniidae > Leptocoma > Leptocoma aspasia. The sequence continues at coordinate 1,132,800 of VXAX01006984.1, read as the reverse complement.
GTTGGGTGTCTAACAGGCTTTGGGGAGCTGTGATTTACTAATACCTGCAACACTTCTACTACTCTGAACCCCCTTTTTGTGGCTACTGGTATTATTACAAAAACCACCACTGATACTTTGTGAAGAGGGAAAACACTTTTTATCTGTTTGAATGGGGACCATGCAGCTAAACAGGAGAGCCGGTGTATCTTGCTCACAAATCATCAGAGATCTAGAGATGGAAGATTGAGGGTGACATATTTGAATATATCATCTGAGAAAACTAGTTCTCTTAGTGAAGTGAACTGTATTGAATAAACAATGGAAGGAAGATAATGACTTGTTTGTTTTCATGAAACCCAAATTTTTCTTTCTGTTACCCATGACAGAGCTTTATCTGACTCACCTGAGAGGACAGGTGTCTCTTCTGTGTCTTCTTTAATAAGTATGAGTGTGAGAATGAGCTTGTTTTCACTGTATTTTTATCAAGGGAGGAAGAAATTGCTGGCTGCTACACTTTATCTGAAAAGTGTATTTAAAAAGCAAAAAACAACAAACTCATTAAAATTGTTGTTTTCTTAAGTGAAGAGGTAAGGCACTGGAACATGGCAATTATATTAAATCAGGTTGCATTTTAAAATGCTTTGTGCTCTCACAGGAGAGACAGGGTTTTAAACAGAATTCTGTAAATGGGCATTTTGAAACAGAAGACTTTTAAAAACTGTCATGCTTAATGATACCTACAACAGAATGGCAAGAAGATAAAAGATCAGCTCTGTTATTCCCACTTAGGCTCTCAGGAAGAGTTCTGCAAAGTATCCTTCAATCTTTTAGAAATCTCTAGCACTAGCTGAAAAGTTTTCCACATTTAATAACATGAAATAGGTTTCAGTAAAACCGAAGTGTTCCTGAAAAAAAAGTCTTCTTTCATGAAGAACATCTGCTTGGGTTTTCATGAAAATACATAAAACTGTAAATGGAATCCATTGTTAGTGGAAAAATAATGCATAATATTTATTAGAAAGGAATAAAAAAAACCCAAATCCACAGAATGTTTTTTCCCTATGCTGTGCACACAAAAGAAAATTTTCTGATCAATATGTTCTAGAAATTTTTAGAAATTCTATACATAGTTAGAACTGGATATTGCTAGTTTAGCAGTTCCAGAATAATGCCAGAAGATAATTAGAGCAATGGTGAGATAATTCTACCACAGATATTTATGGGTCCTATCAAAATCTCATGAAATTCCATAGAAATATTTCTGCTAAATTCTGATATTGTTTGATGAACTGTATTTTATTTGTATAAGAGTCTATTATCCAAAGGTTTTAACACAACTGGAGAAACAGAATATTAGCTACAAGACAATTATTATCATCACAATTTATTACTACAAAGAGATAAATAACTTTATTTAGAAGAATAACTTTATTTATTCTTAATTTTAAGACAATGGACATGAAACTTTGACACCTTCTTCTTGTTGTTTTTGCCAGGAGTAGGAACAGAAAACCACCCAGATATGCAGACTTTACAACAGAAATATTACATTTAGTAATTGCGCTGTTAAATGCAAATTTTCCACTCACTTCTAGCCAGAGTATAAAAGAAAAGTTAAGATTAGTAGAGGCATATTATTTTGATTTATTGTCTTGCTGAGTTTATTCATTATTTGTGAATGATTATTTTTTGCTGCTACATAGTTCTAATTAATTGTTAGGGTTCTAAGAAGGTTTTTGCATGAACATTTTTATCATTCTGTGTCACAAGAAATGAATTAGAAAATAAAATATTAATAAATGGTTTTATTTCAGGGTTAACCTTGATGAAGGCAGCAGCCTTGTCATTTTCTTGTCCTGTTTTTGGTATGACAACACATCTGTTGTCAGCAAAAGCTTTACTTTTGTCATTCTCTTGTATATCCTAACTGATGAGGATTTTATGGTGTCATCAGGGATCTCCCTCAGCCTTTAGCTAACCATGAGTGTGGTGTGGCCCAAACAGAGACATGTCCAACAACATGTTGTAGGACAAATAAATAAGGAAGTAAGGAAGATCAGCAACAATGTGCCCATACTGCAGCTCATCCAAATCACTGACAACAAACACAGGATCAAAAGCAAAGCCCTGGAAGGCTGCTGCAGACCCTTGCTAGCAGGCCTTGGTCGTCTGGCAGTCAATCAAGCAAGTGCCTCTTAAATGCAAGTAAGAGTCACACCACCCCTTGGCTCCACCAACACCACTGTGATTTGAGAGAATGTTGTCAGCAGTGTGTTCACTCTGACAGTGTTGGTCAAGGGCCAGGCTGTCTGGAAGCAGGGTGCCAGGTGGTCAGACACTGGAGCAGGTTGCCCAGAGGTGGAGTCTCCACCCTTGGAGATATTAAATATCTGTCTGGGCACAGCGCTGGGCAACCTGGTCTAGATGACCCTGCTCTGAGCACAGGGATTTTGACTGACTGATCTCCAGAGGTCACTGTCAGCCTCAGCTGATTCTGTATTATTTTAAGTATCTCAAAATAAATTGGAAGACATAAGTCATGACTGAGTATGAAAGTAGGAAAAAAGGAAAACATAGAGAGAAATGTAGCAGAAGATGACCAATGGTTCATATTCTCAGGGTTATTTAAGGTATCTAAAACCTTATCTCCAGAGATTGTCAATTTCTGTGACTGAAACTAGTGTTAATTAGATGCTTTAACAATATTAAGGCTTTGACCAAAGTAATCACTGCAAGATTAGCTGATGTAACTTTTTAGTTTTACAGCATATATTTCCATTCCTTATTTATTTCCATTTGACACCTTCATATATTTCCATTCCTTATTTATTCCATCTGTCTCCTTGTTGTTCGTAAAAGCAGTGCACCTCACTTACCATCTTTCTTCCTCCATTGTAGACATCCCAGTGCCACAATTTACTGAGCCAGAAGAAGACATACCAACATAGCACAAGGTGCTCTTATTCTGCAAAAAGAAATTTTTATGCTCATGAGTAGAGCATGTTTAAAATTAATTAAATTTTAAACATGCTCTACTTTAAAAAAAACTTTAATAAAACATTAAAGTTTTTTAATTCTCTCTTTTTAAACATGACTTCCTTGAGTTCCTTGTAGGACCACAGAAGGGGCTTTACCACCTCTAAGGAAAAAAAGTTTCACTTTCATCTAATCTTCTGGTTTTCACAGTCTTTCATCAGGTAGAATTCAGGTCTGAGCAGTTGCCTTGCCAATCTACAACAGTTGCCTTTATGGCAAAATATATGTCCACAGGCCCCTCTGGCCATCTGAGCATGGATTCCTTGGTAGGAATGTGAAAGAAGATGTCCATGGCTGATTTTTTCTGACACTATTGTAGAGCATTATGGCTCCACATTGTTGTAGACGGAACAGAAGATGCAGTCCTGGCAAGGGAAACACTGAAAGCCACAGGAAGGTTTCCATTACTTCTGATTTGTATGTGATCCAGAAGAACTGTGTGATCAAAAAAACCCTGGGACTGGAAAAAGATAAAGTACTCATCTCATCTATTCTGCAGCCCCAATACAAGATTAGCTGTCCTCAACTGTTCCTCACAGCTGCACTCTTTAAAACACAGCTTTCCTAAACTTAGTGACAGGACTCATAGATTTTCTTTCCTTGCAGTTGAAGCTGAATGTCTATTGAACCAACTTAAACCCATTACCCTTGCTGTAACCACAGGAGGCCTGAACAGTCTAGTCTTTTACTCTCTACAGCTACTTTTTATGTTATAATGTGTGCTCTCAGTCTTCTCTTATACAAACTAAACTACTCCAATTGTTTCAAACTCTTCTCATCAGTTTTGCTTTCTAGATCACTGATAATTCCCGGTTGGTCTCCTTTAGCTTCTTTTGATACTGGTCCATGCTTTTTCTGAAATGCAGTTCAGAAAATGAAGCACAGTGTGCTTGCTGAGACTGAGCACAGTATGCAGCACTGAGGAAAATGAAAGAGCTATTTCATATCGTACAAATTGTATTGCTCTTTACGCGCCTTAGTAAGTCATACATTTTTTTCAACTTATTTTTAAGACCAGTCCTCCAACTTCTCAAGAAAATTCTGGTCTGGCTCTCCAGTATATAAAGCAGGGAAAAAAGTTATTGAATTAGGACCCACTCTGTAGCAGAGGATCTTGGCCACTCAATAGATCACAAGCTGAACACAAGACATCAGTATTAGGTGGTGCCCATACATGCAAGTGTGCATTCCACCTCAGCCACTGCTGGAAACACAGAGCAGCAGCAGACCCAGAGGAAGCCCTGTCAGAATTTTTATTGCTGTCTAATCTAGTTTAGTTCTGTCCAAAAAAAGAGAAAATATTCTAGATTTCCTCTTGAATGTGAGACAGATCAGACATTTTCTTTAATTTTTCTTTGCATTGGTATCTACATAACAGAAAGCTTCCATTATTTTTTATTTTTTTTTTTTAATTTGGCAAACGAAAAGTAAATGTTGTCTTGTTTTGCTAGCATTTTGAACAGCTTTAGGTTTGTTCTGGCTGAGCTCTGAGAACAGCCCTGACCTGTGAAGATGTTTTTGCAGAGTTTTGAGACCAATCTGATAAACCATATCCAAAGTATCAGTCTGGACTGGACACCCCTCTAGCTCTTTTCACAGTTTTTAATTGGTTCAGTGCAAAAACCAATTCAGTTTTGCCACTACTAAGGAAAAAAGCCAACAAAAATTCCCTACAAGGAAAAAAAGCAATGCTGTTGTGCCTGTCACAGGGAAAAACTCTTCAGTTCATGTAGTTAAAGCAAGAATAGGATTGAAGCAGTTTATTGATTTATTAACAGCATGTAATTAACTTGCAATCAGTGAACTATGTATTCAGGATCTGTATCAGCAAGGCAATCGACAAACCACAATAGCAGATACAGAATGTTAATGGACACCTGCAAATTTCTAAGCAATCTTATGAAACATATCCCAAGAAGATCTAATCACACCTGTATGCCCACAGACACATGAACATCCACGTGGCTCCACGAATCCCCCCAGGACACACCTCATGGGCTCTGTCCAGCATCCCTCTCTCTCAGGTGCAGCTCCTACATCCCCCCTCTTCCGAGGGAAATGCAGATGCTCCAGTACTACGTGGGCCCACATTGCTCCTTGCAACCCCTGTGTACAAGGGCAGGAAGGAGCCCTCGTAGTGGTTAGGTGGGGTTCTGCTGGTGCTGAAAGGACATCAATACCTATGCTCAAAGTGCCAGTGTTTACACTGGGAAGGACTGCAGTGACACCAGACTTAAATTTTACTGATTTTCTCCAGGGGTCACACTTTGGTGATCATCTGTCCTTTGTGCATCTGAACAGATCACCCACTGACTGTGATTTTTGCCAGTCACTGGTGTTCAATAACATACTATGTTGGCCCTTTTGCATTTCTTTTTGGGATGTATTTGAAAGGAGCTTCTTTGTGGTTTTCATATGCATGTTTTGGAGAGATGTTTCCTTTGTTTTTTAAAGAACTGGGATAAGAGATTGAGTAATGGTTTCCTTTTAACCCCCTGGAAATGGTTTAGGATCTATTCTTGTCATTGAAAGAAACTGCTTAACTAACTCTTCTAATTCCTCCTAACTCCTCCTAGTTGTATTAGATCATACACAAATGACATGCTAACTCATAATTGTGTTGGATTGTCTTACTGAAAATCACAAGATTATCGATTATCCCTCTTTTTAATTTCTTTTTATTTTTATTGTGGAGGATTTCCAGAAGTATGGAAGAGTTTCTGAAGGTTTTTGTTTTTTTTTTTTTCCTGGTGAAAATATATGTAGATACTCATTAACAAAAAGAAGCTTTTTCAGTGTGGGAAAAAGTAATTAAGAGCATTTTGACCTCCCTTAGATCCTTCTTACCCTGCACTAGCACACCTGCTTTTTTGATATTATTTCTATGTTTTTTGTTTTCTAGGTTTTCTAGGTTCAGCAAATATAATTTCTGCAGGTGTGCTACCTCTGAATTGCCAGTTTTTTACTTTTGCCCTACTCATCTATTTTCTTTTCCTTCATTTTCAGTTAGAGGTCAGACAACATTACTGGCAACTTGCTGGACATACCATTGCAATTTTTTTAATCTTTCAAGTCTACTTTGTATTGACATTCTCCTCCCCATCAGTGCTGGGGTTAGACTTTTGTGTACCAGACATCAAAGAGGTACCTGCTGGGTTTTTTATGTTTTTGTAATGTTATTATTCATATGAAAAGCAAGCCTGGGAATGTAGCCTTGGCTTAAGACATTTCTTCATCTATTTTACAACTCAGTTTGTGATCATCTCATAGTATAATTAACAAGAATCATGCAGGATCACCTGGTGGATGATAACACTAGAATTTACTGTCAGTGAAAAACAAACACAGAAATCTGTAAAAGAAGGAAAGTTATTGTAAGACCTATTGACTGGTTTGATTTCTACCAGGAGAGAGAATCTCATAAGAGGGTTGGAAGTAGTGAGATGTTTGAAACTGCTCTAAAAGAGTGTCTTAGAAAGGCTAGTACCCTGCTGACCATGTGTGACTGAAAGTAATCTTCTGAGATTAGAGAAGTGAAGGTGTCTAAACCAATAAATGGCTCAATGATTTCAATCCCTACTTTCATCATTAGAGTCAAGAGGTCAGTTAAACTCAGTATTTCACAAATTCAAGATCAAACTTGTGGAGAAAAATGCTGCCATATATAAGGTTATGCTATATAGCACTCTATGAGACAAATTAAGAGCTTGGATATTTAAGTTTGATGGTAAAGGAATATGTCGGCGAAGATCCCCAAAAAATTTTTATTTGGAGAATCATGTCATATAATTTTATATAATATTAGTACTTTCTTGCATTAACACAGAAAATATTAGGAAACAAAATTCAAATATATACACATAATTCTTAGAGATAAAAGTGAGTGTATGCCTATAAAAACCCCTGCACAAATGCATGGAAAAATCAGTCTCAAATATAAACATTTCATGGTCTAAATAAGTGTGCTGGTTTTGGTTGGGATAGAGTTAATTTTCTTCACAGCAGCTTGCATGAGGCTGTGTTTTGGATTTGTGATGAAAGCAGTATTGATGATGCAGAGCTGTTTCAGCAATTGCTGACCGATGCTTACATGGCATCAAGGCCTCTCCTGCTGCACCTCTCCTGAGACTGCACATGAATTTGGGAGAGGATACAGCCAGACCTCAGCTGACCAAAGTGTATACCATACCATGTGAAATTGTGCTCAGCAAGAAAAGCTCAAGGAAAGAAGGAAGAAGGGAGGATGTCCAGAGTTACCAGCACTTGTCTTCCCGATTAATGCACAATGGAGCATTAATCAGCTTTCCTGGGAATGGGTGCATGCTGATAAGAAGCTGTGAATGAATTCCTTGTTTTGCTTTGCTCGTGCATGTAAGTTTTCCTTCATCTACTAGACTCTATCTCAACCCATGAGTTTTCTGATTTTTGGCCTTCTGATTCTCTCCCCATCTCACTGAAGAGGAGTCAGAGGGTGGCTGCATGGGGCTGAGCTGCCTACTGGGAATACATCACAGCAATAAGGGAAACTAATGGAAGTCTGAGTTATCACTTTTTTAGATATAGTGAACTGAGACCTAAAAAGAGCAAGTGTTTAAATTTAAGGACCTGGATACTTTGGTATAAAGATAAAATTAATGATGTTAGATTTTATCTGGTCATGTGAGAAAGGGGAAAGCCACAAAATTTAATCTTTGAAGCAAGGAAGAGTTTTAAGACATTAAAAAAGACAATGATAAAGATATAAAATATAAGAAGGTAAAGAGGAGGCTGTTCTTTAAACCTTGAATAACATTTTTTCAGCAGATGAGTCACTAATTCAGTGTGGGATATACAAACTCTAGAGTGCCAGGATACCCACAGTGGATGAGTAAAATCCAGTTATCCTACAGACAGAAAGCCAGCACAGCAAAGAGCTGTTGAATTCAGATAGAAGGTCCTCTGTAGAGCTATAACGTTTGCCTCCCAGATTTGGTACTGATGTATCTTGACTATCCTGGTGCTTTCATATTTCATTTGCAGTATCTAATCTGGTCCAAAGGGACATTTAGCAGTTTATAGCTGCCATGGGCTGGGGCTGCTCCTCAGCTTTTGGCAGTGTAGTGCTAAGATAATAGTCTAGAGAATGGGGATTTATGTGAGTACACCTGCATGGATCGTGCTCATCCTAATCTGACAACTCTGATTCAGAGAGACTCCTTGGGATGTGGAGCTGACTAGAGATGATCCTTGGCCAATGGTCTGTGCTGCTGCAGGCAGAGCCCCCATACAGCCCGGTGTGGATCAGTAGTGTTAGGGTGGCAGAAAGAACAACCCCAGACAGGAGGACCCATGACCCAGGGACAGCATCCACTCCCTTCCACAGAAGGGAGACAGATGTCTGGTCAAGCCAGGGATCTTCTCAGACAGTGTTCAATCTCCAGAGAAATCCTCATTTGTTCATGCACACTCCTAGGTTTTAGCTACATCGCTACCTAAAAAAATGGCTGAATACTCTTGCTAATCTTTTGGGGAACCTGGAGATTTAATAATTTTCTCAGCCAGTAGGGTTGTTTATTTTGAAAGGAGGATTTACCACCCTCAAGGGTTTCCTGAGCTTTCCTACTCTTTTTTTTTCAAAAGCTAGAGACAATCATTCATTCAATCAACATACTTATGTTATTATGGAGATGCTGCACCTCTCCTTTCATCCAATGTTTCAGGTTAATGGAGCACTGAAGATGTGGAAGGCCTACATTCAATAATTACCTTTCTCTGATAGGGTACAAGTTCCATTTTAAATGAAAGTTCCAAACAATAAGTCATAACTTAATTAGAAAGAAGCAGATGTAATAGGAAAACTGTTCTTCCTTCAGAAGCTGTTCCCTTTTATCTCTGAACTCTGCATTCATTTCAGAAAAGTGAAAGTGGGCTCTTTTCAAAGGGAAGCAGAAGTTTCTTTCATTAATAAGGGAAGGAGGAGAGCAATTTTCCAGTGCTGTTGTTTGTGCATTTCACACAAAACACTAAACAAATAAATGAGTTAACTACCATTTCAGGAAATGGATTTGTATCCAGATCTTCATGCCCAGAGCTATACATGCCCCTATCTATGTTATTAAGCTTGCAAAGGCAGGAAATTTGTCTTGCTCTTCTTGGCCCCTTGCATGACTAATTCTTCAGTGTCTTTCAAGAGAGACTGAGAGACTAAATTCATTCCTACTTCCTGGCTTTGCGGTATAGTTCAATTTCTGGAGCAGTCTTTAAAAGTTAGAGAATTTTAAACTCTTCAGACAAGGGAGGCCCCATCTTCAGTGCCTATTTTAATCCTGGGCTGCACAGATAAGCTATTAGGGAAACATCCCCTTCCGCTTCCCCTTCCCCTTCCCCTTCTCCTTCTCCTTTCCCCTTCCTCTTGCCCTTCCCCTTTCCCCCTTCCCCTTTCCTCTTTCCCCTTTCCCCTTTCCCCTTTCCTCTTCCTCTTCCTCTTCCTCTTCCTCTTCCTCTTCCTCTTCCTCTTCCTCTTCCTCTTCCTCTTCCTCTTCCCCCTTTCTCCTTTCCCTTTCCTGTTTCCCCTTTGACTGCACTTTTGGTTTGGAGAATGAATGATTTTTTCTGATGACGTGAAAATGTTTCAGTTTCTGTCAATGTTTGAGTGTCCTGTTATGACCAGAATTTGGATATATCTGCAAACCCACAGGGCTAAAAGAGTTTTGATAACTATAGCATCAGCAAAGACTTTAGGTGATTTTTAGAAACCCAACTTCATAAATAGAACTTAGTAGGATTTTTTTTTCCTGTTAGTCAGTAACTTAGAGAAAAATCATAAAGGAAAGCTAAGATATCAACAATTATACTCAAATTTTATTAATACCTTTTCCCAGATTTTCCCACCAGGAAATATTTTTAATTTCAATTATTTAATTATTGTTGACCCTAGACAAAGCTAGACTAAATATGAATGCAATATGCTGAAGTTCCAGTCCCAAATTTAAGTATTACTCTGTTAATCATTCTATCAATTTATGTTTCTTTTACAAAATAATTTGATACGATTTGCCTAAGAATAAAACCCCAGAAAAAAAAAAGAAGCAAAAAGCCAAAAGAGAACATTTTGCCCAGACTAGTTTAGCATGGGCTATTTTCCCTTGGGAGTTGGAATAAAATAATTGTAAAATAGTGTTTATAATTGTCACATTGCAAAAAGGTCAAATAAAAGCCGAGCTTTATTATAATAGCTTTATTTCACAAATTAAAGGGAAATCAATACAATTCATTAATAGTGATTTAGGGCTCTGGATCTCTCTGAGGTGCTTATAGGGCTCTGATTGTGTTTGAGCGCATATTAATCTTTAATGCATTTATCCTCCCAACACTGCTGCAAGCTAGATTTCTAATCCTTATTCCATTTTGCATTGGAGCATATCCCAAAACTTGTGGGGCATTGTAAATGAAGGAAAGAAATTAAACCATCCTGTGTCCTAGGACACTGCCATTAGTTAATCATTTAATCATACAATGGTACAGTAAAGCAGGTTGTAAAGAGCCTCAAGAAGTCCAGCTCAAAACAGCGTCATCTTTGGGGTCAGACTAGGTTTGCCAGGGATTTGCACAGCTGGATCTTGAAAATCTTCAAAGATGGACACTGCACATCATATCTATGTATTTTATACCAAAGTCTGACTGTCCTAATTCAGGAAACCTATACCAGAAGTAGACTCTGGACTGATGATACTGTACAAGCCCTAAAAGTTTTGTGGTTTTTTTCTCTCAGGGAATACGGTCAAAACTTACCTATATAATTGCATGGAGCTCTAGTAAGAGAGACTGAGATTGATTTTTAACCTTGAAGTTAGAATTACTCATGTAGAAACCTCAGGTTCACAGCCTGAGAAGTAAAAGAATCAGTATCAGCCATCCAAGTGTCACTGGGGCTGGAGTTCTCCTAATCCTGGGGAGAATTTTACAAGTAAATCTCACTGCATGGTGATCTATGTCTATTTTACGTCATTTCATTCTTCATTAGTTTAAGGTGGAGATGCAGCTCTCTGACTTCTCAAGATCCTTTCTGCAGGGACTTTTATTTACCCCAGTCCTGGCCTTTCTCAGAGAGGAAAATTACACAGGACAATTACAACTGCTGAGATTTAACACGGAGCAGACCAATGCTCAGACCAATACCCTGAGTTTTGTGCCAAAATGATTTTCCTGTGGGGAGGAGCACTGCCCACCAAAGCTGTTTGCAGAAAGATGGTATGCTGTGCAGAAGCTCCTATTTCCCTGCAATTATGAGTCGGAGGTCTGACAGAGCAAAACCAATTTTTGCTGCATCATGAAGACAAGGAACCTTGGGAATATGTGTACGTGATAACTGTAAAATATTTAGACATTTTTTCCCTTCGCATCTCCAACAAAGGGTACAACAAAGGTACAAAAAGGTACAAAAAGGTACAAAAGGTACAAAAGGTACAAAAAGGTACAACAAAAAGGAGGGTGGTGAGGATTTAACAGCTTACCCTGGTGTATGTGTAATTTTTTCAAACCCCTCCATTACAAAAAAAAAAAAAAAAAAAGGATTTAAAACATTTTAGAAATTGAAGGAATATTTCTGTTTCAAAACACATCCCTAAACGTATGTCCTTCCATTTTGATTTTTATCAATTACAAGGATATGCAAGGAAAGGCAGAATACACACAGTGTGAACAAAATGTGATAGTACTACTTTAGGAATTCTTTATACAAGACTGAGGTAGACCTTAAGATGGGTGGAATAGTTGTCAAAGAACAAACAGAGAATTTATTAACTTTAAGGTACACAGGTTCATAAACCAATATGTCACTGAATTGTAATAGCAGCCAAGGAATAAAGAAATAAAATAAATAATAATAAAAAAACCTCACAGAGCAAATGTCAATAATAAGAGGTGAACATATAAAAAATAGGATTTAAAGTGACGAGCATCTCACCAAGAAGGCAAACAACAGCTTTGTGTAAAAAATAAACTTGAGAAAAATACAGCACAATTCAGAATTACATTAAGAACAAAAAAAAAAAAAAACACTCCACTAGGAGAAATTATTTAATTCCTATTTTGTTCTCAAAAAGTACACTTTTTGGGGGGATTAAAAAATTAAACAGAAGAGGAAAAACGTGACGAAATATTGCTATACAAAGAAGTTTTCTAGAGCACATATTCAGAATCCTGTTTTGGCACTGTTTATATTTACTTACTAAGTTTCAGAATGAGATTGCAAGAAAGAAATGTTTGGCATCTAGTCCACTGCTACTGGCCAATATTTGGAATCAAGATGCACTCACAGAACCTGGAACTGAGCAGATTATAGCTAAGATTTTGGGTACAAATCAGAGGAGAAGTCTGGCCCAGTGGCCCCAGATTTCACACACAGCATGCTAAGAATCAGTCACAGTTGCTGCTTGGAGTTATTTTCCGTATCGTCTATGAGATCACCACACCTGTTCACTCAACCAGCAGTCCTTAGCAAGACTTAACTGTTAAGAGCTTGGTTCCCAAAACATAGCCTGGGAGCTGAAAAAAAGAATACAGAGAAAGAGAAAGAATACGATTAGAGAGAGGTTAGTAGATCTAGGATAGTTTCTGGAACAGGAATTAAAACAGAGACAAATCTAGCAGTGCTTTATCTAGCCCTAAAATTTAAAATATATTAAACTCAGGTTCAGAAAGAAAAGATGGATGATCCTATATGCAACATTCTTCTTTTCCTGATGAATTTGCACATATTTGATATCCCATTGGCCAGAGGGTTTTTCAGAAGGTCACATAGGTTTTTTTCTGCAGACAGTATGTTGCACATAAGTGCAGTAATTTTTGATGATACAGAATATAGTAAGATGAAGACAGATTATTTTTTGCAGGGTAGAGGGTGAAAAGCAGTAGAACATGACCAGAGTTACCTGTCAGCTCTGACAGGGTCAGACTTACTGGACTAGCACAAAACAGTGAAAATTTAACATGTGAAATCCAGCCTGAAGAGATGTTGACACAGCAAGGTGCACATAGAGATCAAAGGTAAAGTTCAGATAATCATTAATCGTGTCGCAGTAGGCAATGGAAGGATGCAAAGGCTCCCAGAAAGTAAAAACAAAACAAAATACTTCCTCTGCAGCAGAATGCTACAAAAAATGTCTAGGGAGACAGAGAAAGATTCCATTCTAAATGTTGGGTCTGGGAAGCCAAAAGAGTTTATTAACAAATCCACAATCATGAATGACCATGAAATCTGTGTTGTCCAGAGACTTTGCTGAGAAGATCACATCAATACAGCCAAAATTGAAAAGAAATAACTTATGTATCTTTAATGAAACAGGATATCACAATTCTCAAGAAATGCAAAACTATTAAGCTTTATTATATGGAGAAAAAATAATTTATTCACAACAAACTTGAGTAAAATGGAGTTGGCCATAAAGTACTAAAGTTTTGGTAAAAAGGATCAAGACAATAGCTTATGTTTATGACTATATTAAATTAATCAGTTGGTGGTCTATGGCATATATGGTATTATAAATATGTTGTATGTTACGTAAATATATAGAATCACAGAATCATAGAATAGTTTGGGATTGGAAGGAACATCAAAGATAAAGTTCCAACCCTCCTGCCATGGAGGGGAACCTTCTACTAGATCAGGTTGCTCAAAGCCCCATCCAGCATGGTCTTGAACATCTCAGGAAGGTGTTCTGCAACCTCCCTGGGCAACCTGTGCCAGTGCATCATCACCCCCACAGGAGGGAGTTTCTTCCCAATATCTAATCTACTCCTGCCCTCGGTCAGTTTAGAGTGAACTATTGATGACACTGATGGTTAACAACTCTTATTGTGAATTTTTGTCTCCCTCATGGCTAATTGAGTTTTCTCTTGTTTCATCTTGTTCTCCTCACCTCTTGTCCATCTACTGTGCACCACTGAGAAGAGCTTGGTGCCGTTTTCTCTACAATCCATAATTAGGTAATAGAAGACAGTGATTAGATTACCCACTAAATTTCTCTCATTCAGACTAAAGAGATTCAGCTTCCTCAGACTTTAGGTCATGTACTAAAACCTCTTAAACACACAACCCACAACACATACACTTTTTTCCTATCAAATCTCAAGTTACAAACAATTTGGACCTGAGTAAAACTTGGTGGTTACTAACACAGACTTCAGCATTTGACTGAAGTGCTTATGAGCAGCATACATTACACAGGTATACAAATATCTTAATCCATTAATATAAAATAAAGACTAACATCCAGTTTAATGTGCTTCTACTGCAAAGCATAATAGGAAAAGTAAGTCTCAATCTCTACTAACTACCAAGAAAAAGAACAGGATATTGCTTAGTTGCACTCCTATGTAATTTCTAAGGTGCTACAAGGAAAATATGTTTGAGGGATGTACCAAGATTTTTATAAATGGAAATACCTTTAAAATTTGTCATTCATTTACAGTAATACAATATTGTTAGAGCTGCTAAAATTATTAGCAATGCTCTTTATTCTCTTAAGGCTCATTAAATAGCTGAAGAAATTTTAAGACTCAAAAACTGGTCCAGCAAGAGAAATTAACATTTTTCATGTTTGGAAATTTTTTTCTACTTTTCTTTGATCTTTATTCTCACTTTCTTGATAAAATCTAAGAAGATAATAATTTCCAAAGTAATGATCACCATGTCACATCTATGGTGGGTTAACACAAATAAAATCTCACAGTGGTCCATGGAGTGACAAGACATCCATCTTTCTCATCTGATTTAGTGAGCTGGTGGAGATCAGTGTCAATAAAGTGTCTCCAAAAAAGAGTCTTAAACATAAAATTTTCTCTTTGGTTTTTAGTGCAGCTAAAATACAGAATGTAAATAATGATGCACAAGTTGTTAATTAGGAAATTGATGGCAAGAACATTAAAAACTTTAAGAAACCCTTAAAAAGTGGCATTGAGTCTTGCAGACTTGGACACAACATGGGTAAGATACCAAAAAGTGGCATGTTTTGAGTTCATGGAATTGTGACCAATTCCTCAGAATCAAATTAGCTTGTTGACAAAGTAAAACCCCAGTATCACGGGATATCTCTCTGATGTGATAATCTTTGTTTAGAGAGAGACACATTATGGGAGGATGGATATCATTTCCTCAGTGCCATGGAAAAGGCATCAGAAGCTTTACACCCTCTTTCACAGAAAACTCTAGTAGCAGCCCAGTACCCAGGGCCTAAGTCTGTACCAAAACCTAAGTTTGTGGAGAATAAATGTCCTGGTGCCTCTTGGAAGCACCGTTCCCCACATACTGGGAGAGCAGCAGCTATGTTGTCTCAGCTCCAAATTATAGTAGAAAATTTCTGAATATTAGTTAGTGGGTGGTATTTGATTCTGAAATATCTTCTTTCCCCAGTGTTTACTGTTGCCTGGTGACAGCCTTGGTACTGCTGGTGACAGAATTGGTGGGTAAGGGTAAGGTGCTGGTCCTGATTCCTACTGGAGCCACTCTCCATTGCAAGGGGCCTTGTGTTACGTGGAACAGGAAGGGCATCCAGCAGGTTCATTGGCAATCTCTAAACACTGCTAGAATTACTGAGAAAGGGAACAAAATATAATTAAATCCTAGTCTTTGACCAATGCTTAAACTGCTACATAAACTCTCCTGCCTTTGGGCTTTCAAAGTGGTGCATAGCTGGAGCTTGATAGGACAGCACTTCTGTGGATACTTGTTTTTGTATTACCCTGAATTATCAAAAGAAGAGATGACACAAAGTCCTTGCTTTTCCACTCATACAGAGGAAAAGATTTTCCATCAAACTCTTCTTGGTGAAAAAGGGGGAATAATGACTTTACTCGCCCCTTTTTCCCACGGATAAGGGAAATAGAATGAGGACCTTGTCTAGACAAGCACAGTACTAATGAATACAACAAACTAGAAGAAAAACAAGCGCAGAACTGGCAGTTAATTAATTTCTGTATTTCCAGCTGAAGTGTCTAATGGGAGAAAATAACTAATTATTATTGTTTTGTTGTTTAGGATTAGAGATATGTGCAAATACTTGATTTAGTGGTGAAATTTTTTGATTTATGTTTTAGTGAAGATAAATGTTAGAACTTCAAAATTAGGCAGTATTATGGAAACAGATGGGATTTGAAATAAACAACAATAAAGTTAAGTTTCAGCATAGAAAGGCTGCATGTCAGCTCTCTAGCTGAACTTTTCAGGATCATTAATAAGAATTACAACATTCTTAAATATGCAATCTTAATGTAACAAAATTTCCTATGGGAAATTTTCCTATGGAAAAGGCATCCTCTTCAATCCAAGCTTTATGGATCAAGCACTGGTTTGTGTAAGAACTCTGCTGTTATTGAACAAAAAGTACAAGTGAAAAATGCAAAATTCTGCCTCTGATGGCCTAACCAAAAGTAAGACTCTGTCTATCTGTGGATGTTAGGGCTTGTCTTTCCACTTGACTATTTTTATTGAATTAAACTGAACCACAGAATGAAAGTATCTGTGCATGACACACTGATTTTGTTTACAGGGCTGGAAGAAAATCAGTCCCACTGGGTTCTCCTCAGATTTATTTCAACCCCCATCCTACACACCAGAAAATGTTGTTTAGCTTCAGTGACACAAGCACTCCCATTATTTAAAGGTATTGTTCAGGACTCCAGGGGAAAAAGAAAAAGGAATGTGTCTTTGTGAAAGGTTTTCTAGGTTCTCAGTCCACATAAAGAACTGCAGGTCATATTTATCATTTTTCTTAGCACAAAATTTGCAAAAGCATCAAATTTGTGTTTTAGGAGCTATCAGATGATGCAAATAAATTCTATCATATGCAGTCACCCTTGAACTTTCCCAAAAGTATGAAATTGGAAGAAAGCATTATTTCCTAAGATTATATCTTTGGACTGCTGGAAAATATGACAATTATGTTCTTCGGCCCTTTTTTGACAGTAATAGCAGCAAAAGCCTTTCATGAATCTGGTATCATAGATATAAACACAAGTATCACCCACATTGCAAAATAGTGAAGTAAAATTGCATCTTAGGGACAAAAATAAAAAATCCCTGAACCAATAAATTACTGGAATTATGAAAGATTAACAACAACAATAACAGAATATTAAAAAAAAAAGAAAGAGAAGGAAAAAACAAGCTCTTTAACTTAATCATATAAGAGCTGTTTTTGAAAGGATAGAATAAATGTAAGAAACAGATCAAAACGTATCTCATGAAAGAAGATCTTATTCTAAAGGAAATAATCCTACTGGCAAATCAAAGTAAAAATATGTCTGAGTCACTGAAGAATAATTTCAAGCTTTAATTTGCTTTCTAGTCATCTTGTAGTTGTTTGAAATATATCTCAGCTAGATCCACAATTTGAAAACTACCAAAAGACAAAATACCTACAGACGCTTGAAAAACAATAGAAAATTTCATGTCTCTCTATATATTTACATGTATTTATAACCCAGGTTTCAGTGATAGAAAATGTCAATGTACTCTTCATGGCAGAAATGAGCCAAGATATCTTAGTTTCCAAAAGCCTTAACTTTTCTTGCTGCATTTTAAAATACACTCTCCTCATCACTGAGTTCATAGAGCTTGTTCTGATTTTCAAAGTACACTTTTAGAAGCTTTTTGTGAATCAATTTTTATTTCTTGTTCTTCTGTTGTTATCATAAGTGAGATTAAGGTCTTCCTTTGTTTCTATTTACTATTTGTATTGCAATTATATCTAGAAGTCCCAATTATAAACATATAAAACCCAATAGCATCCTTCATGTTGAACAAATACATATTTTAAAATTATGCCTGACCCAGAGGATTTGCAGCCCAGGTAACTTTATTGTGTTTAAGATATTTTATATACATTAGCTGGAGGATGATATTAGTCTGGGTTATGCTATTGATTGAAGTACTGCTTAGAGCAAGTAATTTTGTTTTCCTATTTTTTCTCAAAACCTGGAATGAGAATAGCATAATATTAACTCCTCTTTCCAAGGAGAGGGAAAGAAAAAATCACTACTGAATTCCTGTCTAGAGATTTAAACTTGCTAAAAAGAGTATAAATTTTAGGGTTTCTGACTATTAAGAGTTAATAATCATCTGTCAAAGCAATTCATATGAGACGTGGATAAAAAAATAACAATAATTATATTTTTTCGCATGTTGAAGTTTTCAAATTTCTTTTTGTTCTGTATACTGTCTTCTTTTCTTCAAATAATAGAGCTATTCAAAACCCATGGGGTTTGAATCTCAGTAAGCTGTGCTTCAGGTAGGTCTTGCTATTGTTCTTTTCCACCATTTTCTTTACCTCAAAACCTGTCATAAGAGCTAATATTACCTCTTGAAATTACATTCTTCTGAAGTACCTGTATTATTTGATTTATGTATTTGTATTATTTTTTTAGTTTATCTCCTTCTTGACTGGGTAAAATTTTCCTGTGATCTAATTATAAAATCTGTTGTCTTCAGCTGACTCCAGATGCACCACATCTTTGTTTATCTCCCTGTGTATTTTTGTTCAACTGCATTTATAAAAAGAATCACATTTATATTAAGGAAAGGATACAGTGTGTTTTATTTTGAATAGGTTATTTGTAGCATAATAATCCTGTGAATTACCAATATGCTGCAAAGCAAGGGAAAATGTGATTGTAAAGGGCATGATGGTGATTCAATTGGGTTTGTGGTCATAATGCATCCTTTCCAAATGGCATTTCAGCCTTTGTTCTGTCTTTGTATGTATTATCTACTTCTTCTGTATATCCAGACAATCTCTTCTGTGGCAGCTGTGAACTTTTTCTCTTGTATGAATGGTAATCACCCATGCTTGGAGTTTGTTAGGGACAATGTGCTTTGTTGTGTGATCCCTCTCTTGCCAGAAGCCTTGTGAGGGAGTGCTGAATTCACATCCATCACACTCCCCCAGCATGAAGGACTTGTGTGGTCCCACCTCCCTTTATATTGACTGTCTTGTTGCTTGTATTTATGGACAGCTCGGCTCAGCTAACCTCGCCTCAATGCATATTTTCTTCCTTCTCCAACAAAAAGTTCATGTTTCTGAAGCTTGTTTCTTTCTGTCATATCACCTGAATTAAATAAAAATGCTTAAATACTGACATAGTCTATACATTTGAGGGATAAAAAGGGACATCTCCAAGAAGAGATGTTAAACTAAAAATCATCCCTCCTTTCACAGACTGTAGATGGAGTCCATATAAGCTCCTTACTCTAGGACTATAATGTAAATGAGCATGGCTGAGTAACATATCCTCTTCCCTTATTTTATCTCAAAAATGCATTTTAAAAATTGATTTGGAGTTCTTTTCTGCATCTCAGTCCTTGAGACACTGTTCATATCCTTAGGTAAATTCTTACCTGAACATCAGAATTAAAGATGATGAGTTCTTATGGGCTTTACTCTTATTCACCTTCCTCTTGCCATTGCATGGCACCACCTCATTTTCTGTGCAACCACGGGCAGTGGTGAAAAAGGAACTCTAAGCAGATAAAAGTCACTGTTGTTAATGTGTCTGAGGGTGTTGACAGAAAGAAAAACAACTGGAATAGGGACAGTCTCTCACAGCAGTTACTTCAGAAGCTGAAAGGATATTCACCAGACAATGGTAAAATCTCATTTTTGAGAGAATTTTGTTTTAATTTATTTTATTTGTCTTGAAATGAGTGATTCAACATATCTTGAAGTTTCTGCATCAGGATTTGTGTAGTCTGATAGACTGGATAGAAACTGCTGTGTTGCAGTGCTCCTGTCATATGGTATCAGACATTTTTCTTTTCTTGGTCCTCTTGTAGGGGCTATGGATGCTTTTAATTTGCTCCTCTCTTTGCAAGAAAGTGCCTAATTTCAACTCAATATTCAGCAGTACAATACTTGAAAAGGTATTTTAATAAATAGCATATGATGGCTTTCATAATTTCTATTTCAGCCTTTTAATTAGCACAGCTGTGTGGACAAGCCAAGGTGAAAAATGACAGACACAGAATGAATGAGGGAACTGGGTTAGTCCTGCAGCTTCCACTAGCTATTTTTAATCAAATAAGAATGATTACATGGAGGAACAAAACTCATTGGTTAGGTCTATTTAGTAGTTAAAAGCCTTTACAACTTATACACCACGGCACAGTAAAGTGCGAGGAGCAAATTGGCTTCTTGTTCTTGCAATAGGTGAAAATATGAATGTTGAGTTTGAGCACTGTGTTATTTATGCACTAATATCAAAATTACAGCTATGTGCTGCATGTGACACTTCACAGTTGGAAATCAAATTATACTCCTGCTGGAATATTGGCACATTGGTATCAGCTATAGCAGCTGCTTTGCCTTCTCTGACTTTTCTTACTGTTGCTGCTAATGAAAAAGGAGGCTGCTGTCGCTGCTCTTAACAGCACTGTTTTTCTCTTCACTTGAAAAGCAAGCAGACAGTCTGGGTCTTCTCATGGCAGAAAAGGAAAGGTACATTTAATTGCTGCTGAAATACTTGTACAAAAGGTCTCCAAACAATACAAGTTCTTATTTAGTACTGAACTTCGATGTGAAGAATTATGGATTGTTTGAAGTGATCCAGCAGTTAGATGATGTACCAAAACTTCAGTACATGGAAAAGAAGGAGAGAAAGAGAGCTAAATTTGATGGGCGTTTCCCAGCAGGCCAGGAACGAGCTTGCCATCCATCTGTAATGGAGGTGCTCATGAAGCCTGTTTAGGGAAATCACTGCAATTCCTCATCCGTGGCCTCAGACAGGTACAGGAGGAGGAGCACTGAGTGACTGACTATGCAGCAGCTGTTGGTATTAAACCCCAAAGAGTTATGTATTGACAAATACACAGCTTCTCAAAGGTGGCATGAGGCATTAACTTACAAGTACCTAAATACTTATAAGGCTTCTAAACCCATTCTGGCCCAAAGGAGTAGTGAATATGAAGAAAGTCACTGTCCCGTTAAGTAAATTCCAAATGTTCTGGTGTTAAATCAATGATTAATTAAAAACATGGACTGACTTAATCTTGCAAACAGTGACAAAAGATAAATTGAATTTCTTTACAAATATGTAATTTAAAATTCATGTTGAACATAAAAAGAAACCTTACCTGGGGGATTTTGCCTCCTTCACGTTAATAAAAAAACATCTGTGTAATCAATATCATGACAACACATATTTTGTCTTTTGCCATTGAAATTTTATCTTGAATTACAGAAGGCTTTATTATTATTATTTTACTATTCTTAATATATGTCTTTGTCTCTGAGACACCTTAATTGTATTGCCATTGCTTTTATTTTCCTTAGGAGTCAAGACACAAGTGACATATGATTAGCATTGCATGTTTGCTATAGTGAAAGGATATTTTCAGAAATAAAAGGCTTATTTTATTTCCAGAGTAAGTCAGTCCCACAGCCTCTCCAGGTCACAGAGTTTTTTCTTTCTTCTTTACGTATTTTCCCTACTTGAGCATTTTGTGATATGTACTGTATCTTGGCAACATGCAGAGAAGGAAAGATAAGGTCTTAACTTGGTAGTAAAAAAGCTGAAATCATTGGCAGTGTTCTGATTTGCACCAAGTATTTAATATAGGAAGTTGAGATGGTTCTTACTATTTGAGATACTCTTACTATCAGCAGATAGGTTGGTGTGGTTCCTGCTTGTAGAGAAGGCAAATGTTTAGCAGTAATACAGTGCCTGCTTTGTATTGGGGGACCCAAACCAGGTTATGGCTAGAATTTTGTAGATTCACATATTTTGCACATGGTATGTATTAAACATGACTTTTTCTCATCTTCTTTTTAACCCAACTAATACAGATTTTAGAAGATGGAATCAAGAAGACATTGTATTTAATTACAGCTCTTAATCCTTTCTTATGACTGATCTGGACTTTAGTTCTACCAATTATTTTAGTAGAATATTTAAATTCTTATGAGCTTTGCATTTGCAGCTCTCTGCCCTTAGATCCACTTGATGAGTGGGCAATTCATCTTGATCTATGCTTGATAAAGTCATATAGTTTATAAGTGCATAAAATTAGCCTCCCATATGCAAATTATCCTCGATAAAACATTTTCAGGCATGAGCAGACTCATGAGACAACCACATGAAAAATGACTTCTCTTTCATTCTGTTGAGGTGGGTATGAAAGGAGCCTTCTGGAAAATGTGTAGAAAACAGGACAATCGATTTTAACTATGGTGAAGAAAAAAGGTTTCAAATGAAAGTCACATTTGCTCAAACCTTTATATTAGATCTAAAACAGAGTCCCTACAACTGACAAAACTGTCTATATGTCTAGAACTCAAGGAATTAACTCTGCAGAAAATTTCATTATTCCTCTCTTATTTTTCTCTGTTATTCCTGCCTTCCCCAAGTTGAATAAACAAAGTTTCCAAGCAGAGGGTAATATTAAAACACCAGTCAACTAAATAGCTTTATCAGCATCTCCTTCCCCTTACACCCAGGAGGATGACTCTAGGTGTATATTCTAGAGAGTTTGTTGATCTTTCTAATGCTAATTAGCTGTTGATTAGAATCCAAGAATCAAGGTAACAGGACCAGATTTTCCCACCATTGATTGATGAATTAATTAAAGGCATCTATATGGAATTTAATGCTGGAAGTGTGCCATGTTGATTGTCCTTTAGCATTTTGAATGAATGTTTTCAGCATTATCAATCTAAAATTGTTGTACAAGATTAAGTCTTTAGGACATGGTTTGAGTGGTGGGCAGGTATCCGAAAAGGCAAGTTCCTCTGGGGGAATCAGACTCCAGCACAGGAAAGAAATAAATCTGCAGAAACCCTTGCAGTGACCTGATTTTCAGAATGCATGAAAACCCACTGTTCTAAGTGATTTTAGCACTGCATTTTGGATACTCACCTAGAGAAAACAGCACCAAGCACATGCTAAAGCACAAGGAGAACAAAGTGTGTACAATCTTGCATGAAGCAAACACCTCTATTGCTGCATCCTGTATTGGTCTGTATTTGACAGTTCCATCAAAGTTATGGATGCTTTGACAATTTATACAAGACAATAAACTTGCTTTATCAACTTTCTTTCTTGAAATTAATCTATAGGTATTATATCATTCAGCAGTACTCTTTTTTTTTTTATTATACCTTTTCTGAAACAATTACAAAATTACTAATTGCCTCTAGATAATAGAAAAATTTTAAGAAAAGTTTAGAAGTTTAAAAGAGTGCAGGAATGACTTTTTCTTCCAAAGGTGATAGAGACAGAAAAATTTACACCAAGAGAGCAAAACAAAACCTACATGACTGTTTTTAAAATTGCACATGTGGTTTTTCCATTTTAGAATAAAGAGATGTACCAGCAGGTGCTAATCTTGTACAAATAACATGCATCTTGCCACAATAGGATTGATTTGACCGGCATGGATAAACAGTCAGACCTAAGTCTAATCTTATAAAATAAATGAAACCATTATTAAATGATAGGTGTATACATATGGGTTAAAAACTTGCTGAAAAAGGTTCTTCTGCTGCTGCATTTAAAAAAAACCCATAATGTTCTATAAAGTTGCCAGAAGAATGGTACTATTTTCTTACTTGATTTTGTCTGGCTGTGACAGACTCATTCTTGGTATGATTACAAATATTTTTAGCATCCTCAAAGGATACTTTAAGAAACTGCAGTGTATTTGCTATAGCCATAAAAACCACATATTTTTTAAACATGACAGGTGAATACATCCCACCTACCTTTATCAGTGGGATTAATCTCCACTATCTCTAAACATCTTCAGTATATCTGTACCTGAAAAAGTTACAGGAGATCCCATGTGTAGCCAAAGAAGAAAAATCAACACTGTTGGAATGTTTCATCTGTCTTGTCTGTCCTGTTAGAGAACCAGCGGTGGATGGGATGAGCTGTCCCTTGAGACTGAAGGGAGAGATCCCAGCCCAACTGCAAATAAACAGTGAGGGATAAAAAACAGAAAGGCAATGCTCTCAGTTCAGCTTTTATACTATCAAATATGATCAATTTTATAAAAATCAATCCTGTCACTGCAAGAGAGGGATGACCAATACAGAGGTAATTTGGCATAAATATGAAAGATCATTGATTTTAGGAAATTGGAAAGAAATAGCACATAAGTTTGTAGTGTTTTCTTTATGTTTGTGAAGAATTTTTATACAGCTTAAGCTACTGAGCAAAACTTGACTCTAAAAATATATGCAACTTTTTATTTTAGCAATACTAAAACAAAGTTGGTCAAATGTAATTTATACTTTTGTGGTCAAATAAATAAAAATGGGGGACTGTTCAGTTTTTCTTGAACAGAAACTAAAAAAGCGTGTTGGGTTTGATGCTTTGAAAAGTCTGAAAATGAATTGGATAATGAAAGGTACTCTTTCTATTAAACCAAGCTATTTCGTTTCACATGGAATTTATGCAGAATATTTTCTCAAGTCTCTTTTTTTTGTTTGGTTTTTGTTTGTTGGTTTGTTTTTTTTTTTTCTGTTAGAACTTTTTCTAAGCAAAGCATGCCCTTTTGAAAGGTCTATTCTTTTAAAATGGTAAAGGTACTGAACTGACACTGTGTTACTTCTTGGTGCTCGATGCAAACTGCAGAGCAGAACCTAAGCAGCTCCACTTGGTTAATGGAATAACCATTCTTAGTATCAGCATTAAAGAGACTTTCTAGATACTGCATCTACTTCCATGAGCTTTGCAGTTACTGTGTAAGACTTTCATATACTGCAAGGCAAAATTGTTTTATTTTTAGGCCTAACTGGTAGCCATTGTGTAATTTTTTTTTTTTTAATTGAAGAGAACAAGAGAATAGTTTCAGAAAGAGATCAGAGAATGAAAGTGTTGGAGTTTGGAAGGTACCTTGAGGTGTCCCTGGGTCCAACCCTCCTGCTCAAGCAGGAGCCCATTGTCCCAAAGCCCATTGTCCAGGACAGTTTCTGAATCTCTCCAAGGAGCATGATTCCATGGCCCTTTGGGAAACGTGTGATGTTGGTGGTTGCTGAGGGGCAATACAACCTGCTGGAATTTGAGTCACTCCTCCCACTTTTACATATTCAGTAGACTTGTCCACTTTACTTCACTATTAATGTTCAATGTTTAATCAATAATGTATTGTATAATGTATAATTTAATGTATAATGTTCAATTTAATCAATCAATCACAGTGTTTAATTGTTTCTATAGGTATTTTCCATATTATTATTCCTGAAAATTTAAAAAATAGATTTTTTCACCCCATTGAATAGGTTTTTTTTTTTAATGGAATGATATATAATGTAAAAAACCTAACAAAACAAAATAGGGGGACAAACAAAAATAGGGAAATGGAACACGGGAAAACTCCCTGAAGCTGCGGTTTGGAATGGTTTACTTAGTTCACTCAGTCAGTTATTTCCCTTTCAGTCATTTTTTGCATGGCTGCTGGAAATGTCTTGTTACCTTATTGAACATTGTCCCGGAACAGTTGTTAAAATATGAAGATTTTATATTACTATTTTTGCAATAAAACTCCTTCTTCATAAAATCTTCATATTGCATTAGCTAGAAATGAATACTGATAGCACAGTAAAGATGACACATAATGTTTCGTATATTAGATATCCTAAGTGTGCTACAGGTTATAATGCAGCAGCAGTAGCAATTGGCAATATAAAATGAAAGATAGGTAAAATAAAAAAATCTTACCCACATGAAATTATAGATATCTCCATTCTGTAAGGATAGAAGAAGTTCACAATTTTGCGGCTGAAATGGAGAAAATGTTAAGTTTTTGGTTTGCCATACTATTATGTTACCTAAATTGTATTCTACATTACTAGTAACCCAAATATATACACACATATATGTACTGTGTGAAACTCAACCATTGCACAAAGGGTAAACTACAAACATTAAACATCTTTTACATTACTTTGTCATGCTCCTTGTTTTGGCTGTACATTCCCACCATTACTGAGGTGCAGTGTCTTGTCCTTTGTTTTTTTCAACTGACTCAGCAATTAATGTTTGATATGATGCCTTAGAACATCAATAAGTATTTCCCCTAAAATATCCCAGAATCACTGAATCTGGGTATGTTTTTAATTTAATAACTTATTTAAATTCTTGGTTATGCAATGTTATACTGGCAATTAAAGGTACAATTTTTCACACTTCAGGAAGAATCTCTTTTTCAGATCATTCTGAGTATAAGGAAGCACCCTATTTACTTCTGTTGATCAGCTATAAAGGTGAATACCACAGAGAAAAATAATATTATTATAATTAATCACAAAAATATGAGATGAGATCAAATACATAGACTTTAAGTTTCAGAAGAATAACTGGCTGATAGTTTAAATCATCCTAGTAAACCAAGCACTGCAGACACTGAAATCTGTCATCTTCATAGAGATTAGAACAGTACTGGTACAAAAGTGGCTCTATGTGTGGAGAATAATTTTATCATATTGCAATGTATGTTCTGACTCAATGATGCTCTTCTCTACAGTGTAATAAAGCAGAAAGGAGTGTAAATCATTTAGTCCAATAAAAGTGTAAAGAGAGAAAGGACAAACCAATATGCAGGATGAATAAGAATGACAGGAATACATTTTATTTTGTCAGATTAAACATAATAAAATATTTATACCGGAATATATCTGAAGTGTGATATCTCAGAAAGAAAAATGATTTACTGAGTTCTCAGGAAAGACCTTATTAGTAGATGTGAAATAACCATTGAAAATGAAAAAAGATAACAATTTATTAACTATTATTGCATTAAACATATTTTGTTCACTTTTAATTTATTCAGATCTTTGTTCAACAAGTAAACGTCAAGAAACTCTACTGTACTTCAATAATCCATATGAAAAAGTTTAAACTTATCAACCTTTCTGAGTTTAATTTAAACACAGATTGAAAATCTGAGTTTCAACAAGATGTATTCTATTTAAGAACCTATCTGTTATCCAGCTGTGACTTAGAAAATGTGACCTGGAAGTTTTGTAACAAGTTTATTTGTGAAAATTCTAATCTGAACCTTTTGAAAATATTGTATTGTACACTTGAAGCACAGACCTAATTCCAGGGAAGGCAAGGACAGTTGAGGAGATTACAGGAGAGAACATTGTTCCTTGGAGAAGTGAGGATTCGTGAGCAACACACTTTTAAAGCATGTGAGAGATAATTAAGTTCTTCAGAAGATGAAAAGTTGTGTTTGGAGAAATGCAATAAAACCTGAAATAGTTTGTAATGTTTAATAAACTAATGTGACATCACTTTTATTTTTATGATTCACCAAGAATTTGGATCTAAAATGCTATAATAAGGTCTTGAATCCCAAACCATGCTTTCTTCTGGTGATTAATACCTTCTCTGGAGATGGGTAGTACTTTAGACTGATGAATACCAAAACCTCTCTAATTATTCAATAGTTATCTAAGAAAAGAAGTTATAAAGTATAAAAATACTTCAAAACTTACAACTTTATTGTCAATAACTTATTTCAGGCCATACTCATCAGCAAAACAGAAATAATTAACTATATATCAAATTATTATTTGCAAAACTTGTCTATAGAATCTTCTATCATTCCCAGGAATATGATGCATAGAGAAAAATGTTGTATGAGCTCTTTAAAAAACACTTGGAGACTAAACAGTTTGGAGACTAAAAACAAGATTGGTAGAAAGAAAGTATGAAATAAAAGATAAAATACACAGAACAGATAATGTGACTGTGTATAAGGAAAATTATAGAATGATGAGAGCTATTATAATTTTCAAATTAATTTTGAAGGAAGTAATTGAATTTCTAGCACTGTAAAACTGGATCAGAGGCAGGGGGGAAAGTATATATACACACTCAGACTCAAGCAGGAGAGACATAAGTAATGAAAATATCTTTTGTATTTTGTGGCTAAAATACGAAAGAACATACCAAGGACTTAGAACTATGCAGGAGAAACACAATTGGAATAAGTGCTAGTGAGATTAGCCTTTGTCAGTGTGGATGTAATCTGGGCTGGGGTTTGACAAAGAGGGAGTTCTTCTAAGCAAAACCCTCCCTTTCTAGGGTATGATTGTAGTATTTCAGCCTCTTCTGTATTTTCCTTCCCTACACTTATTTTTCCCAAGCTCACTAGGACTGTGCAAGACACCACTGTATGTGATGAAAGCAGTAGGGGACTGAAGAAACTGATTCTTAAGTATTTATATAGTGGGACTTTCATGAAACCTGTAGAAAGAAAAAGGTGATGATCTGTTCAGTCAATTCCTCTTCTACCTCGATTAAGAATATTTATTAAAGTTAAATAAACTCCTGCATGAAAGTGAAGAGTTAAAGTTGAAAACAAATCTGGTCTTGTGGCTTTTTGCTAAGAAAAGAAAAAATCATGATATATTTGTTGTGCATGAAAGTTATTAAATTAAATGGTAAGATTACAACTAAACAAGTATATTGAAGAAAAAAAAAAAAAAGAAGAAAAATAGCAAGAGAGGTTAGATCATTCTCCCAAAGAGAATTTTTCTTTTCTACTCCTATCAAAGTGGAAGATCAGAGAATTAGATAAAATATTATAGGATAGAATAGAGAATTAAAGTAAAAAAGTTAGAAATAGCCAAAGCCCTATATGAAAGCTTTTAAAATATGTATGAAGAACACTGAAATATGCTGACTGTGCTTTGCTCACCATGTATCCATTTTCCTACAAGACACTAAACTCAGAAATGGAGTTTTGAATATGAATGCGAAGCCAATGGATGGTCAGATCTGAGGGGCTTTGCTGCAGAAATGCTGAGTAGTGTACAGAGGTTTATTCTTTAAGTAGAGTTGTACTGGTAGAAGCGATTATCTGAAGTATTTACAATTTCTCATTTCTGTAGTTAAATAGTACTTCACAATTGTTAATACTTTTAGTATCAGAATATCTTGGAGAACTTGTATGGACATCTTCTTATACATATATTAAGACAGAGAACATATAGGTGAAAAGGAAGAGAAAATATTTAACCACACTAAGAAAATTTTATTTTGTGACTCAGGATGCTATTTATAGATCACTGAATTTTTATCAAATTCCTATGATGGGTTGACCTAAGGCCTTTTGCCTACTTTTAACAGTATAAATGTTGATTGCCTAAAGCTAGTTACTCTAAACTTGTCCTACAGTGAACAGAGAGAAGTCATTTACAAAAGAAGTCATTTACAAAGGAAGTAAAAAAGGAAGTCAAACTTCCATTACAAAGGAAGTAAAAAAACCTGTCTCACTCAGGTAAGTAGCACAGGTGGGATGAATCAGCCTGTGGCTTAATCTATAAAAAGAACCTAAAATATCCATGTGTGATTTTAATGGCTAAGTTTCATATACGTAGAAAATGATTCAGTTTCTTGAGCAGAGGTATCTGGTACCATTTTGAATACCTGAGGGCATGCAAGGGCTCTTGCAGATACAGCACAGGAGCACAGGAGCACAGGATGCCATTTGGAACCAACAGCCAAAAGCTGACAAATGCTGCACTAACAAGGGCACCACCTTCAGATGGAAAGGGGCTGAACTCACCTGTGGCAGCAGTAGGGCTGGGCCAGGACAATCCTTTCCTGCTCAGACTGGGCTGCCATGAGACTGTGAAATCCCATTATTTATAGGTCTAATGAAAGAGAAGCAAGAGAGAGAGGGGCAGGGACTCCAAATGAGACCATGCACAAAACCATGGAATAGATTTGGTACTGGAGACTGAGATCCCTCCTGGCCATTTGTTCAGGCATCCCAGCCCCAGCTCTGGGAAGGACTGCTTGAACTATTCACACTCCAAGGTACAACTCCAAATTCTCCTGCAGTAGATCACTACCAGGCCTCTAACGCTTTAATGTGGGTCAGCATAAGAGCTGAACAGGATTTGGTATTGAGGCTCTGTAGATACTTATTCCTCTTTTCCAGGAACACACAAAAATCTGGAGAGCGTGGCTCACACACCACATGCCTGCTTTGAGTCTGAATTCTAATAAGAGCTCATGAATTATGTAAGCAACACAAAGAGAACATTTGAAATGGTGTTTGCATCTGCTATGAGACTTAAAATTTAATGGATTTTTAAGTAATTAGCATGAACTATTTACCACACTGAGTTATACTGTAGGACTAGCTGAATATAAAAATAAATATGATAATAATATGCATAAAATGCTCATTTCTTGCAGCCTTATATTATATTTTAAAAAGGCAGCACTTAAACAGACTATCCAAATTGACAGGGAGAGTATGAAGTAATATCTTTCCTCCTTTTTTTTCTGAAAAAGAAATCTTTTGTTATTCACAAAATGACAGAGTAGTTTTACAGTATCTTTGATGTGACATAAGGCAGCACATCCATAATCTAGCTCTTCACAGCCATTTTTAATACATATGGTATATGCTCAGTTAATCTAGGATGCTCAATGGATGATCCATTTTTTGTATTTTGTTGTGAGGAGCCCACAGCTCTACAGTTAAGGAACAAGGGTGAAAGTCAAAATTGTCTGATCTTTGTGCCTCTGTGTGCCATTGGCTGGTTTGAAAAGACTATTTTTTGTATGGAACCAGGCCTAGAAAAAAAACACCAACTAGAATTTAAAGAGAATTTCAAATCGGAAATAATATGCAAAATGTATATTTTTAACTATGAATATGATAAATTATTAGGCAGAACTGGAGCACTGGTAAGTTCTCTTCTTCCTGTAATAAGCGATTCTTTAAAAATGTCTCTTTCTTATGATGGGCAGTGAAGTCTGTATATAATAAATGACCAAATATATGATGAATCTGCCCAAGCCAAGTGGAGATTTCCTCACTATCTAGTGATGGGCACTTGTCAGAGCAAT
The DNA here is from genome assembly GCA_013399835.1 of Leptocoma aspasia. Taxonomy (NCBI): domain Eukaryota; kingdom Metazoa; phylum Chordata; class Aves; order Passeriformes; family Nectariniidae; genus Leptocoma; species Leptocoma aspasia. The sequence continues at coordinate 1,101,936 of VXAX01006984.1, read as the reverse complement.
GCCTTTCAAAGCAATAGCAAGGAAAGATACTTGGAAAGTGAAAAGGTCTTGATTCCAGTTTGACTCTCTACCCCTCAGGTTAAGATAAGTAACTGAGTAGACATATAGAGTATAGACATATAGAATAAAAGGTAGCATATTTGACAGGAATCTAATATATGAGGATCTAGACCCTTTCTTATTTTTACAATTTAGACTAGGCAGTTTCTATATGAACGATAAAAGCATAAATCAGGTCCATCACTGATCACTGAGTTGCTTTTTTCCTCTAAAGATTGACACTCACAATTTCAACAGGAGAAGTGATGAACCATGATGTGATGTCTTGTTATCCACTCTTAGGGCACCTGATTGCAGAATGAGTGAAAACTTATTGGGGAGGAGGCTGCCCCTCTCCCAGGAATCCCAATTCCAAAGCAAATGTGCTAACCCATTCTCCATGGCAGCAGAACCATCACGTTGTAAAATGGAAACCATGTTCCCTAATTAGAATTAGTCAAAATATGATGGTGATGATGATAATGATGATGATGACCACAGAGTCTGGGCTTGTCTAACAATTTAGATGATGCTTCATCCGTTAGGGATGTTGTTAAGCTTTCACAGTTTCCAAAAATCTTTCAGAAGAATTAACAAAAATTCGTTAATTACTGAAGCAGACAGGAAAGTTTTCTGTAAAATTGTCCAGTTCTTAGATAGATCTGGAATAAACTCATGGAGAAAATTATTAGTTTATTCTAACAGTTTTGATTCAAAATTTATGAATATAAATAAAAATATAAATCAAACTTTAAAATGTGCAAGTCTTCAATATGAAGTCTTCATCCTTAAAAAGATTATATAGTAAAAAATGGCCTTATGGTAGTTGAAGGAGAGTAGGACAAATTCCAGAAGACTTAGAAGAATTGTTCCCATCATATCTGAAGAAAAATTCTATTCCCACTGGTATCCAGTGCTATTGAGGTGACTCTCAATAAACTGAGATGGGGTTTCGGCTGGACTTGCTCTGTCTAGATGCTGGCCAAGCGGCTGCTGCTGAGAGTTTTGCCCTCAGAGGAACCACGGCTAGCTGAGTGCAGCTGCTTGGCAGCCACGTGGAGGCAAGTCCAAGCCAGTCTGGAGCCCGGGGAAAGCGGAGAGATGGAGCTGCCCCTGCAGGGGATCCGCACCTCAGTTTACCTCAGCTGAGACCTCTGGACTGGTGAAGAAGGAGTCAGATGCAGGCAGAGGTTTTTCAGTCTTTATTCCAGTTCCATGCTGTGTCTGCTACCAGCCTCTCCCTGATGATACTAGGTGACTCTCTAGATGACTTTGATGACTCTCCTGATGACTCCCTAGACGACTCTCTGGATCACTCCTCATCTTTTATACTGGGGAAGGGGCTAGGGAAGGGCCAGGGAAGCACCCAACCAGGTAGGGTCAAGGGTGGGCTTTAGGGGAAGATGGACACACAGGGAGCCCTGTCTCTTTTGGGGCATTCTTTGAATCTTGACCTATCAAATGACACCTTTCTGGAATGTCCTCAACATATGGAGGACAACGGCCCAGACAGGTTTGCGTGCTAGCCTGTGCTACCTGGGTGGGGAAAGGGGGAATGGAAAAAACCACAAGGGAAAACCCAGGGTGTGAACAGGGTATTAGGGATATATAAAAGCACATTACAACACAGTGCTCTACAGGTTCCAATAGAATTTAGTTAAACATACATTTCAAGGCAGTTTGGCACACAGATTTCCAATTTTGTGAATATTTATGACTTAAAATGTTTCTTTTTTTTTTTCCTTGGGCCAGCAGGAACAAATAATACAATGGAAAAATGTGCTGGCCTCAGAGGGCTAAATGCTTTGCACTCTTTCACAAAGACCCCCTATGAGGGACACTGGCAGTGACACTGGTGGGATCCAGGAGGAACTATTTTCAGCTGCCATTCTTGAGCTGTAAAGGTGGAGCTGCTCTGTTATAATACCTTTTGTGTAGAGAATACAAAATATCAGTGATGTATTTGTGAGGATTCCACAGAATCCTTAAAATTAAGATATATCTTTAGTATTGTCTCAAGTGCTAAGGGCATCCTTAATAACTTTATCATCCATGAACAAATAAATAATATGCCTGGAAATAATATAAAAATAATTTACTTGTCAATGTCAAATATCTTGGTCTAAGAAGTAAATATAAAATAAGGCATAGTAAGGATATCTATTCCAGATCTTGTTTTCTATAGTATTGTATTTTGAATTTGATTATGCTTTAGATGTACATGATTCTTTAAAGAGGCAAGAATATCCCTTATTGCCTAACTAGCAAACTTGGCTTTGGATATCCAAGTCAGGCCAACTGGGAGGCCTGAAATGACTTTTAAAATGTTTTTTGTGATTTTAACATATTTTAATTTGTCAGCAAAATAGTTTGTATCTTGCACTGAAATTTGCTGGAGAAAAAAAATACGGTATTAAATTATTCCAACATCTAAAAGATATATCATGATAACAAAGCCAAAGGAAATGGGTGGTTAAGGGAACAACTCCAGCCATTATATCATCTCTACCACAGCAGGTTTTTGCCCCAGGCAAGCAGCAAACACCCAAGCAGAGTGTTTTGCAGGATGCTGCAACTGCAGCAAGGTCAGGTGCAGGTTGTACATCACTGCCTGGGCACTTCAAGATATTGCCAGCCAGTGACAATGAATTCAGACTCTTTCAGACTGTATTTACAGCTGCAAATGAAACAAGCTAGGGACAACACTGGCATGTTACATTTTGACCAAGATCATGTAAATTGTTCTGGTTGTCTGCATCTGAAGGTTGCTGTATATGATATGGGAGGACAGGGAGTGTGGAATCAGGGAGTGGGATATTTCCTCTGCTCTGCAACAGGTCCTGCAATCTGTTCCCTTCTATAAAGGGATTTAATCAACAGGCACACATTGTTTTTCTTCTTTATGAACCTATCTCCTCAAATCAGCTGACTCACAACCAGAGAATATATTAATTAGCTAAAACCAACCTTTCCCCACCACAAGAGGCTACAGAGCAGAGCTTGACACTTTTTGTTTGCAAACAAAATTGCAGCATCTGTCTTGTCACTTTGACTGGAGTTTTTGACTAATTTTTTTTCTTGATTACTACCATAGTCGCAGGCTGGTGACTTTTTGACCCATGAGAAAAAGACAAAGTGTCACAGTAGTGTTTAAATAGCTCCCAAGCTGATGATTTGATTGATCTACTCTGAGTTGGAATTAATTATTCCATTTATTAATGTTTTCTGTTGAGCTGAAACTCTGAAAGCTGAGGATCCTAAATTAATTCAGATTGAACACAAGACATGATTAAAACTGTGACAAGAAGTCCAGCAGAAAGAAGGTAGCAGCTGAACCTCCACTTGACAGGTCTGTGCATATCAGATGCTGAATGTGGGAATTCTATTCAGGGAATATTTTGAGCTGTTTATTGTTTTGGGGTTTTTTCCCACCTTCAAATGTTCATTAAAGAAATGGACTATGAGGAAGAACATGATCTAATACATAAAGTTTTCTTCAAAAGCCTGGAATTTTGGCAGTCCCATCAGTTTTGGCCTGGACAAAAAAAAAAAAAACAAACCAAAAAGAGGATTAATCTAGGAAATCCCTTTCCATTACAGTGAAAAAGGTTGGAATACTATTAGAAGTCAGAATGCTACTCCCAGTATAGATCTCTTAATTTCTTATTTTGAATCTGTCCTACCAGTTTTTTGCATTTCTTCTCTAACAGACTTAAAAATAGTTGCAAGTGCTTATTGAAGTAATAAACCAATACCGTAGGGAGCCTACTTGTCTTATCTCTTCGCTTGCTACCTATTGTTCAGTACCAAGGGGTCAGCTCTTCTGATAGCTGCTCACATCTACTTGCTAGATTTCAAAGAAACAGTCCCTGGCTACTTCTTCAGCTTGGGAAAAGATCTTAAAGAACAAAGATGCTTTGTTGTTCTCCTTTATATCCCATCTTAAAACTCTCCTTTGTCACGTTGGCTGTGATGATGCTGAGTGCGGTCTCTGGGGCACAGTAGATAATTTGCCTCAGCAATTAATACAGCCTGCATTGACTTGGTTTTTGATGAAAAGCTTTGAAACCACCCATTTTCTGAAAGCTTATTTAAGTGTAACTGATGATCCTTTAGATTTCCTTCATACACAAGCTGCTTTTGATGCTTTCAGAGACAGTTATTGTTTTAGGACTCTTGCTTTGGCACTCATGGATGTTGCATAAGTTGCCAAGTTTCTAAGCCTTTGGTGAGGGTTCACAATGTTTGGAAGAAGCAGTCAGCTTGAATGGAGACTCCTAGATTTACCAGCCTAAAGGTCAAGTCATAAATTTAAGCAAATGTTAGAAAAGAAACATCAATTATACATTTAAATCAAGCACTGCCACTGGGCTTGGTCTCCATTCCTCCAAAGATGTGTGTTAATTCTGTTAATGAATGAGTGTTAAAAGCTCTGTGCCTAGTTCCTAGAACCTCTTATGATGACAACTCTGTGATTCAACCTTGCATGGGATGACTTTTAGCTCAGTGCAGTAATTCATGCTTATGAGGTAAGGAACAAGATGGTGGTTATTGCCTTCCCTCCCCCCTTGCAAATTTGCTGTGCTAACCTCATTATCAAACAATCAAAAATTCTTGAGCCCTCTGATATGCCTGATTATCAGCATGGTAACCATGATAGTCACTCAGTAGTTGTAACGTTGGAATTTTAAGTCACATTTAACTCATTTGAATGTGTCTCACTAAACTTAATGGGTTTAATTATGGGAATACATAATTGTTGTGGTTGAGTTTAGGGACAGCAAAGAAAGGTGACATAGACTACATGATTTAGAAGGCATAAAAGCATTTATTAATAGAAAATCACATTCTTATAGAAAGGATCGTGAACCTAAGACTTGATTGGTCTTTAGGAGACTCCTCTTGCCCTATTGGTCAAGCAGGGAACAACTCCTACTTGTAAACATCTCGCACAACAGCAGGTTCAAGGGATAACAATTGTTTTAATTATTTTCTCTAAGTTTCCCAGGCTGAGCCTGGGAGAAGTCATCTCTGTTCTTTCTTTGACTGAACTGATAATCTCCACACATAATTAGTTAACATGTAAAAGAAAAAGACACTTCCTTGAACTGCTTGCGATGTATACATTTTTAGAGGCATCTTTTCTGAGATATCAGAGTGCAGAGTTGCTTAAGTGGATGCCTTTCTGTGAAATCCTGGATTTTCATTATACCATTTACTCTAAGAGCATACCTTGACAAGAGAAAAAATGATGTGAAGATTCAATATCAGCTGCTGTAAGATTAACTAAAACAGCTGCTATGAAAAAAACACCAAAACCCCTAAACCTACATTGCCAGAGCAGAAGGGGTCAAACAATAAAATACCCGTCGTCTGCTGTCAAAGTAAATCACACTAACAGGTTGCTATGGCACAGGCATTATGAGATACTTGATAGCAGTATTTTTAAGATGTGAAATCTATATTATCTAACAATAAAGGAGGCATGGAGAGAAGTGCTTATCTCAGGTTATGAACATGCTTCTAGGAGAAGGTAGGTGACATGTATTGCCGAGCATGTGACTTTAATTTCCTGTGATCAAACTTAGGTCTGTATTTTTCTCCTCAAATTCTGTGATAAAAAACACTGCTTGATAATGTTGTCTGCTTTGATCCATTAATTTAGCAAATACTTTTTACGAGTTCCTACAGGCCTCATGGTAGCACAGGGATGGCCCCATCAGTGCACTCGTGGCTTCCACAAATTCAGTGATGGGCCATGAAAAATTCCTTCTCTGTTTTCCCTAACCTGTTCCATGTGATAGATATTCTCTGAATATGTGAACTAATCAGGCCTCATAACCTAAGTCACAGAGGGACCAACTTCATCTCCGATCTCCGATGAGTAAGTAAATGTAAGTAATGAGTAAGAAAGTGTTATCTCCTTTCCTCTTCATTCACTAGCAATTTGGCCTCGTGAAGCCAAGCTCAGGAGAAAAAAATACCTTTTTTGTGTGTGTAGTGGTGAAGGTACTGGAATAAAGATAGAACAAAATTTATTGCTTTCTGGATTAGATACGGTAACTTTGTGTTTTGCTTCTGGGTAATGTTTATGACTGACTTTAATTTGCCTGGGGCCCAAGGTGGTGTTTCCTTGCTGGGGAAGGCACATGTGCTTCCTGCTCTACACAAACCTCACCAGCCCTTAATCCAGCAAGTTGGTTTAGTCATTGGTTTCCTCTGTTTTGTTTCTACATACTGGGCAATATCAGAATTTGTTCTGGTCTTTAGGCAACAATCTACCACAAATAATTATTAAAGTCTTTTATTACTCTGCTGCCAATTACTCGAGAACAACTTGTAAGGAAGACATTGTGTAGGGAGGAAGAAATGACACACAGGGAAAATAATTAATTAAATATGTTGAAACAATGCCAGCTTTAGACCTTGACCATTTCATTATCGTGATAATTTGGTTTTTTAAATTTTGAATTTAAGAGTATACTGATAGTAAGCAGGCAGTGAGTTTGCATGTGCAGTCAGATTTCCTAATTGCAAAATTATTCTTTTTAGATTTTGCTCTCTTTTTTTTCCCCCCCACTTTTCCATTTTCACATCATATTTTTCACTGCTCTTCTAAAACTTCACAAAAACTTTTGAGATCTCCATTCTCCCATTCCATGCCTCTTGTAATCTGCACGTCTGAGCAGAACCAGAGTTTGCATTGCCAAAAGAGCAGACATGGAAATGAAACACTTCTGATTTCTCTCACCCAGAATTTTTTAGCTAGAGTCCATCTGCTCACCAGTGCCTATTTAGGAATGCACAACACCTTTTCCTTCTTCCGTAGCAGCCAAACTGAACAAGAGTGGGTGGAAATATTAAAATGACACTTTTGAACCAAACTGTAACTTTTTATTAAATGAGAGGAGGGAAAAAAGTGACATGTCTCATTTATAGTTTCTGAGCTGCAGCTGAAAAGGCAGAATCTATCTGGCAAAATAGTCACGGCTATATTTTCAGTAGTAAATAGAATTTTGCACCAGACATCAGAAAAATAGCCCCTTGAGTAAATAGCTTGTACTGACTGTAGTCCATTGCTCAAAAAAAAGGATCATTTAATGACAAAAATAATTTTTACAGGGATTGCAGATGTCTGCTTAAAGATGGAGGGCATGACTTGGTTCTGCTGAAAGCTAGAAAAGTGATATTTGTAAAATTTAGTTTTCAAATGATTCACCTAAAATTACTGCATATGATGTTTCACCCAAATTAAAAAAAAAAAAGTTAATGCAAAATTTGGCACTGATTATGAAATGGCAGTTAGAAGCAATAGTCAATGAGCTTGAATTTCAAATGTACACAGCTTGAGGAGAGAAAATATTACTTATTCTCACTTTTCTTTCATCAGTCCATTATATCACAGAATTCAAGCACTTCCCCACCTTCTGTAGTGAAAATTTTACTCCTCTTACCTGGAATAATATAACTGGCATTACACAAAGCAGCTGCTAGACATGTTAATTTACTGTTGCAAAGGCTGCTGTCACATTACACTGCTTTTAAAGACATACCTAAGTTCTACTGCTACCATGCCTGTGCTTCTCATAAGAGCTACAAACCACAAGCCTTGTACACATGTGGCCATAAAAAAAATCTCATTCAACCAACTACTTACATCCTTCAACCATTACTGTGAATGTCACAATAAAACTCTTACTGCTCTGAATATTTTCTGAGGTCCAAGGCAGAAAAATAATTTCTTTACCCATCACCTGGAATGTGATGTGTTCAAGTAATCATTAGCTACACACCCGAAGATCAAGACCCCCCAAATCATTAATTATTTTGATTATTATGTCTTCTGAAGATCAACAGTGATAGAAAGGTGAGCTAAACACATATAGTACCTGGAACAATGATTAATACCAGTAGTAGCTTTGGATACCTGCAACCACTTCAGATGAGACTGTTACTTTATTTGACTATTTTTGCCATTTCACCTTGAAAATTGCATCTGAAAAGTCCATGTAGCTTGTCCGTAGGCATCATAACATGATGCCTGAGATTGAAAACAAATAAAATTGCTTCTTCCAGTGATTCCTCCCATGAGAAATGTTGTGTACAACACATCCTCATATAATGAAACATTAAGTAAGGAATCTATGTCTGGAATTTGAATTTTAAAACATCTAGAAAAAGATCTCCAATTTTAAAGAAGAATGCAGAGGTTTATTAGTAAAGATACTCAGTCTTTACATGCACATATTTGTTTTGGATGCAGAAATTTGTGGTATTATGCACTTCTGCATAGCTAGGAAGTTCCATTTGTATAATTGATTTCCACACCTGAAACAATCACTTTAATCTGTTCTTATAGAGTAAGCATTCAGCCATGGGAGACAGGTCACCCTGTCATGATTCTGGTTGTGCTTATTTCCCTCCACTGGTTGGGAAAGAAGACCAGCTCAACTGGTCATCAGATGGTGAAGTCTGCCAGCTCTCAATGGCAAAGCTGTGGAGGTCAATCCCACCTACAATGCTCCAAGTTTCCTTAGACATAAAATGGTCTTTTTTTAGACAATTTGTTTATCTAGAAGCATACCTTTTCTTTGACATGTGAACAGCAAGTGGATTCACCTAATACATGCTAAAATTTGACCTCATTGTTTATTGTTTGTAATTCTTCAAGTATCATTTATCCACTGACTCATCAGATATGTATGCAATACATATGACTGTATAATGTACCCTTTTAGTCACCTTAAAGGACCCTGAAAAAACACTTTTCTTATTAAATACACAATCCCTGTTGTTCCTGCATTATGTAAATTGACAGTAGAATTGTTTGTTTTGAGCTGCCCTTTATTCTATTGTAACCACTCTTTTTATTTGCTCTTCTGCATCAAATGCTGGGTGACAACTGCCTGACATACTTCACATTAGTGACTAAATGATAAATAAGGGAAGCCAAACTATTTCCAGTCTTTCATTGTCCTTACAGTAACCCTTCGAATAGGATGTTCTGCATAAGTTGCTCTTTCTGAAAGTGTGAGGTTGCCATTCTTCTGGCAGGTAGGACATAGTCCAAATAATTCACATATTATATGATATGATTCAATGAGTGGCTGTTTTTTTTTCTATATATAAAATGGTATTTTATCATAGTGCCCTTATAGAAAGGCTTGGATAGAAGCTCTTAACTCTTCCTATGGGTGTCACACTTGGCTGCTGCTGTAGGTAGCACTGAGTCCCAAACCCACCATAGTGTGTTGGGTCAGAGATGCAGATGTGCATCTCTGCACTTTGCACTAAAGATTTCTGTACAAAGGATTTCTGGCACCTTGCCTTGCAGATGTGGCACCTCAATCATTCTCCTTGAATCATGCACTGACTACTAGACTAGATTTGCTGGAAAATCTGTCTAAGCACTGTTTGAGGTTTTTCAAATCCTAATATCTCAGAGCCATGGAGTGACAGACGTTGAAAAACCTACAATTCTGAGCAGGAGTTCCTGTTGCCTTGGAAATGCAGGGAAACTGTTGAAGCTGAAAATAAGTCTGCTGGTATCAGAGACAGGGTTGGTGTCTGTTAAGAACTTGGAGTAATAAGGCAATTTAACATTTATACCACATGTTCATTTACAGGTGAGGTATGTCAAGATTACTATTGTTGCTAACTTCGTTTTCCAGAAAAGAATATTAAGCCTGCAAAGTTGAGAGACTTAAAGTGAGGCTTTGGAGTACATAAAATCCCTGCATAGGCAAATTAAGACTGTACTTGGAAAAGTTATCCTCTGAAACATTCAATAAACTGTAACATTATATATCAGCAAATTAAAAAAAAGAAAAGTGCAACATAAGTAGATTTAAATGTCAGTACTTACCAGATGATGCAAGGATTTCTGAACTTGGGTAAAGCCTTGTGTTTGACCTCCCAGAGGAAAAAACAGAGTAGTATGGGTGAGAAAAAAACCAAATTATCTAAATGTATATAAAATCAAAATATCTAAATAAGCATTTAGGGCTTAATGCTCTCTCTGTGTTTAACAAGGAATGTGACAACATTGTGCAGGATGGCTTGTTTCTCTGGCTGGCCAAGGCCAGACACATGAAGATGTATACCTAAGTACTCTGCATTTAAAACATTCAGGGACGAGAATGGGACAAGACACAGACAAGCTCAAACATCTCCCGTGTCTCCTATCTGATAGTTTGATTTCTGTGTACTGTCTCTGACAGGTCCTTCATCTGGATAATGGATGAATGAAGCAAAATTACATGTACTGTGGCACACCTTCACAGATGTGTTTAGAAGCAAGCCACGAGATTTCTGCACTTCTACCACTCCTTGATTCCTTGCCTATCATTTTTGATATGATTAACCTCAGTTTAGACACATAAAACTTAGAGGTCTAAATCTGAACTAGGCACCCCATGCTGTCCCTGCAGTCACTGAGGAAAAATAGCTCTAATGTGCAAGTCAGCTGAAGCTAGGAGATATGTCTACAACAGGTTAAATTAACTGTTCTATGGAGGATTCCATTTCTCTACATTGACCATAAAAGGGTCTGAGTATGACTTGTTGAAATTCACTTCCCATACGTATGTCTGAAATTAATTGTGATGAATCCCACTGCTTAAGCTTTTTTATTCCAGCCCTGACACCTCAGTTGGATAAATTCTGGAATCAGTGTCTACCAAAGGTACAGAGATGATAGGAGCTGTGGTGTCAGAAAGCATATCTCAAATTTTAAGGACATGCAGATTCTTCAGAACCCTACCTCACCTCTGATTTCCTTTCTGTCATTCTCCTGCTGTAGCTTCTCCTGGTGGTGCAAATTCCACGACCTCAAGATCAGGAGGCCACAAACTACAAATGAAGATAGGATGGTTCTGAAACAGCTTTGGTGTACTAGACCAAATAACCTCATAGATAGGGTTTTCAGAGATAGGATAGGGAACTTATTTCTGTTTCCTCATTTGGAAAAAATGGTTGAATCAGAACCTACTGTTATCCTCTGCCAGACAATGGTATCTTCTTAAAAGCTTTTCTATTTAGTAAAAAATATACATGAAACAGGCATTCTGTTTCCTAGTTTAGTATTTTACACTATAATTTACTGATTTCAGGTGAATAAGTGACTGCTATGCCTCACTGTCTACTCACAGCCAATGTGTTTTCAAATTGCTTCAGCAGTAAAGCAGCCACAGACAGCCAGGAAAGTTTTAAAATGCATCAAAGTAATACAAATATATTTTGGCAAATAAAATTAAAAAAAAAACCACACACACAAAAAACCAACCAACCATCCAATCAAAAACAAACAAACAAACAAAAACCCTAAAATAACAATCCACAACACTCAATTAGTTTCACATTATCTTGTCCAATTTTCCTTCTACCTTTTCTAATGTTGATCTTTCTTCAAGAAAAAAATGACATTTTAAGAAGAAAACTTAAAAGTTTCATTAAAAATGTCAAAATGAAATGTTATGACATTATGAAAATGAAACATTTAATTGAGAACAAATGTAAGTATAATATTTTTACTTTTAAAATTGCCTCTTTTTTGTGCAAAATTGTTCACTTGAGTTGATAATCCTTTATACAGAGAAATTACTATTCATAGAAAAAAATGTCACTCAATTCTACAAGAACACTTCCTAGAGAATAGGTGTAGGCCCTATCTTTCCTTTCCACTAGTTTATCCTTCCTAGTTCTGGTGTTTCCCTACTTATTTCAGTGGTTTCTGAGTTATCCATCTGTCTGGAGTGTTGATGTTTAGCTCGAAGATGATACAATACTTGGCAGTATTGTGTTTAAAAATGGGTGTAGCACTCCCCCTCATTTCATTTATAGCTGGCTTTTTTGGAAATATGGAGAACATTGCCAGCTCATTGAGACAGTGCAGTTAAAAAATAATCAGCCATTGCAGAAGTTCAACTTATGTGAAATCACAGCACTGAGAATCTTGTCCACCATTTTTGCTGTGAGAAGTCAGTCTCTGAAATAAATATGGTCCTTCCCACAGTTGTCTGTATAACAAAAATGGTGCTATTCTACTGGCAATCATTTGCAAATATTCCTCTTTTCTAACAGTCAGCATTTGGAAGGCTGGGGCCAAAGTTTTGTGTAGAGCATTTCTTGGAATAATGCATTCTTCTTTCAATTCCCTGGGTGTTGCAAAATTCTATGTGGAGGATGACATTTTGTTTTTCTCAACAGCTAACAGATTTTTATTCACATATTATTCCTGTGAACTTTCAGTTCCTTTTCCTTATGGAATGAGCTGCCACTCACATTTTTAAATGATTCATTCTCTCCTTGAGTGAAATGGTCTATTTCTTATACTGCCTATTGCAAGATACAGCCCCTTTCTTTTAGTTACATGCCATCTAATCTTTCCAACACTCTCAGCTGCCTGGTTTTCTCTTAGCAAGAATATTCATTACATTTTTCCCAATAAAAGACTTTTGCTCTATCCCAGGGATATTGTAAGTGACTTTAAACTTAGCTGTAGATCTGGGGATGCTATAGATATGTATCCAGTTGCAAGAAAATCATCACATAATTTTGATTCTCCAATAAAATAGGCCCAGTTTGTAGTCAGTAGAGGTTTTGAATTGCTACTTTCCTTTTGTGAATGTTATACATTATTCATGCAGTAAATATCTGCAAAATGAAATAAAGTAGCTGCCTAGACTGTTTACACAATCCACCTCCTCTTCCTGGACTACTCTGGTACATTTGCAAGAAGACAGCACTTGTGATTGATATTTCCAGCTTTTGTTCTCTACGCAGCAAATTTTGGTACAGACACTATACCAATACCATTATATTTATAATAACAAATGTGTTCTACTTCGAAGTTATGTGGTGCAGTTTCAGTGTTTATTAAACATAGCCAGGAATTATAAAACTATAAAGTGGCTGATGGCACTGTAATAGCATAAAATGTTAACAAAAGATATAAGTTCATCTTAATTATTACATTTATAGGATGATAACATCAATTGAAGGAAAATTAATGGGAATCAGGATAAAATGAGATAAGGCACACAATGAAATGGATGGTGATTCAATACAACCAGTGCAGCTTTACCAAGGGCAAGTCCTGCCTGACTTAGTGGCCTTCTATGATGGAGTGACTCAGTCAGTGGGCAAGGCAAGGGTTGCAGATGTCATTTATCTGGAATTCTGTAAAACCTTTTGACACAATCCCCCACAGCATCCTTCTCTCTCATTGAAAAGATATGTATTTTATGGACTGTTCAGTGGATAAGGCAGTGGTTGGACAATCACATCCAGAGGGTGGTGGTGAAGTGTTCAGAGTCCCAATGGACATCAGTGACAAGTGGTGTCCTTCAGGGGTCTGTGTTGGGGTCAGTGTTATTTAATATCCTCAATAATGACACAGGTGAAGGGACCAAGTGCACACCCAGCAAATTTGCAGATGACAGGAAGCTGAGGGGTGCTGTTGGCACACCTGAGGGGTAGGATGCCATCCAGAGGGACCTGGACAAGTTCAAGCAGTGGGACCGTGGGAATCTCATGAGGTTCCAACAAGACCAAGGACAAGGTGCTGCACCTGGGTTGGGGCAACCCCTGGTATCAGCACAGGCTGGGCATGAACAGACTGAGAGCAGCCCTGCCCAGAAGGACTTGGGGCTGCTGGTGGGTGAGAGGCTGGACACGACTCAGGCATGAGCACTCCCAGCCCAGAAAGCCAAACATGTTCTGGGCTGCACCCAAAGCCCTGTGGCCAGCAGGGCCAGGGAGGGAATTCTGCCCTTCTGCTCAGCCCTGGTGAGACCCCACCTGCAATGCTGCATTCAGCCCTGAGGTGGCCAGCACAGGAAGAACATGGGCCTGCTGGAGCAAGTCCAGAGGGGCATCACCAAGATGATCAGAGGGATGGAGCACATCTACTATGAGAAAAGGTTGACAGAATTGGGATTGTTCAGCCTGGAGAAGAGAAGGCTTCAGGGTGACCTAATTTTGGCCTTTCAGTACCTGAAGGAGCCTACAGGAAGGATGGAGAGGGATTAGTTACAAAGGCCTGGAGTGACAGGACAAGTGGGAATGGCTTAAAACTGAAAGAGAGCCACTTTATATTAGATATTAAGAAGAAATTCTATATTATGAGAATGGTGACACACCCGAACTATTGCCCAGAGAAGTTGTGGATACCCCATCCCTGGAAATGTTAAAGGCTAGGCTGGATGGGGCTCTGAGCAACCTGGTCTAGTGGAAGGTGTCTCTGCCCACAGCAGTGGGACTGGAATGATCATTTAGGTCCCTTCCAACCCAAGTCAATCTGTGATTTTATGAAATGCTAAAAAGGAGTTTAGAAAACTTAGTCTGTCCAAGGTAGAATTTCACCTTATTCATTCACAGAATAGGATCGATATTATTGTCCTTCCTTCAAAAAACCAGCCTTTAGAGAACATGGAGACATTTCTCTCAGGCACTGTTCTTTAAGAAAAACAATTATTTCCTCTGGGCATCACACTTATTTCTTGTGTTTGTTGGCAGTGAGGGGCAAGGACAGAGGAAAGGCTGCCTTTCTCATCATCAGTTCTAGTTATAATTCAAATTAGTGTTTAAGAAGTGCTTTCTAGTCCAATCCAGACCAAAAACCAGGTAGGGGGCCTCCCTGGGGTGTGGGTGTTGTCACACCAATGTGTAGGCTACAAAAATTGAAAGAATTGCTGTATTTTAAAAGGATTTTTACAGCAACATAAGAAGGTGTTGTATATCTTGCCCGACCAATAAAACAGTAATTATTTTATCTGAACTATAGAATTTTACAGTAGAATATCTGCATAGCTGTACTATGTGCTATGAATCATATTGATTTTCAGTTATTTAAAGGCAGAATACATTATTCTCAAGACAGAATACTTGGGGACATTTGGAACCCCTAGAGTTAGGCAGGACCTCAAGTCTTTCTGGTATTTGAAATTTTAGACTCAGATGCTTATATCTATTCATAGTTATAATGCTTTATCTATATGAATCCTGCCACCATGACTCCAGATCTTGGCAGACATATATTGATCTGATTTCATTTGGGTAAAACATTGGGAATCAACAAATATATAGTGTTTGTCAGGAATGTGGAGAAGGGCAGCAGCACTAGCAAAATAAATATAGCAGAAATAGCTAAAATAAACAATAGAGGCAGGCTGTCAGGCATGCTACACCTAAAGGGCTTCAGATTTGGGTTCTCCAGTTGTCAGCATCAGGCATATTTTTTTTCCAGCCTTGCTCAAAAGACACTGGAAACATGGAGACTATAGATAACTTGTTAGGGCTGGGTTAATGGAAATTAAATCACCTGTAGTCAACACGAAGTTCAGGCTTAAAATCTTCACTGAATTAATATTTCTTTTGGAGGTAATACCAATCCCTGGTGTGCCTGTCATTAATTTGAGAGATGTAACTAATCCCATTCATTCCAAAAAGTGTATTTTTGAAGTTTTTGTATTCTACTACCTTCTGTGGGACTACACACCTGCTTAAGATGAAACACATGCTTCTGTGCTTTTCTGAATATGAGCTTTGGATTTAGTAAAAGCCTAAAGACTGACAATAATAATAACAATAAAACTGCTATAATTAAGACAGTGACACTAAGATGGTTACCGCTGTGGCTACATTGAGCCATATATACAGTAACATACACCACAGTAACAGTAATTACACACTTCGCTAGTTTTTATTGTAATGTATGCTATAGTGCAACCTAATTTCCATCCTGTGCATATTAACCCAAGATACATTTAGAGTGTTTACTACCTGGGTCGTTTGAACAGGAATGGGGATTATGTGTTTAATGTGCATGTAGAATAAAAATAACATTTGCATTACTTATATGGAACCAGGAGTTATAACGAAACCTTGTACCTCCTAACCACAGGACTTTTGAATATTAACTATTTAAAACAGCCTGCTTTGAGACTGTATTCAAGCAAAGTTTTCACTTTACAACCTTACAGCCTTGAGTTCCTAAAATATTGCTTTTGTTGTCAGACCTCCTTCAGGCAAGAGCTCATTATGTTCAAAGTCTAATCAATGTATATAATTGGAAAGGAAACAATGCTGAGTTACAGCATTGTCAAATTAAACCCAATTTTGAATACTGTAACTAGTTAAGTACTTGAGTGCTTCAGCAATTTATGTTATATGGAGTATCCAAGAAACTTGGCTGCATTTAAAAGAACATCATTGCTGCAACCCCCTTTTCCATCTGCGGGGTTTATAACTCAGCTGTTTTAATGTGATTTGGGCTGAGCAAAGTTGGTATACAAGCTCTTGAGCCAGATGCTCTAATTCTCCCTCCCTTAAGCCCTGCAAAATTAAAAAGCTGTGGGTTGGGTTGTTTTTGAGAAGTTTTTCCTTATAGAATAGGAATGGATAATTTTGGCCAGTTTGGGATGTTTCATTCATAGCCATCAAATACAAAAGTGCATTCTTTTTTCACACTAAAGTTGTGCAACTCCGCAGTCCTACATAGTAGCTGGTGCAAAAATCAGGATGGTAAAACATATAAACTGATACCAGTGATGATAGCTGAGTTTCCAGCTCAGTTTTACTCCCTGTCAGCTACAAAGCAACTCTTGGCCATCTTATTTCTCCCCTGTTCCTGCTTTCCCAAACTGATACTTTCTTTATTTTATAAGAATCTGTGGGTTTGTGCCAGATATTTTTGGCCATGCCTTTGTTCTCAAACCTCTTCTCATTTGTGTTTATTGATTAGAAACCATGAATCAGACCTTCCCAATTAGGACCAGGGTATTTTTGCATGTACAAATCTGATGACTAAAAAATTTTTTTCTGGGATTAATGGTTAATTATATTTTCTCCCCTCAGTCACCTGGGAGACCTATAGTCCCAATAAACTCAACAAATAATGTACTTTTAAATTTTTGTCACAGACAGAATTTGAGATCAAAAATGACCATTTGATCTTCTAGTATTATTTCCAACTCTATAAATTCTAACCATATGTATTTCAATTTTCAAGGGCATCACTGAAAAGGGCAGATGTCTCTCTCTTTTCACTTTTTTTCAGACTATTTCTTTCTGGGTGCTATTAAGAGTCACATTCTCATGAACTTTTATTTATTTACTTACTTTTGAACACCTTCTGATTGGTTCATTATAACTAATGGAGTAGTTCCTACACACACATTTACATGCAGTTAATGTGTATCATGCCATCTGGAACTAATGATCTTGTAGAGACAGCTTACTTGCTAATAAATCACTTTCAGATATACTTAAACAGGCCTAGAAGGGAGGATTTGGGGTTTTTTTTGCTTATCAACAACAACAAATTTTTAAACCATTTTCCAATTTTCCTGTCTTTCCTATCTCTTTCTAAACTAGGGTTCAGTTTTGCCACTTTTAACCATGCGAAGATCTAACTATAGCAGTAACACCACTGACATCACTGGATTTGTGAGATAGAGAGAAAATTCTTCACTTGATTTGTGATTCCACGTTTGAATCCATACAATTATTTAGGTTTATATAAGAAACAGGTTATCCTCACTTTGACTCAAAACAATGTACACCTATTTAAATATGCTTAATCTTAAACATGAGAAGAACTAATGCTGTAATGAATAATCATGTTTTTGAAGGGTCTTAGTAGATTATGTATTCATGTATATCTGTTAACATTTTCAAGCAAAATTTTGATTTGGGACTTATGCTACTAAACAAAATGGTAATTTCGCCATTTTTTTCTCTTTTTTTTCTTTACTCCATAAAGTTGGTAGCAACCTGGATGTATTTATTCCAAGACTTTTAAGGAAATATCTGGTTTAGTTCTGGTTTGCCATTTATTACAATATCTTCATCTTTTTTGTCTAGAAACACATCTTTCTGTGCTTTCAGTATATGGTCCCAGAGATGACTGATCTAGGTGGGGGGCTGAGAACTATGTGTTCTCTGCAAAGCAGAACTAATTAGCACAAATATAAAATTGTACTGAGGCTTTTAGGACCCAAAGGGGCAGCTTTGTAGGCTGCTGCCCAGTGCCATGAAGTCATTCTTGTTCAAGGAGTCTTTAACATGGTGCAGCACCACAGTAAGCAAACACATGTTCTTCTGAATTTGAGACAGTATCACCGACAGCTTTCAAAAGATATTTTATGTTTTTGTGCTCATCTCAATGTTAGCATGGCACAGAAAAATAATGTTCAGGCTGCAGGTAGATGATTGTGTTTCTGACTTTGTCGTGGCTGTACAGAAGAAGAAAAATTATTTGGGACTGACATGAATGGAGAAAAGCAGAAGTGAAAAACTTGGTCAAAGAATGGAAAAACTAAGAATCAGGTTTGGGATAAATGTGTTTAATGCTTCCTGAGGGTGGTGCTGGGAAGCCTTGCCCCTAATCACTGTGGGACAATAAATCAGACCTGTACCACACAAGTCAAATATACTTCAGTGACCACAACCGGGGAATGGGGAGGCTTTTCCTGCATGGCTAGAAAATGCTGGATGGAAATCTTCAATCACAGAATTATCTGCTCACATAAAACATGTACATAAGGCCCAATAGTCCTAATGTAGGTTGTGGTACAGTGATAATATACTTATATTGACAGCAAATTTGGTTGTCAAATTTCCAAAATTTAGGGATGAAGTAAGCTTCACATAGGGATGTCTGAAGTTTTGACCCCACCTCCATCTTTTTCTTCTCTCTCATGTATCTGACATCTTAGTATGTCTTATTTTCCCTGTGTAGACCAATTCTGTAACCTTTCTTCATGCTCTCTTGCATCCTAGCCTGATTTCTGCTGTGGAATTAACTAATCATATTTCCCTTTTGCTAAGGGTAAGGGCTTGTTCTCTGAGACTGCAATCTTGTAATTAAAGAAAGCTTACAATGCCAGTGTCAATCACACTGCTCTGAAAGTGGATAGCAATGACCTCAGCTATGTTCCATTATACAGCACCTTTCAGACTATGATCAGGAAGGAAATGCTTTAGGGACATGGATCTGACTCAGCCCGTAACTAAGGGTTTAAATGGTGCTCAGACTTCTGCTCCTGACCCATTCTTTTCTGTGCTCTAACATCCACATATGAAGAATGTATGAAAGACTACGTTTTTCTATTTTTGCTCAAAACATGCTGTGCTAAAAATGCCCCTGTAGGACTTAAATGGAAAGGAATCATAGAATTGTTTGGGCTGGAAAGAATCTTTAAAGGTCATCTAGTTCAAACCCCTTGCAATGAGCAGGAACATCTTCAACCAGATCAGGCTGCTCAGAGTCCCATCCAGCCTGACCTTGAATATTTCTAGGAATGGGGCATCCACCACATCTCTGAACAATCTGTTCCACCATAATAACAAAAAAATCTTCTTTATATCTAATTTTATATCTACTTTAAATCTATCCCCTTTCAGTTTAAAAACATTACCCCTTTCCGTGTTGCATCAAGCTCCACGGAAAGGTTTGCCCCCATCTTTCTTATAAGCCCCTCTTAAGTATTGAAGGGTTGCAAAAAGGTGTCCCCAGAGCCTTCTCTTCTCCAGCCCCAGCTCTCTCAGCCTGACTCCATAGAAGTGCTCCAGCCCTGTGACCATTTCCATGACCCTGCCCTGGAGTCTCTCTAGCAGGTCCACATTATTCTTGTGTGGGGATACCAGAGCTGGATGCAGTTCTCCAGGCGGGGTCTCATGACTGCAGAGAAGGAGCTACGTTCCTTGACCCTTGAACACTTCTTTTGATGCAGCCCAGGACAAGTTTGGCTTTCTTTACACATTGCCAGGTCATGGCCAGCTTTTCCTCCACCAGCACCCCTAAGTCCTTCTCTTCAGGGCTGCTCTCAATCTGCTCATCTCCACAGTGCAACAAATAAAAAGTCATGCTATGTGTTACTATTATGGTCTTCAGCCCTGTGATTTAGATGACTAGGATCAAAATAGTCATTCCACAGAGTTTTCTGGAAAATCTAAAACAAAAATACAAACCAAATAATATCAGAAAGTATTTTAACCTGCCCTTTTCCTTCCTCCCATTCTAGATGAAAATAATTGGAAGACTACATAATTTTCTTGTGCTGTCTTTCAATATAACAGATTCTTCTCCTCAAGTGAATCCACCTCAAGTGAATTTTATCCTCAGAAATGTTCATTTTCACTCCCAAATGATAAAAATCATGGTTAAGAAAATACTATTTATTAATGCATCTTTTCACTACTACACTTTTAGCACACATGTACAGCGTGATTTAAGCATGGTGTAAAGATGGCTAAGGTAGGTGGATCCCAGGTTGGTAAATCTGCATAAAAGGATGGGAATTTGTTAGGCTGGGAGTGAGAACCATCTAGATGCATTAGTGTGATGCTTATGTGAAGCCTTGTTCTGTGTTTTTGTGTTCTGTTTCTGGGCTGTCTGCTGTGGAACAGGCCCCAGTTGCAATGTTAATGTGATATAGGGTCTCCCTCAGAGTCTTAAATCCTTTCTCCATAACAAACACTATTTGGAAAGATTGCTTGTGAACACTTTTTTTCTGAATTTTATCAATTTCTTACCAGCCATGTTCATTGTGTAGTTTGATCTATCACTTCAGTTCTCTCCAAACACAATACAAGTGTAAGTGGAGACATGATTTTCTAAAGGAAGAGACATGAAATTAGTTTCCTTTTTTGAAAATCATATAAAGATAGGATCCAAATGCTTAACATATGTAGCTAACCTAGACAGACTGGAGTTCCTTTTAGAGGCCTTCAGAGATACTCATCGTCCCCATTAACTATATTGGAAGCCAGAGTATTTGTTTTAGTAATAAAAGGCATGTTATTCTCCTATTAGCCATAGAGAATATAATCCATGAGCCTTTGGACTTTTCTATTTGAGTATAAAACATTACTTGGGTCACAGGTTAGATTTTTAACCATATGGTAAAGATGATGTCCATGTTTCCTCTTAGTATATGCTGCATCTTTAGATTTTCTGATGATTACAATTGCTTCTAGGTTAAATCAATAAAATATGTTTAATGTTCTTGAAATCATTGCATTCCAAACAATCCAGGGGACCATTTGGCATGAGTAGAAATTTCAATATTATGGCATAAGATATCAACACAAAAAATCAAAGTCTTGCTGAAATACTTCTATATTTAACCACTGCTTGAAGAAATATGCTAAATGTTTTTGGTAAATATAAACTAATTATGTAATGAAAATAATATTTATGTCATTTTTAAATGTTAAAGTAAGTATGGTTTAAGCTAGGTGGAGCAGAGGATTTTTAAAATTACCTCAATCTACTGAAAAATTCGTTCAAAATTAACAAAATGTGATTCAACAAAAAGCTTACGTGCAATACCTTGTGAAATCAATTACACATAGAAAATAAAGACTAGCCAACTAGGCACACCACTGAAAAAGTAGTGGAGCTAAAATGGACAGAAAACTGAACACAACAACAACTTGTTGATAAAAGGGCAAATCACCTTTGGCAATATAGGAAAAGTAATGTTGAAGAAAGACAACCAGGTAATTAGTGCTCACTATCCTGTCTTAGGGGAAGAAGCATCTAGGGTATTACCCCCATTTCAAGAAGATGAAGTTCAATTGGACAGAATCCAAAAGAGGCATACAAGGATGATTAGAGGCTGGAAAACATCACCTCTGAGGAAACGTTCTAAATAATTAGAATTGCTTATTCTAGAAGAGAAAGAATAGGGTTAAGAGAAAGGGAGGAAGTCTGCAAGAGGGGCATGTGGGAGCTGTTGTAAAATATGCAAAAAGTTGGAGTGTTCTGTTGTTCTCAGAGTCTACTGGGTTTGTGATACAAAAACTAATTTCCTTAATTCTTGAGGGAGTGAGACAAAAAAATGTATTTTTGTTAGATACTAGGAATTTATTTTTATTAATTTTATTTTTTTAAATTACTAATTTAAATATTTCTTAGTTTTTGATAATTTAATTAATTTTGTTGCCTTCTATTTTCTTTTTTTCTTTTGCCCAGTCTCTGGAAGGCAACAGCAAATAATTGTTCCTTCAGTAA
>VXAX01006984.1:839656-1079822 GCA_013399835.1 Leptocoma aspasia | reverse complement strand
TTTTTTTGTGAAGTTCTGTTTGCCCTTTTCCACTCTGAAAATGTTTTGAAAGTTTCAAAAGCTTGAAAAGTATAGAGGTGACCTGCATGAGTTATTTATGGCAATCCTGAGACACAGAACCGCAGCAGGTGTGAGGTTGGAAGGGACATTTGGAGGTCAGGAGGTCCAACCTCTCTGCTCAAGAAGGGCCACACAGAGACAGATACCCAGGACATGTCCACATGGCTTTTGGATACCTCCAAGGACCAAAAGCTCCACAAGCTCTTTGGGTAACCTATGCTACTTCTTCGTCACCCCCACAGGATGAAAATGTTTCCTGCTATTCAGAGAGTGTCTTCCTGTTTAAATTTGTGCTCATTGTCCTCTTGTCAATGGGCACTACTGAAAAGAGCCTGGCTCAGCCTCTTAACACCTTCCTTTCAGGAATTTACATGCTTTGATAAGATACTTTTAAACTTATTTCTTCTAAGTTCAACAATCCCAGCTCTCTTAGTCTGTCCTCATACAGGAGATAATCTAATTCCCAGCCATTACACCCATTTTCAATCCACATGAAATAGAAAATAGAAGAGAACAGAGTAGGTATATAAAATATATAAATATATATATAAAGATATATATAAATACATAAAAACTACCGTTAACCACTTTCCTATTTGGAAGTGATTTGAATAAATGCATTAGGACTTCCAATTAAACTTGCTGATGGAAATATGTTTGTCTATGATTCATCTTGATTATTAGACTGATAAAACCTGTGACCTTTCTCATCTGCTTTGAATGGAAGCCTTTCTTTTTTTCCGTGAAAGTGGGATAACCTTCTAAGAATCTAGCAGGAAAGGTGGGAGATTGGGGTGGAGTTGCAGGCTCTAAAGCCAAAGTCAGGTCATTTTTGAATCCAAGGACTTTCAGATTTTTTATTTCCTGCCAAGGCTTAAAGCAAAGAGAGAGCTATATCTGAAATGAGAGCTTCATAATTTGGGCTTTTAGATAAAATTCATTTTTAGTTAGTTTAAATAATATATTTGAAACATTTAGAAATATTTGCATAGTTTCTCTATAAAGAGAATGGTTAGTGAAGGGGGGAGTCAAAATCAGCACATGAATAGCCTGGGTACATCAAATATTATTACTTTTATGCTCTTAGATTAGTCTATACAAAAATGTTCTGACTACTTGGGCTGGAGCATTCTTCTGCATCACTGGGTCTGTTAAATACTTCTAGTTTTAGAAAGCATTAATGTGCATATTTAATTTCATCCATTCAGCATTTGCTTAGAAAATGGACTACTCATTAGCAGGTATTCCTGTTTGGCTCATGGAGCATGCTGAAATCTTGCCTGTGCACTCAGATGTCTACCAGATCAGAGAGAGGTCTCAGAGAGGTCAAAGCCAATGCTTCCTGTGGCTGTAAGCACTCAGACATTCTTACCTTGCTTTGTTTCACTTACTATCTCATCATGAAGAGACATCTTCCATTTTAAGTCTGACTAATGCTGCTAAAAGAAAGATTGAGAGCACCCTGTGCAAAAAACCAAATGTTGTGGGAGGTAGATATTTCCAAAATATAGGGAAACTGAAATCAGAAAAATGTTTACATCAATACCAAACCACATGATCTATCAAGTATCTGCTCTTACTATATTTTAATGAAAAAGTATGTTTGACTGTTGAACAAATGCATAAGTGGCCTTTACTGTTCCCCAGTCAGCCCCACCTGGGTCCTCTCCAAGCCCTCCTGAGGGTCCAAAGGCCCTTTTCAGCTCAGCCCTGGTTTCCTTTTGCTCCTGCCTGGGCTTCCTGGATGGATACCCCACTTATGATATCTTGCCAAAGTTTTATCACGTACACATTTTTCTTGTGATAGATGTTGGCATAAGATGTAGGCCAGAAATATTAAATTTTAGCTTTTTACTTCATAAATTCTATGCCAGAATTTTTTTCCCCTGAAAAAATAATGCAGAAGAAGGAAATAAAAATTTAAAAAAAGGAAAAAATATATAGTTTCTCTGAATGGTTATTAGTGACTTGTCTGTGTAGGAAATTACCTCCACCCAGGATCCTGTCAATTTCCCTGGTCTTTAGCCAGGCTAGCTTGGTTTGTGAGTGGAATTTTCCTGGTGAGCCTCACAGAACAACAGCCCTACTAGCAAACAATTTGTTTGCATGCACAATGAGACGTGCAGCTTGGTCAAGAACTCTTCCAGACATGCACAAACAGCAAATTTCAGAACACCCTTCACTTCTACATAGTAATTGCTAACCACTTGGGCTGCTACCAATATTCAGCTGCAGAACACCAGTGTCACCATCAGCCTTGTCAGCCTTGTCTCACTGCTCAACTGAAATAATAATAATTTCCAGAATCAACTAGAAACCTCTGGGATTAGGAGTATAAATCCCACAATGCAGCTGAAGAACAACTTTGCTTGGTACTTTTGCAAGTCAATTATTTGCTTGAAAGGCACTGACTAGGGAGTTAAGGATACTGGAGAAGGCGTTTTACAACAGTTATGTCTATTTAAACTCTCTTCCATGCAGCCTCTAATGAAACATTATGATTTATTCAGGATAAAAAAAAAAAAATTCTCTTCCAATGGCCTGAAGAGAATGTCTGTGGAGCAAGGCTATAAGGGCACCTTTTTATTCTTTTGTGACTAGTTTTGAACCATTAATAATATAGTCATGATAAAAAAGCATAAAAAACCCATAAACATTTTTGCTGACTGTGTGCTGTATGGTTCAGATAAGAAACAAATTGTGTTACTTAAATCATTCAAGCTGTTATTATCATGTATGTCTTGCATCATACAATCCTGATCCACAGGTTCTCACTGAAAATACTCTTTTCATGCCTCAGGTGAACAGGCTATTCCTTCATAATGAGCTCAATTTTTGAATTATTTTCTGAAGTGTAGTACCTGTATTTTACTGGTACAGGGCAAAAGAAGTTAAGAATTTGGTCTGAAAAAAAAAAAGCAAAAATAAAAAATATAAAATAATTTTAATGGATTAGTAATTTTGAACATTCTCTTTGAGAAATAAGTAGCTGTAATAATGAGTTAAAGCTATTAAGCAACATGCTTTGATTCCTGTATTTGCCTTGAAAGAAAGTAATTTAGTCCATTTTACCCAATCTAGTGACTTATGCTGTGTGTGAAGACTAATAAAAAAAATTAGGGCCTGAATTTTGATTTGTTGCAGCTGTCTTTATATAGCTAATATATAGTATAGATGGCTATGTCTGTGCAAGTTTGTTTGTGTCTCCTGTGAGTCATAAATACTTTTAGGGCACAATTCATTTGACCAAATGTAAACATCTCCTTTAGGATGAAATGAATTTTACCTTAACAATATTTAATTGTGTCTCTTGATTATTAGAAGAAGCTAGTAAGACTAATTTAGATAGAGTTAGCTACACTTGGTCAGGCAAGTCACACTAAGCATTACAGAGGGACAGAAAAACTTTATACAATCCTAGAGGGACTTTGAGATTTCAATAGTTTTCTCTTTGCTGAATGGGTTGAAAACCTTTTGGGGTTTCAGAAAATGTGCATACTTAAGGGAAACAAAACCAATGGTCACATTAATGACTTCGGTATTGCCCTTCTGGTTTTCCCTCTTTTTTAATACTGCACAATAATATGAATTTTATATTAAAGAGAGTATGACCTTGCTCTATATATAAAAATAGTATAACACTAGAAAACGTGAGAAGTTAAACATTCTGGATATTAGTAATATCTAATATTAAAGTAATTTTTCTTTTGCTGGCAACTTCATGGGTTGTGCTTCTAGAGTTGAGGTTAATTTTAAATTCAGTTTCAATCTGAACAAGCTCAGCTTATCCAAAAAACATTGCACAAGAATTACTCTGAGAAGTATATTGGCGTGAAAACCCAATAACTATTTTCTGTAATAACAAAATTTCCAGTCAGCTTTGCACATTGAAACCACAGCACTACCAACTTGACAAATGAAAATTCAAATATCCAGAAACAATATGCAGAGTTATAGATGCATAATCTTTAGAGATAAGGTATTACTACACAGTGCCACCTGAAATTCAGGCAGTGATGAAGCATGACTTTGTCTTCCCATTCAGTCACTGAGCAGAAAGCCTGGAGCTTTGCTTCTCAGAGGTACTTACTGGAAGCTACCCCACTGTGGAGAAAACCCCAGCTGATATGGGCTCGCCCCTGTCCTCCCTGAGCAGTCCTAGCACTCTCCAGGGGAAACCAGTCCCTTCTGTATGTCACACAACCATCAGTATTGGTGCCCTTCGGAGCATTTTGGTTTTCTTGTGTCTCTGACACATACTCATTATTTTCTGGGGTCCGCTTGTGTCTCTGTTTCAGTTCAAAGGAACAAAAAGAATGAAAAGGTTATGTCAGAGCTCATCAGAACAGTGCTTTTCCAGCATTATATTTTGTGCCTTGTGCTCTTGCAAGGGTGCAGAGAACAAGGCTGGCTCAGAGGCTGTTAGAACAATACCATGGCCAGAGAAAAACAACAATGATGTGGTACACCTCCATGCTCCTGATTTGGAGTGAGTGTCATGGTGATCGTGTCAGTGTGCCTTGGTTTCCTCTTGGAACTGTCTGGCTTCAGAAGGAAACTGAAGTCTGAACAGCACACAAACTGGGCATTTAAGAGAAAAGACCTTTGAAGTGAAAACAGAAGCAAGACAAGGTGACAAAGTTGTTTGTTTGTTAGCTCCAAGTGATGTTACAAAAAAGTTGGAAGCTCTTCTGGCCTGGGGTGGTTCCACTGTGCTTGGACCACACTTCACCCATTCCCCTGCAAGCCCCCAGAGAACAGAGATGAAGGCAGAAGAGTGTGATGTAATTGGAGTGGTCACACAAAATGATTCAGACAGCTACATGAGTCAACAAGAGCAAGGAAAACAGGGCAGCCACAAGAGAAAATCTCAGAAACTGGAGCCTTTTGGGGCTGTTCTAGTGGATGTATCACTGCAGCTTGCTCAGGCTTTCTGGCAGCTCTAGAAGCTGTTGGAACTGGAACACAGGATAATTCAGAGTATTTTCACTTTTTCCAGGCTCCCTTATCCCAGAGAAATGTAGAGGGTGGATGCTCCTGTTGCACAGTATTTCCTTTACCTTTCTCTATTCAGCATCATCTCAAGAAAAAATAGAGATGAGAAAATTAAGGAATGGTGTAGCTAAACCTCTCAGGCCCAAAACAGTAGAAATGGGGAACTAAAAAAGGAAATAAAAAAAGAAGTTTTGCTACAGAAGAATCCGATTTTCATATCAGAGGAGTTGTGGATGCTCCATCCCTGAAAGTTTTTAATGCCAGGACGGGTGGAGCTCTGAGATACCTAATCTAGTCAAGGGTGTTCCTGGCCACAGAAGGGGGCTTGGAACTAGATGGTCTTTAAGGTCCCTTTTAACTCAGGCCATTCTATGATTCTATGATTAAAAAGTCAAGGCAATGTACAGCAAATATGACAACAAATATACACTACAAAAACCACAGATAATGACAGCCATATGGTAACTGGATTTCTGAAAATAGCCTAGTGTGGAGCAGTCCCATTTTTGAGTAATTTTCAGTTTAGTCATGCATAGGTGACCAGCTGTGGAACTAATTATAAAAGTTTGAAATACACTTACACTTGTATGAAAACAAAACATGAGTGCTTATGTCAGAATGGACGAAAGGGCTGAGGTGATCTTTTGACTTTTCTGAGTCTGGAAAAAAACAGCCTCATCATTTTATTGGGGATAGATTTAATAGGCTTGAAAAGAGATCAGAGACAAGATATTTTAGACAAAGTACACACACAGATGAACCTGTTCTAGAATAGGTTCTTGACAGAGCAATTGATATTTGCCCAGAAAAATGCACTATCACTGACTCCATGTCAGACAGACAAGGCTCTAGCAAGGCTAACATTCTGCAAGGGAAACCAAAATACTGCAGAAAAAAGAAAAGAAAATTAAATCAAAGACAGAAAACAGTGAAAAATCATGCAGAGTTTAAAGTCAGAATCCTCACTAAATCATACAGAGATGCAAGACACCTAAGATTTTGAAAAGATGCAAGACCTGCAAAAGATTATGCTGCTTTGTGAAAGTTTGCAAGCGGAAGACAGTTTTCACAGCATGAACAAAGAGGATGCCAGCAGTATTATTAGTTTGGAAGGGGTTTTATTTTTCAAAACAAGAACAGATAAAACTGCAGCAGAATATATCTAAGCTATCAACAAGAAAAGTAAATATATTATTTATTAATTCTAAGTTGAACAAGGAGCACAGATTTTCACCTTGTGCACAGTAAAGCTGAAGGTAGCTGTGTTCTGGGCAGACTTTTTCCTGTTCTGTGTTTACAAAGATATGTGTTACACTGGGCAGTGATATTGGAAGGCAATCATTTTTCCTTCCCCCAAAGCAGTAGACCTCTGGATACAAAAGCAGAGCCAAAATGTTATTAGAAACAGTGCTTTTGGCACTGAGCAAAAAGCCACAAGCCTTATGATTAAAATTTTGCACTTTAGGGAACTTACTCCCCAAAGGGAAGATGAAAACTAAATATATGGGTAAATAATGAAGTGGAAAAGTTACAAGTTACACTTTCACTGTGTGTGCATATGTGTGTATATATACTCATTTTCAAGTGGAAACAAGTTAAGCCTCTGGTCTCATCAGGGAATGAACTGACTGGGAATTCAGGGGATCAAAGCAATTGAAGATGAGTTTATTTATAAAAAATAAAAAACTCTCAGTAGGATCAGGAAGAAAACTGGCAGGACTTAAATGTCCTGGAGTTAATGAGTTTAAGAACAGACAACATGTGTGTACTTAATAGTAGGGGAAAAAAAAGCAATCCTGCCTTTCATGTTCTGTGAGTACACTCAATATAACATGAATTTGCACAGTTCACAGTTAACCTTCCCTTCGGGAGACACTGGCTCTGCCTGTTGTTCTATTACATCAGCTGTAGCTCTTCCTCAAACCTGAATTCACATGAGCAGTTCAAAAGTAAATTTGCCATCAGGGAGGATTAAGCTCTTAGGGAGCTTCTAATTCCTTTCCTTAGCTGGCACAAGGGCAGGTTTTCCTCCACCAGATGTGCTTGAATCGGGCACAGGGAGGGCAGGACCAAGGGCATCCTAGCTCCTAAGCAGCCCTTATGATCTCTGCTCTTCCAAGAGGTGAGGTTTACAGCTTTTGACCTCAATCATGGTTTATGGAGCTTGATGTGTTTAAGCATTCTCTTCAGCTCGTGCCATAGGCTTGTTCACAGCTTCTTCACGCAGCAGTTTGGGTTGTATTAAGAACCTGCAGTGTTTCACAGGAAAAGAAAATTAGTTTTTGGTGCTATGGTGTGGCTGTACAGATGATGTTTCAAAGAAAATATGACTAATGGCCTTGAGGTCTCTGTAATGACTGAAGTGCTGTTTTGGTGTAAAGCAACCAAGACTGTAAATCCTTGAGGGACAGAAATAATGTGGCTGAGAGCAAAATGAAAAAAAAATGGTACAGAGATGTAACAAGACTTAGTATCTGGGCATTAATATAGCAGACACAACCCAATAAATATAAATTTAAAAAGTCATGCACATGGGAAAAATAATTTAATCTTCATATGTGGAATGAGAGACTCTGAGCTTATCGTTACCACTCAGGAATGAAATCTTTGTATTATAACAGGGTTTTTTTTGGAAATATCATCTCTACTCTTCTGAATGATCAAAACTCAGCACTAGTAATTATTAAGAATAAAATAGAGAACAAAATAAAGAATATGTGATGGTAATGTATACTGACTCTAAATAATGCCGTGTCTCTGTATAAATCTGGCTTTTGGTTTTATCCTCTAGAATAATACAGCAAGACTCTACACAGTTCATAGAATTGTGACACAGTTGTTAAAAAGCATTGAACAGCTGACTAAGGAAGCTGGAAGATAATTAAGTTTGGTCTTCAGCCCAAAAAAAGAGGCAGTTGAGGGAATGGAGAGAAATCTGGGGCTTAGGTCTGCAAGGCTGCAAACACTACAGAGTAGATCAGCTAGTCACTGTCTGTTCCAGCACAAAGCTGGAGAGAGTTGGACATTTGTGGCAGACTCACAGTGGTCTTCAAGTGAAGGCAGAGATGTAGTGGAAATTCCTGTAACAGGATACTAAAAGTTTATGTACATTCAAGGCACAGCTGGACAAATTCATTGCAGAGGAATTCGTCAGGATACTTCAAATAAATAATCCATGATTTAGAAGGTCTTTGAGTTGAAATTTTCTGAATTGTAGCAGAATGCTTTGGGGATATATCACATGAACTTAGTTTTATAATTTTTTCTCAGACATACAGTTCTGATCCCTACTGAAGACTGTTCTGGGCTGGTTGGACCTTTGCTCTGATACAAAATGGATGCTCTGTGTTTTTAAATATCTGTAGATGGGTGCAAGTAAGACTGAGGTCATAACAATTTGATTTCACTACCATGCAATGAAAGAACGCTGGGCTGGGGAAGGAAGAAGAGTGGGAAACACCCACTGCATTTTATTCTTCCTATAACCAATGAAGATCTAGTCAATAGAGTCTATGGAGCTTGAGCTGTGATTCATCTAGTCAAAAATCATTGGCTGTTTTTAGAGAAAATGTGTTCCAAGTTCAACGGATTGACTGGCTCTGAGCTGATGTAAGATGAGAGTGATATGTTCAGACAGAGGAACTTATATTGTAGATGACTCAGTCAGTCAATTGAACTTTGAGACCTCCTAGACTGGTAAATTGAAAAGAAATGCGTGCCTAACATAACTGAGATAACTTGGTAGCATGACTATGTAAAGATGTTCAAAAAATAGAGAATGCAATTTTGCTCAAGAGAACAAAAAGTATAATTGCACAGATGTCTGTCTTCTTTCCCAGACACCCAGAGCTCTGACAGTAAGAATAGAATCTAGTTATTCTTAACACTCTGAAAGCACAGAATTTTAGCTTATACTTGGTACTATGATATGAGGTAACTTGAGTTTCAATAGTTAGAACACTTGGAGAGGACAGAAGGAGGGGTAACAATAAAAGAAATCAAGGCCCCTTGAACAAAGAAGGGAACTTCGGCTTTGTTATGCCTGTAACTTTAGGAGGATAATGTTAGTGTTGATGAAAAGCACTTACTATGTTGGAAACAGGGGCTTGGTGATTGTTTCCCTTCCTGACGTTCAGGGATACAAAGACTAAGTGGCAGCTGTCTGAAAAATGTGTGAAATTCCACTGTTAAGGATTTTTTCTCCCAGCAGACAGATGGATTTGACTACACAGTTTGGCAGAGACTTACTTTATATATGGTCGATCAGACTGGATGGAGACACTGAATGCAGCATTTGCTTTTCATCGTCTGCAACACTACAGAGCAGCGCATTCAAGTCTACAGAGCAGCACATTCCCCAAGGCCCTTTTCCTTAGGAAACACATCCAAAATGCAAATTTCACCTACATATGAGTAGGTAAATATAGTTAATATCACCTATTTTATGCAAATTAATGTCCAAATCAAAGTAGAAAATTTTCCCAGGTAATAGCAGGCATCTTTTGGGAAAATAAAAGTGGACTGATGTTAACTTTGATTATGGGGAACCTAGTCTAAAAAAGGAGTGTCCAAACACAAAATAATGCATTTTTTTAAACTGGATTTAAATTTGATGAGTCAAAATTATTTGAAGACTGTGTAAAATGAAGAGTATTAGATTTGTAGTGGTTCATTTGCAAAGGAAAATTAAACCTGTGTTGCAAATTCTATTTTTTTAATAAAAAGGATAATATTGTTCAACACTTTTGGTCTTTAAAAATGCACTGCAACAGACATGAAAATATCTCTTTGCAGGTATTCTGTGGGTGTTCAGATTAAGAGCTTTTGCTTAGAACAGTCACCAAACCAGAGCTGCAAACCACAGAAAGATCTGTTATCTTTGCCTGCCAATGTGATAATGTGCCTAAGTCTAGATGGGCTTATTATCACAAGGGACCATATTTGGGCACCAGGTACCTGTGTGTAGCTAGTGAAGCAAGTAAATAATTACACACAAATTTACATAATTTCCACAAGAATAAAATTTAGCCCACTGTTTTAGCAATAAAATAGAGTTTGAAAATAAGATAATCATATACTGAAGTAATATATGCATGGAATTTTCTGTCTCCTCCAAAATAAAGGTCTTTTTTACTGCTATTGATCTCCCATAATTTTCTTCCAGTCTTTTTCTCTTAAAGACAACATTCCGAATTCCAGCTGATCTCAGTTCTTTGTTTTAGTTCCTTGTCCTTTAGAGTCATTGCGGTTTTCTGAACCCAGAACTTTTCACTCTATAGTTTCTTTTTAACCTCACAACAGCTTTCAACACTCTATTTGCACACAAATCTGTGATTTGGAGTTCTTATCTTGTTGGACATAGGTGTGATGCCCCCAGTTGTTTTGTGCTTTAATCTACTTATCATGTGGGGATGCTCAATGCAACAAGAGCACCATGCTGTCCCCAGGAGCACTGCATTGGTTGCACTCATAGTAAAGGTATGTAATACCTGCTGTATTCAGTTAAAAACTCCTTAATGTAACTTTCCATGAGAATATAGTCCTTCTGGGTATTGATGCTGCTGTGAAGCACTCAAAATATTTTTAATATTATGCGCAAGCATAACCTCCCACCACCACTGCCTCCATTGGCCTTATGCAATTCTGTAAAGGGACCGTTAAAAATCCATTAAGCTTGTTAGTTTGCAGAGCTTTCGGGGAATCTTGCTGCAAGTTTTGCTATTTCAACACTTACAGACTTCTATTAAACATAGCAATCTTTAAGCTACAAGGGTTTACTGGAATGGCCCATTAAGTGAGAGTTTTCTAGGGGGGATTATGTCTGGGAGAAGGAGGGGAGATCAGAGTTGTAATTATACAAATGGGTTTTACTTTCTGCATTTTGTTTTTAAAGTAAAAGTGATTTCTGTTATCTCAAGAAGCCCAAAAGCAAAACGTTAAACAGTAAATGGATGGTGTCATGATTAAAGTATTTATAAGGGATTCAGGAAACTAGTTTCAAGTATTTGACTTCAGATATCAGAGAAAAAAAATCACTTAAGAACTGGTCTGGAAGTGCTGAATATCTAAAAAGTTATGTCTATTTAAACTGGAGCTGTAGCTGTCAGGATCTCTTAGAATCAGGCATTTTTCACTTCTGTAGCACAGAGTTAATAATACTTCCTTTTTATCCTCCTGTCTATTTGGGTATTAATCTTTTTAGGGTAAGGTCAGTCTCATTTATGACCTCTAATTTCTCATATGGTTCTAAAAAAATATTAATAAGGAAAAATATGCCTCTCTGGAGGATCTTTTCACTTGCTTAATTGGCACTCACATATGAGGCTGTCCTAAAGAATCTCTGGATTCTTATTTCAACAGTGTATGCAGCTATGCTTGTTCTCTCTGACCAGTTAGTCTTGCATTTTTACATGAGCTCTTTCACTGGCAATCACTGCACTTGCACTGCAAAAGGAGATTCATAAAGACTCATTGCAAGCTATTGTGAGGATAGATTGGCTCCCCCATATGAGGTCTAGCTTTTGAATTGTTTGTTCTTTCTGGGAAGGCATCAAGTTCTTGAAATACCATTGAGCTGCTTATGGAAATATGTGGTACTTGACAGGGAAAGTAAGGTTTCACATACTTTTTGGTTGGAAAGTCATATCTATATCTGACTTTAGTATGCATAAAAGTCTGGATGATGTTTTCCAACTTTTAAAATAAACACAATTGTTTGTATTTGGTGTTTTCAGATAGTTGAATGCTTTTCTGTTTTGTAAAAGGAATTTAAATTTTGGTGTGAATATAGTCTTGGGGTCAGGAAGATGCCTTTTACTCACTTCATATCTCCGATCCATTCAGGTTTGGCTCAATTGTTAGCTGCCAAAAATCACTATTCTCCATCTGTGCTTTCCTCGCTAGAGCTTGCTAAAGGCTGTCTGCAAAAATCCGTCAACATCCTATCAGTCCTGCCCCTGCACCAACCTAGCATCTTGTTTAAGTATGCCACAAGGATGAAGCTCCAGATGGGATCATGAAAAACTGGTTCCTTTCCAGCTGCTCTTTCCTCATTTAAACAATACTGTGGGTTCATACGGAAGGGAGATTGGGCTGATAATGACAAGAGCATAAGTTCAAGTTTTGCTTTTTTTCATTAAGTTGCTTCAGTTAACTGTGTGCCTCTCTCCTTATTATGCCTCTTCTAAAAGCTGCACAATCTGGAAAGTGATCTCTAATGTGGAGCAGCCAGGATGAAGCAATGCTGTTGTGTCAAAAGGATTCATCAAGTCTTAACATAATTCTAGAGCTCTTTACTGTCTTGTCTATGTGGTGAGACAGCTCGTGCATATATAACCTCAAGTGCAAATTTCAAACCTTCAGATTTGATCATGTTATTAAAGGGTACTTTTATTTTTTTCCTAAGGCACCAAAGACAGGCAGTGATTTATTATCTTTTCACATGCAATTGCTTGTAGGCAATTCAGAGGCCTGAAGAACACTTAAGGGAGGACAGATTTGTGTCTGCAACTTTAATTTTCACATGTACTGACTGTTGAATGCTCGATGTTGAAAATGTGGTGGCACTGATTGGAAGTCTAACCTAAAATGTAATATATTCCAGGTTTGCCTATGCCTGCCACTGATTTTAAATAACATACCCCTGAATGGTGTCCTCTACAAGGCAAGAGTGCATAGGTTGTCAACTGACAATAATTTTATAGCAGCACAGCCAACCATCAGACCAGGTTTGTTTAGCTGTAGTGAAGCTGAATAACCTTGAGGCAGAAAGGAGCAGAAGAAAATATTTATATCTTCAAAAGAATGCACACAATGAGTCAGCTCCATCCTTCTGCCTTTGCAATTCTGCGAGTATAATTCCTGCTTGTGTGTGACCTTGCATCGTTTCACGCTTTATTCAGTCAAAAAAGAGGAAGCTACATTTTTTGTGGGAATGCTTACATTTCCCATAGCATTCTATGGTGCACTACACTGTGCTGGGAAATGATGGATCTCAGAAACTGCAGTAATGGGAGCTGACAGTGATGGATAGTGGGGAAACTGAGAACCTCAGGACTGATCAGAAGAGGGTGCTGTTATTCTGGGATGGTCTTGCATCATCCATGCCAGAACACAGACAATGCCTCTACGAGATTCTGGAGAATGTTGCCTTTCAGCACAGATGTAATATTAGGAACTTGGCTATCGGTGGCAGTAATTAAGAGACAATAGCACTTTTCACAGTGAGACAAAGATTTCCTGAATAAACCTACATTTGGCCACTTCTGTGGATAGAAGCTCCCCTACCAAACCAAATTATGGAATTCCTCCCTTTTCTTATCCTGCAGCAAACTACTGTGTATTGCTTTTTTACACTACTGAACAGCTGTTCTTGTTCATCCTACAGGCAATTGCATGTGAAAAGACAATAAATCACTGCTTTTGTAATCTTGAAAACACGTATGCGTAT
This sequence comes from Leptocoma aspasia, assembly GCA_013399835.1. NCBI lineage: Eukaryota > Metazoa > Chordata > Aves > Passeriformes > Nectariniidae > Leptocoma > Leptocoma aspasia. The sequence continues at coordinate 1,066,318 of VXAX01006984.1, read as the reverse complement.
TTCAGTTGTAGAAACCATGCTGGGTGAATCCATGCTGCTAAATAAAAGACCACAATGGAGCAAAGACAGTCTTTTCCCCTTGGAGATTTATATCACTTGTTCTAACTCTCACCAAGAGGCAAACATGTCTTTGACTGCAGACTCCAGAGACTGCTCTTCCGAGGCAATGAGGATGAAACTGCATTGGGTTTGGTGCTCTCTGCCCAACATCTTCCTTCAATACTATCCCCACAGCCTTGGCATCTTCAAATAGCCACTGTCATGCAGTTTCCTGGAGGTCATCTTTACCTCTGTGCAATAAAAGTATTATTGTGCTGCTGGGCTGAAAGAGACCTCGTGCTATTTCTGACATTCTGTACTGAAAAGCACATAAAATCATACTTATGTGTCAAGGCTCTGCAGGTGCCACTGGGTCCCAGTGTTGGCCCAGAGACAAGGACTGTGCAGTTTAGACACTGCCAGTCTGCTTGACAGGAAGGCAGTCAGTCAGTTTGGCACTGCCCTGTGACAGTGTAGCTACCCATCAGCTACTCCTCTAATAGCCAGCAAAAGAACCCAATGATCACTCTGACTGAAACAACAAAGCGTAACTTACATCCATGGGGATACTTACCTTCATGCAACAATTGTTCAACAGTTTTAGGAGGCAAAGACTGTGTTAGAGTCCCCTTACAACAGTACTGACAATCTGAGTATATGGATAATTGTGGGGTAATCCCTGGAACTGGGCACTTTTTGTTATTTTGTAGGACGTAAGCACAGGAGCCAACGTGTGTCAAGACAGGGACTGTTCATGTACATAGAATTATGTCAGCAATGGATTTTTCAATTCTGGGAGTAATATATCTGAGAAAAATTAAAGCTGAGATTTGCTAAAGAAAAAAAGAAAAAGGATTCCATGTAATTCATACACCTATAATCTTTAATCAATAAAATATGCAAGGCAATATTTTCTGGCTCTGAAGCTTAGTGACACAGCCCAAATTGAACCGCACAATAAAATACCCTTATCCTCCCTAACACAGCTGGAATAGTCCCACCTGTGCCAGACTTGGATCTTGGCCCAATGTTGAATGTGAGTCTGCTTGTTCATCCTGTGCAAAGTTGGGCCAGGATGAATTAACTGTTTAGCAGGGTGAACAGTCAGGTCCCGTTGTATGGGCGGTGGGCCTTAGCCCTGGCCCTGTTTATTTTTCTAGTATAGGTATAATTTAACAAGTTTAATGATCTCAGCACAGGTCAGATTAAAAAAAATATCTTTAGAAATGTTAACACAAACTTTATTTTTTTATGTTAATGTTATGTTCTTATTTCAGGAGAAATACAAGATGATTTCATTAATGTGAATGTGGTATAATGTGTGGACTCATTGCTCATCTACTTTCTGTAGCATAATCAGCAGAGGCTGGCACCTCACGTATTTCAGAATAAGCAGTGGAAAGCCTTCCAGTAAAATGCTACTAGATCTTGGATGGAGTGAATTTTTCTGAAGTCTAGTCTTACAAGTATTTTGTCAGTTCTGAAAGTGTTGTGCTATTTTATGTTGATTTGCTGCTCATTGGCTAATCCAACACTTGCTAATACACTGCTACTTCTGTTACTTGTACATATTTATAATTTCTGTTTTAATTCTCCTAGGCTCTTAGCCTCTTCTGACAACCAGTTGTGCTTAATCCAGATCAAAACCTGGTTAGTTTGCTTTGTTTTATTTTTTTTTCCCTTAATGTGAAGCATGGTGACCTGATCAATTTATCTCCAAAAAACTGCCACAGAATATGTGGAAAAGTTCACATGAACTAACTACAAGTTTGGTTTCAAATTATATTAAGTACCTATATGAACACTGAAAGTTACTGAGTTACTCTGTTTACCTTATGTCTTTTTCTGACTGCCTCTCATGTAAAAAAAAATCTCTGTATTAAAATTTCTCCATGCCACACTCCACTTCCTCATGACTGGTGCTTGTGATTTGCTCACTGTCACTGGTGAAAAAGCTCTGATTAGTTAATGTCTATTGATTGACTCTGTAAGGAGATCCATGCTGGAAGAATGGTGTCAAATGGCTTGAATGGCTTGAATTTGCTTCACAGTAACTTCCGAGGAAGGCCAAACCTTCACTGCCACCTGGCAAAGTTTTGGCACAATTCTAAAAGTTACTGCTTGGCACAGTATTGAACAGCAGCCCGGCTGGAGGATACAAAGGATGTCCCCAGACAGTGAGGCCAGAAGTCATGATTTAACCTTTTCTAGATGGAATATTTACCCTACCATTTTAATTGGATTAAGAGTGTTGGTTCTCAGAAAGGAAATCTGGAATAAGATTACTCTTGGGCTAAATGAAACAGAAGAATACTTGTCCACAAGCAAAGTACAGTGAGGCCAAATCAACTCCCTGAATGCCCCACCCCATATGGTGTGGACAGAGGTCCTCAGCACCAGCTGCGTCATTTGACAAACCCATTCTGGTTTGTGCTGCATTGATATTGTAGGCAATAGCCAATAATGGAGTAATTAATGCTGATTGGAAAATATCTGGGGAAAAAAAAAAAAAAAAGGGGGGCTTACTTGGGAATGTAATGAAAAAGCTCACAGAGAGTTAAATTTAATAGTAGTTATTTTAGACACCAAGTATTAGGAACTTGCCTGACAGGCATCTTCCAAACATCCCTGCTTTCTTAAGAACTCATATATGTGGCTATTGGTTTGTTTTACTGAAGAGACCAGACTATGAAGCTTCATGTCACTGAGGCAGCCAAGCAGGGAGATTGCCTCTAATCCAGAAATCCCAGGGCTTTCAGAAACTGCAGCCCAGGTTCAGTCTCTCAGAGTGGATTTTCTTTGTATTAAGAACCCTTGAACTATTCCTGTCACTGAGAATTTTTGGGATTTGTTCTGAATTAAAACTAAACTAAGTTTTGAATATCAGAACCTGATGATATAATTAAATCCTCTGTGAAGCAGAGCTGCCTTTCCCCTAGTAATTCTGATTTAAAAGTGTTAATAGGAATAGTGATTTTAATTCAGGTCAGAGGCAGTTGTATTGGTAGGGCTGTGCAAAGAATAATACCCCATCTACAGCAAGTTTTGCTTGTGTTTCAGTTTGACAAGCATGATATTCACATACTATATTTGAAAGATTCCCACTCCTCCAAAAGAGTATAAAAATACCTGATAGTCAGTTTAAGCTATTCTTTTCACATCTCCTCACAAACACAAGCACTGCAAAGCCTTTTGTCTCAGCTGGAAGATGCTTCTGTTTGTTCTACCTCACGTTGAAGTTGATTGCCTCTCCAAAGTGTCTGATCTCTGTAGATTAGAAAAAAGAATAGATTTGAAAGATGCTTACAATTCATTTAATTTCAATTCCCTTACTTTCTTTCATCCAATATTCTTGATAAACAAATAAATTAGGTAATCATTTCAGTGACTGTATCATTTTCATTTTCTATTCAGTATGCACAAAAGCCAAAGCTATTTTATTTCAACACTACTTTTTATTTTTTAGTCACAAACTGTAGAGCAAGAAGATCTGTTCATGTCTTTTTTACGATCTGCATTTATTCCAGAAAAACCTGGCTGCTTTAAGAGATATCAAGATAGTATATTATTTTCTAAATATAGCTTAAAAAAAGAATTAACTGACAAAATTAATTCCAGGCTTTGGAACATTCAGCTTTAGGACCAGAACAGTTTTCTGTTCTTTTCTGTACATTTTTTGTCAATGAAATGTAGGATTTGATTCAATGATGTTCAATCAAATGTCAGATTTTGACCAACACAGATTTCTGGGAGAGCCTTAGGTTCCCCCTAAAATCCATAATGGTTCAGGGTCCTTTCCAACAACTTTTGTGAGGCTACAAAAAACAACCCAAGATAAATCAGAAGGCTGACTGGATGACTCTAATGCCATGTTAAAATATTGATGCTGTCTGTGTCACAAAATGTTTCAGGCACTCCAATCATTAGCACAGGTCCATTATGGGAGGGATTTAAGCAAGCAGAAAGAAAGAAACAATACCTGCCTCAGAGAGCTGATAAATCTTCCTGTCTCTTTCCCACACATGCACTCTGATGTGGATTAAAATATATGTTTATCTGACTCTTAATGATAGTAATGATCAATGACTGTAAAAAACAGGTGCATTGTTTGTCACACACTTTAGATTTCTAAAATGTGAACTAAATCTCCCCTTTTTTTCCCAGAATTATCAATCAGAGAACAGAAAACACCCCCAAGCAATCCTTCTCCATTTTCTCTTATTTGGAATTTAGTTAGATTTAGGGAGTTAAATCTATTCAGCTTTAAAAGAAGGAGAAAACAGAGGATTTGATTGTTCATGACATTTTGTTCAGAATCAATCATTGTCAGCTCAGGTTAGACTGATTTACTATGAGCCTGCCATAGAAAAGATTTGCCACAAATGGCAAGGCTCTGAGCTGTTTCCACAGCACTGAACATAATGATGGATTTATCATTGCAATCAAGATGGTAAAACAGCATGGTCCCCAGAGTGGTGCACCAGGCAAATTGATCACAATAGCCCTGAAGTTATATAAGGGCTTTGTTTATCTGGTCTCAGTCTGCAAGAGTAGTAATCCAACTTGAGATAACACACTCTGATCTTTACACAAGTTTGGATGGGTTTTATCTCCTAAACCAGTACGCAGTAGAATTGTCTCTGCTGAGGAGTAAAAGAACTACCCATTAAATGCAAATATGTATATTTTTTTAACAATAGAAAGTAGTTCAATATAAACAGAAATAATAAATACTACTATTATTAATATCATAATTTAACAGTAGCTTCTTAATCTGTAAGTGAATGAATTTGCTGTCATATTTTAGTGAGAAAATTAATAAAATGGGAAGATGAACATTTCTCCTAATGAATTGCCTTTCATTTCAGGCATTCTTTCTCAATTTTGTGAAGAACTGGCAATACCAAGCTTTCAGATCCAAATAAATTAACTCTAAAGAGGAATATTAGCCTCTCTACAATAGCACACTGGCAGACAAGGTTTTGTCTATCCAGACAAAATTAAGTCAGTTTGTAGCTTGCATTTCTGAAGCCATGTTTGAAAGGGAAGAAAATATTATTACTTGTCTTTGATGGAAAGTGAGCTTTGGTGAGAGGAAGTGATGCTGTAGGGAAAGATGAACCTCTGAGGTCTGTTGATGGGATATCTGGGAAGGCTTTAGCCTGTGGCTCAGCCCTGCAGACTACTGCTCATTTCCCCAAAATTCATATATATAGATACAGATATAGATATAGATATATGTACATCCTGAATAAGAACCTGAGAAAGAGATCTGCCCAATGGGATGATGATATGCTTTTTCCTAAGGACCAGATAATTTGGTGAGGTCCTGCAGGAATACCAAATCTTCCAGAAACTGTTTTTTTTTTTCCAAATGGTGACAGGCCCTTGAAAGTTTTCTGCAGAGAGGTGTCAGACACCTGGAGAAACTCTGATTTCATCCTGCATTCAGACAAGGAACACAACTGGATTTTTATTTTCACGTGAAACATGCCTGGGTGTCCTTTGGCACTGGCCTGGACACAAAAATTTAATGAAGTCAGAATCTAGAATATTTGTGAAACAATGAAGAATTTGGGGTCATTCTATAGATTTAAAAGGCAGAATTAGGCTAGAGTCAGTTCTTGGAAAGAGCTGTGAAGGGCTGTGATATGCTCCCACACAGAAAATTCCTTAAATCACATTACAAGTTCTCAGGAGCAGGAATCTATTTTCCTATTTATTTTACATTATGTATATTGACAGGAGTGAATGAACACAGATTATTATCTCTATCTTAATTTGGAATTTAATTTAAGTTGATTAAATAGTTTTCTATTTTGAAGTAGGAATATTTTTTTATAATGTTTGATTGCATAATTGGCAAAAAGATCTGTTGCAAATTATTGATTCACTTTGGATACAAATATATTATAAGCCATAATTCCTGGGCAATAATGGTTATAAAATTGTTATTTGGATTTACAAATGCAGCAGCACATCACCTAGAAAATAAAAAAAAGTTTAATTCAGAGACCTATTTTGTTTTTCCAGTTTTCTTATGAGCACTAAGAGAGAGGCTGTTCTCTCTTTTCACCTAAATATTCTCTTCAGAGCACTCTCACACAGACATTGGCAGCACTGTTTCAAACAAAATGCATTAAGGCAAATTTACTGTCAACTAGCTTCAGGGTGTGCAGATAGACATATAGTAGGAATATATAAAGTGTAAGTAAAGGAGACTTGTTTTGCACTATTTTGATAAACTTTTTCTTGCTCAAAAGCAATGGCTTAAAAAAAGAAAAACAAAAATTAATGTTTTTAACATAAAATCCCCATTAGTAAAATAAATAGAATATAACAAGCCCACTTCTATATTAGACTATTTTCACTCGGGAATTATTCTCTTGCTTTAGAGAAATTATAAAAAATTATGTATTGAAACTTAAAACCTTGAAATTTTTCAGATAGCTGAATTTTACCACTTGCCCAGGAACCTAACAAAGAAAATGTGCTCCTTTTTTGATTTACAGAAAATATAATAGATGAAGTCTTTCATAATTTTATTTATTGGACATGTGTTTGTGGAATCAATCATGTGTGGTCCTTGGAACTCTAAAAGTTTGCCACTAATTATTTCAGAATTTATATAGAATCATGGAAACATAGAATGGTTTGAGTCAAAAGGTTTAAAACCTTAAATATCATGCAGCTCTAACCCCCTGCCACAGGCAGGGGCACCTTCCACTACCCCAGGCTGCTCCAAGCCCCATCCAACCTGGCCTTGCTCACTTCCAAGGATGGGGCATCTGCATCTTCTCTGGCCAGCTTGTGCCAGTGCCTCACCACCCTCACAGAACCTCAGTTTTCCTGTGACAAACTTGGCTGGCACAGTGTGACTAACTGTGCATATTAAGAAAGAAAAGGAAGAAAAAGTAAAAAAAAAAAAACAAAACAAACAAAAAAGCATTCTGGATGAATGCCAAGTCCTTCACCTGCAACCAGACTTGAATCAAATAGTCAAGTTGTTTTTCCTCCTCATATGAAATCAGGTGATATTTGATATGTTAAATTAAGATGTAAGAGTCTAGAAAAATAAAAAAATCTATCACATTCCTGAGATTCCTCATGTAAATCAGTTTCTTTCTCAAACTATCTTGCTCTTTTTTAATGTAATAAAATTACTCCTACAGATCCACTTCTGGATCGTTTGTCTCAGTGGTTTTGGCGAGACTTGTTTTGTGCACAGAGGAGAACAAAGCTGACTTCTGGTGTGGAAAAGCAAGAATGTGGTCACTAAAGTTTGCTGGGACTGCTAAATACTAATGGTTTTACAGCCCTTTATCCTCAGACTGCTGTCACGGATGAGCAGATCAAGTATATAGCCATTATACCATATTTCTGGTATTTTCTTTATCAAACACAGCTGTTACTTTGAAGCTTCTTTTGTCCCCTATTTCTCTTTCTTTTTCTTGTCTCTCCTTTTTTAGAGGTTAATAGGATGTAGCTCATCAGTGATCTTGGGTCAAACCGTTTGGTCATCCCTATCTGGAAGGCATCAAATGAGTGAACTAGCTCCTGATACTGGCAACCATAGGTCAATATGATTTTGTATTAACTTGAAGAAGGTCAAATGGTCTCTAAATTTGATAAATATCCCATTTCTTGAACTTCTGATGGAGAGCATAGACCAGGTGAAAGCTAATACCATTCTGGACTTGTACAGCCACACAAATAGGCACTACAGCTTAATTTGCACAGGACATAACTAAAACCCAGTTTGTGCTCCAGCAATTTATTCCTGTATATCCCAGTGAAGTTAAAACAAGTACCATCAAAGAGTATATTTGGTATATTTAGCCTCTCTTACTACAAAAAACTGTCCCTGAACAGCCTGATACTTGTAAGCTGCACTTCCATTTTAATCTTTCTCAGAGCTGATTATCTGATTTTTTTTTGTTCTTTTTCATTGATGGATTAATCATTAAAAAAAAAAGGAAATCAGAGAAAAGTTGTTTGAATGTTGTTTTCTAACAAGGTAGAAAAATTTCATGACAGGTTTATCTCTGTGAGACTGATCGAGCACACAAACATTTCTGGCATGAATATAGAAATATGAATATGAAGTTTTTCTGCTTGTGTTTTTCTGACCTGTTTTATGTATATATAGATCAGAAAAAGGATTAAGGTATGTTATAGGTGTATCAGAATTGAAAATAAAAAAATCACTGAGAAGTGTAGAGGAAAAAACAAGGCTGTGAATTGACAAGCACTTAGCAGAACACTGACAGAGGAAAAGGAAACCCAGAACAAGCAAGGAAAAAGAATAAAGGCAAAACACTGTGACAGTAGAGTCACAGAGATCCTGAGGTCTGGATCTCGGCTGAAAAGTGGAAAGTTTGTGACTTCTTGTGTTTTACAGTTAGAACCATCTCACTAGATATGTGGTAGCTCCCTAGGTGTCAACTGAGTCTCTTAAAGTCTTCTTGTGAAGTTTTCTACAGCATTTTTTTTTCCACAAATGTGCTGCTAGTACAATGCTGCACCACATAGGCTGGGCTAAAGCAACCAGAAAGCTTTGAATTCAGCAACATCAAATATATTTAGCATCTGGAGGAATGTTTTAAAATATCTGTTTTAATTTACACACACGCACACACACACACAAACACATATATGTATATATCTCTTTGTGCTGTAAGAAAGACCCTCATAATATGTCAGGCAATCCTAGTTTATTGGGGTTTTTTTCACAGCTGATGCATATGAGGGAAATAATTCTGTTTTTCCTCAAAGTTTTGTAACTCAGAGATAATGTCAGTGAAGTGCCTGAAGGTTGCTGTCAGGACAGAACCTTTCATACAAACATTAAAGCTCCTTGGGAAATGAAAATTCCAGGTTGTGAGACATGAAGTTTCATCTGCCAAAGATAAGAGATTGGTAACACATAAGTTTATTTATTATGAATATTGATAATATTCACTACTAATCTCTCCTTCATTAGTTCGTTCTTAATTTGGGTGTTTTGAATGATCTGCTTTTAAAATGAATGATAACATTTTCTTTTTAATGTAACACTCATGCATATACAAAGGCCACTCATAGTGAGATTTATTCTCTGTGGGGTAATTCTAAACCCTCAGCTGCAGAGTTTCAGCTGCTGATAACAGTAGGCTTTGAAAAGTATGAAACTGGATGAAATCAGAAACATGATTATTGTTACTGATTATTACTATCATCTATGTATGCCCTGTGGCATACGAATACATATTACTATCACAAGAGTTGTAGAAAATAACAGAAGTGTTGTGATTATGTCAAACAAAGCTTTTGATAAGAAAGGCACTTAGTGATCCATGTCTGTATTTTGTGGGTTTTTTTTAATTGAAAGGTGCATTTACACAGAATGGTGAACTAGATATTTCCATCAAAACACCACTTCATATGCTGATGCTTCTGTTTCATAGGAGGTATCTCCTGGCAGCAATTTTGGATTTCAATATCCTACATTACATGCTTCCACCAAAGGGATGGGGTGACCTATGAGAAATTGTGAGGGGGCTATAGGTCATAATGGGTGAGATACCTTACAAGGAAGTCTAAAGGACTCTGGTAGAAAATGAGAACAGATACATCAGTAGACCACCTCCTATGAAAAAAACAGTGGTGTCAAAATAGTTCATACTGCGGGTGCAATAGAACTTTTTCTAGCCATTCATATAAAAAACAAAACCTTTCACCAAATGGTCTTGTTATAAAAATATTTGAAAATAATCTCTCTGTATATATATTTAAAATAACCAAAACAAAACATTTTGCATCCTATTTTATTCCTCACATTGACTCACATGATTTTGGGTGAAAGTGAAGACTCCAGTTCTATGTGTTGAATGCTATTTTCAGCATGACATGGTCTGCAATTCACCAGGCATTTATTTTGAAACAAATGGGTAGAATTTGCTACTTAAGAAGAGGAAAATATATTCAGTAATGCAATTTATGGATCTTTTTCTTCTGCTCTTCTCTGTTTATCTGAACTTTTTTTTTTCTCAGCTGTTCCCTGTGAGCACAAGCAGTAGAATTGAATTCTCATGAGTCTCTCAGTGGTGTCTCTAGGCAGTTGCTTGAAGAATTTAACTGAAAAATTCCAGTTTGGCCAATATATTTCAGGTAACATGAAGGCTGAATATTTTCATGAACACAAGACATTTTGACAGTTCTGGAACAGATTGTCTAGTCCGTAGAACTAATTTTTATGCTATGGGTATTAAATACAGTAGGAAAAAAGAATTGTGCACCAATTCTGGAAAGGCTAAAACATTATTTGCATGATTTTGAAATTCTCTTCCCATTTCATAGCAAGTAAATCTTGGTAAATTTGAGCTGACTTGAGATTGACCTTGCAACTCACAAGCCAGAACACTATTTTGAGCACAGTTAAACCTAGTGTTACAGTAAAATGGACAGCAAAAGCCCAAAAGTGTCTCAGAGCAAAAGATAAGCACAGGAGAGCACTGCTTCATGGGCAGTTCTTTGACTTTTGAGGTTTTCTCTTTGAACTGTTTTAAAAAACAAGAGAAAAGCCAAGCCAGACAGGATGGAAAATGAGTAAAAAAAAAAAAACAAACACAAACTTATACAACAGCAATTGTAAGAACACTCAGCAATAAATAATACTCAGCTTTTTGATATTGAGTTTTCTTCCAGATAACCAAATGTATCATATCTTTTCAGAATCACAGAATTACAGAATGGGTAAGGTTAAAGGAGCTCGCGATCCTTCTGCTTCCAGCCCCAGCTTCCTCCTGCTGAAACTACACTCCCCTCATGACATGAGTTGCATGGAATCAAAAAGTGCTAGAAGCTCCACCCTTTTTCTCTGTAATCATGACATCATCCTAGAGCACATTGCACAGGATTGTGACCAGACTGTTCTGGAATATCTCCAGTGAGGGAGCCTCCACGCCCTCCCTGAGCAATCTGTTTGAGTGTGTGGTCGTGTGCGCGATAAAGTTATTCCTCATGTTCCGGTGGAACTTCCTGCACATCAGGTTTTGCCCATTGCTTCTTGTCCTATTGCTAGGCACCACCAAGAAGAGCGTGGATCAGTCCTCTTGACACTCTCCCTTCAGAGACTTTCACACTATGCTGAGGTGCCCTCTAAGGCATCTCTTCTTGAGTGCACAGGCCCAAGGCTCTCTGCCTTTCCTTGTAAGGAAAGCTCCAGACCTCTCATAATTTTCATTGCCCTCCACTGGACCCGTTCCAGGAGCTCCAGGTCCCTCCTCAGTACTGGGGAGCCCAGAACTGAACACAGCACTCCTGGTGTGCCCCAGCAGGGCTGAGTAGAGGGGCAGGATCAGCTCCCTGAACCTGCTGGCAGTGCTCTTCCCAATGCACACCAGGATTCCTTTTCCTGGTGTGTGCATTTCCTGGCTGTCCATGACCCAGCCAGGGCCTTCCTGACCCTGGCTGGGTCATGGACAGCTTGTTTCCCACCAGTACACCCATATTCTTCTCCAAAGAGCTGTTTTCCAGCAGGCTGACCCTCAGCCCTGTGCTGGTGCATTTTGGGTTATTCTTTCCCAGGTGCAAGACCCTGCATTTGCCCTTGTTGAACTTCAGACAGTTCTTCTCTGCCCATCCCTCCAACCTGTCAAAGTCCTTCTGAAGGGCTGCACAGTGCTCTGGGCTATGGGCCACTCAAGGGCCAGCTTTGTGTCATCAGTGAACGTGCTGAGCAGCTGAAGCACATCATGTCATGGTAACCATTGTGAGCATGCACTGTGATACCTGCATGTGCAGTGCACCCTTGTAGCATGCTACCTGATACTGCGTACTAAATACAAAAGTCAATTTTTTGTAAGTGTTTTAATGAATCGCTGTCGTGGGAATTAACAACATGATATAAGTACATGTTTAAATCTACTCTTGTTAATCAAAGCACTTAACTCTACATACACCTGTACCTCAAGCAAATTTTAAGCAAATTAAGCAGGATTTATGCAAATTAATATCACCAGGGTCCAGAGCTACCAATCAAGCACCTGTGGTGAGGCAGTGTAATATGCCCCAGATGGGACCTTGACCTAACATGAGTATATATCTCCTGACACCTGAGATAGCTTGTTTAGTAGTAACTCTGGTATCTTTCCATAAACCATCATTATATCAAGAAAATTTATACTAAATCCTTCACTTAGTCTGTTCCTTAAATACAACTGGAATCACATTAACACTTTCTGAAATTATTCATTCCCAGGTCAAATCAAGTACCTAGATTCTTTACTTTATGTTCACTCACCTGAATTTGGTAAATCAAAGTATAGGGTGCAATTATTGCATCAGATCCAATCTCAGTTATTTTGCAGAGGGGAAAAAAAGTGTACATTTAAATTAAAGCCTTATATATTATTAATTGCTTTTAGATTCCTGGAAGGTAATAAGAGGGGAACATGTTTTTCTTTTGATTGCTAGTGTTTTAATTTGTGCTGCAACGTAGACAGCACATGGTCTACATTGCAACACAAACCAGGCAGCTTTGAGAATGCCTTTTGTTGGGACTGCCAGTGGTATGTTGAGTTAGTCTGTTAGCTATTACTCTGCAGTGTGCCTCTAGGATAAATTTTCTTAGTCATTAAAATAACACATCTTACCGCTAGTCTGAGCTTTGCTGAATTTCACCTTCTGTTCTTGCTTTGTCTGCTCTATTGAAAGCTTTGTAGACCACTGTTTTAGCAATTTCTCAAATTTTTATGAGCTAAGATTCAAAAGAAGACATCTGGACCAATAATAGTTTTACAAAGTCATCCAGCCAGACCTTGGTAATGTATGCAAAGTCAGGAACCTCATCAACAATCACACTGTGGATGGCAGTAACCTTTTTAGGCATTGACTTAACAATTTAATAGCATGAATCAACATGTTGAGCCTCTGTCAATCAACAACATGTGCACTGAATAGGAGATGCCAGGTAAGTCTAGTGATGCTGGCTTTATATATGTCACAGTTTGCTCAGGACCTTACTCTCCCTGTTGTGGTTCTATTTCCCACACTTAGTTTATAAAGAGCAACATGCTCCCTCCTGGAAGGAAATAAAACAGTAGTTTCACCAAATTCTCATGAGCTCATCAGCTCACAGGATGGGTACAAAGGCTTCAATGGATTTTTCATTACAGCTTATTTGCAGTAGGTGTAAATGCCTGTGCTGAATGTTTGCTAGAGTGTCTAAGACAGGTTTGTTCTTTTCTGTTGTGGTTTAAAGCATTGTAGGGTAAGGTGAGATATGTTTTATGAAATTATTAGGGTTTGGCTACGCTGGAGTGTTTTCTCCTCTTTTATCTGGGCCCATGAGAGACAAAAGCACCAAATTTCCCTTGTCTTTACAAGGCACCATGTATATTACAGCACACCAACATTTTAACATTTTAAGAATTTTAAGTAGAGTTGTCCATTGCTCTGATACAATATAATAACTATGTTCATTCCCTGAAGTGAACAAAACAAAACAAAAAAGGACAATAAATTAAAATCACCCAGTTATAACTGTGTTCTCTCTTTCAGTCTAGTTTTACAGACAGTCTTGTAAAATGTTCTGCTACATGACTTAGCAAATAAATCTAAACAGTAGTTTGTAATTTTTGGAACCCATAATGTGAAGCAACACTTAAATTAGCTGTCACTTGAAATTTCAAGCAGCAGTAATGGGTTTATTCAAGATGCAGAGGGAGGGGAGAAGAGTTGCTAGAGTTACTGTGATATAGACATCTGATTAATAATACTTTTTAGTGCCTGCAATCACTCACCTTCATGGAGAGAGTGATGTGAGAGACTATATTCTGAAACACTTGTTAGATATTACAGACCTTATTTAGTAGCAGATCTGTTCTTGAAAATCTATGAAGGACAAATTTTAATTCATACACGTAAGGTCTTTTCTTTAATTCTCTCTCATCTTTCTTCGCATCTGATAACATGGATATTATTTAGATATTATTCATAGAAATTACACAAAATTTTAGGATTTTATAAAATACATATCAAGTAGTTCTGAGGAAATCTCAGAGAAAAAAAATCTCATTTTAACTCATTCATTAATTTGCTACACTAAAATAATAGGATTACTATGTATAATGAGAACAAAACTGAAAACTTACTGGTTTTTTTAAAGACTCAGTTATTTTGTTATTTTCACATTTTCTTTTCAAATCAGATGTTTTTATCTACTAGAATTAAGAGTGAGACATACTTTAGCCTTAAAATGAGCTTTACAGAAAATAGTCATAAAGTTTTTTAAAGTTTTTTTAAAGTTTTAAGATAACAGTAACCTTACATCCAGACTGCTTAAGAGCCTTCCCAGGAAAGCTAGCCTATGCAAACCTGTTGGGACCACCCACACAATGTGAATGAACCAACATCCAGGCAAGTTGCAGATCCTCTCAAACTGAGAAGTTGGATTTGGAATGTAGGTACTGATAAAGAACATCAGTTGAGTTTCTATGCATCCTTTTAGTGCAATCCCTTAATGCTGACAGGAATTTCTTGGAGTCTGATAAAGGGGAAATGCCAAGTCTTGCCCCTCAGAATCACAGAATCACCCAGGTTGGAAAAGACCTCCGAGACCATCAAGTCCAACCCTTGACTGATCACTGCCTTGTCAACCAGACCACGGCACTAAGTGCAATATCCAGTCATTTCTGCACCCCTCCGGGGATGGTGACTCCATCACCCCCCTGGGGGGCCCATTCCAATGTTTAATAACATTTTCTGTGAAAAATTTTCTCCTCATGTCCAACCTGAACCTCCCCTAGAGCAGCTTGTGACCATGTCCTCTTGCCCTGTCACCAGTTGCCTGGGAGGAGAGACCAACCCTCATCTTGCTACAAGCTCCTTTTAGGGAGTTGTAGAGAGCGATAAAGCCACCTCGGAGCCTCCTTTCTTCCAGGCTAAACAGTCCCAGCACCCTCAGCTGCTCTGCATATGACTTGGTCTCTAGATCCTCCACCAGTTCTGTTGTCCTCCTCTGGACACCCCCCAGCACCCCAATGTCTTTCTTGTAATGAGGGGACCAGAACTGGACACAGGACCCGAGATGTGGCTGCACCCATGCTGAGTACAGAGGCATCCGTGGATGAATATTTGTATACACCAAGAAAGACTGGGAAAGTGTCTTTGTGGGAAAATGGCTTTGCAGAAGAGACCACTGGGTCCTGAGAGATAACAAGCTGACTCAGAGCCAGTAGTGTGCACCTGGGGCCAGCATGGCCAGCAGTGTAATGGTCTGTGTTGGGGGAGCATCACCAGCATGTCAGAGGAGATGATTCTTATCCTGTACTGAACACTGGGGAGGCAGCATCCTGTACTCCCTGAGTACAAGAGGGAGATGGATCTATTGCAACAAGTGCAGAGCAGGACCATGAACATCATTAAGGGACTGGAACTCCTAAGGTGCAAGGAGAGCTGAGAGGGATGCGGATGTAAAGCTGGAACAGAGAAATCCAGTGGATCTTATCAGTGGTCTGATTAATGTGTGTAAATACCTGATGAGCAGAGTAAAGAAGGTGGAAGCAGACTTTTCTGAGTGGTGCCTAAATAAAAGACAAGAGACAATGGAGCACAAAATTAAATACAGAATCTTTGTTTAAACATAAGAATTTTTTTTTTTTTTTACGGTGCAGGTTGTTGAGCATGTAAAAGGTTTCTCAGAGATGCTGTGGAGTCCTCATCCTTGAAGACATTAAAAATGACCACTGACCACATCTTCAGTGTGTGAATCTGCCTACTGAGAGAACAGACTCTTCCACTCAGCATGGGAGTTGGGAAGAATAGCAATCATGTCAGCCAGAAAAGGAAAGGAAGAACCTATTACATCCCATTATAAAAGATCGGGCTATTTTTAAAAGAAAATTCAGTCACAGTGAAAAGTGAATCTGTTGGACTGAATGAGACCATGCTTGAAGGAAGAGGAGGAAAACAGAAGAATCTGAGTTTAGTATTCGTCTAGTGAAGGAACAGCATATGACACCAGAGTTAAGAGATAAATAGTGTTTTGGAGAAATAAGAATGACTCATACCTAGAAAGCAACAGCACATAAAATATTTTGCAATCTGAGCGTAGGCTAGAAGACCCTTGCTTAAAAGATTTACTTGGAGCAACAATGGCATTTTTAAAAATCAAAACCTTCTTACAGGTAATTCAAAAACAGAAAGGGAGGCTAAATTTATCAAATAAATTGTTTGCTGCAAATAGTTCTCCTAGTTCTTTCATCTGTACTTAATTGGCTATCAATAATGCATGGAAAAGCTGAGACACTAAAGAATCATGTAACAGGCATTCCATTATGTAATTAAGGATCATTAACTATATTAATGACTTTTCTAATTCTTATATTGTTAACCAATGAGTAATGCTTTATGTCACAAATATACTTTCAAACTTCTCTGCACCAGTGAATAAGATGCATCTTGCTTATCAAACTTCTGCAGGTAATTCACACAAGAGATTTGGTTTGAATAAATCTTGAGGAAGCTCAAACAAAAAAGCAGATGACTAGATCACACTGCACTAGGGGATTAAGAAAAATAAAGATTGGCAAACCTAATATTTCTAGATAGTGACTAGAAATCTTTTAGAGGCTCAGGGGGAAAAATGTAGCTATATATGTGTATGGGCAGAATACATATGAGGTGATAAACCTGCTGCAGAACTGTAGGACTGCCAATATGAAAATTGCAGATTTTAGCATCTGCCATGTGAAAGTGCTGGTCACATGAGTTAAGTCTGTCAAAGGCTCACAAAACTTGTGTTGTCTGCTATTCATATTCTATCAAGAATATCTAGGGAAATTAGGTGCCTTGTCCCTGGAAATGTTCAAGGCCAGGTTGGATGGGGGTTTGAGTAACCTGATCTAGTGGGAGGCATCCCTGCCCATGGCCCTTGTTGGAACAACAAGGTGACCTTTAAGGTCCCTTTCAACCTGTTGACTATTGAATTTTTTCTGAGGAGGACTGGGTCTTGAGAAGGCACCTGAATCCATGGGATGTAACATTAGGCTGTGTGTTGAATCCAAAAGTTCAGTATTTTGGCTCTGCTAAGAAGAAACTCCTTAACACAGAAATGAGTAAACATAATGAATATTCTTTGCCTAATAATAAGAGTTTTTAATCTATTAAAGCTCAAGTTATTTATGAAGGAAGATAAATATTTCTGTTTTATAGATTGAGATGCAGCTACCAGTGAGCTGAAATGTTTTGTCAGTGGTCAGTAGGATGGACCTGAAAGAAAAAAACACCACAAGTAAATCCCAGTACTAAATTTGCAGCTTTGGAATTGTTTTTGCCTAATATACTTTTGCTTGTACACCTAAAAGAATACGTAAATAGATAATGTTACAACACTTTTGCAATGTGCTTATCAGTGTATTTCTAGTATTTTTTCCTTAATGATTACCTTATAGAAAGGATGGTGAGTTTAAGATTTTGTATTTTTTTTTTAAGAAAAATAGGTAATTTTATCCTCTCCTTCAGCCATTGTCCTGTGTCATTTGTTTATCAGGTCTTATATTTTCTTAGTGAATGAACTTATAATCCTTTTGTCTGAGACAAGAGGTTTCACTAAACACAGGTTCTGCTAGTATAAAAGTTTCGGGTTGGTTTTTTCAGCTTTCAATAGTGTTCCAAAGCATTATCCAGAAAATGGCCCAGAATTACTTTTCATTGTTTACAGCTCATGTGTAATTCATTTCTAACCAATGAATCACCCAAAGTTAGATGTTACCTCTGTGAGCTTCATTTTTTTGGTAATAATTCCTCAGATACTACAAATTTTTCTTAAACTTATGATTGTGGCATGAGAAAATCACGCAAAGATGTTGTCATATTTCAGAAAAGTGCTTAAATATGTGCTTAGTATTACAAACATGCATAGATCCCCTTGGCTGTAGCTTTACCTATGTCTGTGTTGACACATATTTAATTATTTTTCTTTAACAGTGGCATTTTCACAGGAGACCTTGTTGCTTATTTTTAAATGTGAATCAAATATCTAACTCCTACAGTCCATCTGAAAAGAAACTCTCCAGTCTATACATTGCCAATACAACATTTTTAAAGTTTTATTGAAACATTCATCATAAAGTGAGTTAGTTGGCCCTGTTCAAAAATATTTCTGAAATTACAAAGCAAAGTGACATGTACGCTTCCTAACATCAGGAATCTGCTTATAGTTCTCTTCGACATTAAAAGTATTTTCTCCTCTGACTTAAGCAAATAGGTGTGATAACAAAAATAGATGCTTTCTATGTGTTACAATTGAAAGCCATATTACAGTGGTGCTTCTGTATTTTCACTAATCACTTGCTGTTGGTTTCTCTGACCCATGGAAAAGTGAATCTGCCTTAAAACATGATTTGTACTGAAACAATCTGCATTGTGGCTTTCAGCTTGTTTTCTTTAACATTCTCTTTAGCTTAATAATATTTTTAAGGCCTCTGACAGCAATTTCATCTTGTGTGCATCATCCAGATAAACTGTGTCTGAATAAGTTAATAATATTCTAAACTCAGTGTGAGTATCCACCCAAGGGGTGTGGGAAAATGCAAGGTTCATTGGACAACATTATGCTGGATAAGGAATTCAAAGACACTGCCAGTAAAGGAATAACTTTAATTCTGAACCTGCATTATTGTGAAACACTATAGGAGTAGGACACAAAAAACAAGGTATCTGTTTTGTCTATATTTTCCTTGAAAGTAAGATCTCCAGCACAGCTTTTCATGCCACTAACTCTTTGAGTATCAAAAGCTTGAAGAATGTGACAAGTTTTAACATCAGCTCTTTTCAAAGAGACTTGACTAACTTTATTTCCAATATAGCTGGAGCTGATCATTCTTTCACTGGCTACTTTAATAAAAGACAAGACATTTTAAACTGGCATGATCTGATTTTTCCTGGGTTTCATTATCAAATCTTTGATACCAGAAAGCAAGTAACCCTTCAGAAAGGAGTGGAAAGATATAGAGTTGTAGATATAGGGTCCTCTTAAAGCAGGGGCCAAAGATCAGAAATATCTTGCAGGCTTGGGAAATAAATGCTCATAAAAAGCCACAGCTGCCTTTGATGAAATTACTGAAAGTTGGTGCACAGATGAACAAGAAAACAGATTTTCCATTAATGATGTCCCTAGATTCTTAAATTCAGTCTAGCAGGTAGCAAGATTCTTCCTTAGTTTCAAAAGATATCTCACATCCAGGTGCTGAAACACATTTTTTAAAGCCCTGGAAACAAGAGTTTAAAAATTCAGCATGAAGGAAAAGCACCTGTAAATCCTCCACAGACATCTCATTCTCAAATATAGCACACGAGCATTCGCCTAACACAGAGCCTAGTTTTTCATGTGTAGCTCAGAGTGCTTGTAAGGGTGTTACAATCTGGAAGCAGTCATATAAGATCTCAAAGGTCTAACATCTACATCAGCTGGATACTTTTGGACTTGGAAAGTAGGTAAGATGGCAAGTATTCCTAAAGAAAACAGCTATGCTTGAAGAGATACATAGAAAAATGCATACTGAATTCTTTCAAAATTGGCAGTTGGTTGACTTGTTGAGAAAGACCCTGAGGACTGAAGTTTTTTACAAGTATATTTTATTTTTATCTTAGTAGTCCATATTCACAGAAATTTTTCTAACATTTGTCTTCAAGTACAGTTTAAGGAAAGCAGAAAAACAGTATTGTAATATTCTTGCTACAGGAATGAGATACTGAGACCTGAGCCCGTCCACGTATTTTGGCTTAAAAACTAAGTAAAAAAGAATGGGATTCATTTACCTAAACTGCTTAAATGATATCTAGGGTAATTTTAGAATCCCTCAAGTACTCAGTTCAACCTTCAGAAGGACGTAGGTTTGTCTACAGTGGTGTGTCATATCTGCCATAACAGGGTATATATATACATATATATATGACAGCTTAAGGTATCTCAAATGCCTGTGTTTGGGCAAATTACCCCATCCTTCTCCTGAAAGATAGTCAGCTAAGTTTGCCAAAGTTTGTTTAAAATTTCTGATATTCTGAACAAATTTATTTTGCATAGCCATATGCAACAAATGTTTTCCTGAAGCACTGACCTTATCAGGTCTGTGGTGATGCAATTCCTTTGCAGCCATGCTATAAATCTGGTGGATTGCACAATATTCAAAGCATTGTGTGCAAACTGCCCAGCTGGCACGTTCATGCCCAGTCGGTTTTGCATTCCTTGAAGGGATTTACCTCACTGTACAAAAGTTGTATACTGCATATGCTTGTATTTCTGTCTGGAGATTTTGGGCCTAGGAGACCAAAAGATGGATCTTACTGGTAATAACTGAAGCAAGAAAGACTCAGTGTCTTGGCTTTATCCAAGGCCTTGACCACTCAGTATGTCCTTTGCTCCACTGGGCATGATCTAGCCCTGTACTCGCACTGTCCTTAGTTTTATTTTGCTGATGACATAATTGTAGAAACTATTTTTCATGCTCCTGAAATCCCTATCTGGATTAATTTCCAGCTGAACTTTAGCTCTTCTAACTCCATCCATGCATGCTTGAGAAATGCCTCTGTACTTCTGGGCAACCTTCCTCTGTTTCCCCTTCTGTACAGCACCACCACAGGTGTTTATTTCAGGTCAGAGTTACCTGTTCGTCTAAACAGCCTTCTGTTTTGGCCTGGCCTTTCTAACACGTGAACCTTTATCTCACAGAATCACAGAATGGGTCAGGATGGAAGGAACCACTGGGTGTCATCTGGTCAAACCTCTCTGCTCAAGCAGGGTCAACCCAGAGCACGGGGCAGAGGATTGTGTTCAGTGAGGGAGACTCAACGACCTCTTCATGGTCTGTTCCACATCCTGGTCACCCACACAGAAAGGAAGTGAAAAAATGTAACCTATTCTGCCTACACATTAACTAGATTTATCAAAAATATTACACATTAAGCCAGTACAGACTGGTAGCATGTATTTATATTCAAATAATCAAGAATCAACACCTTTATTTGATACTTATAATTCTTCTATTCACATAGTTATAATAATGCTATAAAGTTTTTGTCAAAATAAAGCCACTTTTAGAATTTTTTTGTCCTTTTTTCTACAAGAAAGGGTATTTTTGTTAAAGAGACTGCAATGGAATAATTAGTGCCTCCTTACCTTGTGTATTGCTCTCTCTATGCAGGAGTTACAAACAATTTAAAACATCAATAAGAAGTAAATTGTTGCAAATTACTATTCTTTCCTCAGTATCCAATAATTTGCTAGAACCAATAACAATGGTGTCAGAATGTAACCTTGGATCAGTCCTGTTCTGTAGTGAACCATTAATTGTTCACACAATACTAATCCTTTAAGAATACTCAACAAGCCCATGCTAACTCCTTGAGCTTTTTTCTTACCTCTGTTTATAGACCTGAGTGCTCTATTTCTCTTGGTCTTAATGCTCCTGAACATCAAGCAAAAGAGAAAGAAAAGAAAAGCAAATGTAGCCAACTAAAAGCTTGAGTGAAGTGAGCTATTATCAATGCATTGATATAAAATTGATTATTCTGCTAATGAAATCCTCTTTCAGTGCTACTGAACTGACTTCCTGTTCAAATCAGTGAAATGAGAATTCCAAAATTTGGGGCAAATGTACATATGTGCATTTTTCTGAGTCTTTGGTTGATATATCCTTAGTATATGTCTTCTTCCAAGACTAAGCAAACTTTATTTTTGGAGACGAACTGATTTCTCAGATCCAGGAAATATGCGACCTGCTCAAAAGTAGGTAGGAGGAAGAATTAGCAACTACATATTTTCTTTCTAATTAAATGTACTAACTAACCACAGAGCCAGACACATCTCCCTGTATTGTTCTGAGCTATGAAGGAGATCTGAGATGTCTTCAGTGATGTCACATTTGCTGTGAGCTCCATACAGGCTCTCAGACAGCTGCTGTGAAGCTGCCAAGATGCAGCAGCACGTTACCCTGCAGTAACTCATTTGTGTTTTGAAGCCAAGAGTCAACAGACTTAAATCAAGCTGTTCTGCCTGTAAATTGAGAATCCTACTTGCCGAATGTGACACCCCCAGCTGGTGATGTGTAGCCCACTTCTCAGGGAAGAGGTGAAGTGTTCTGCCAGATTAGTTGTGATTTGTTGCCTTCTTTGCTCTTGTCCCATGCTCATTTCACAACAAAAGTATGGTTTTGAAGGATGAAGGGAATGGGAAGGTGTTTCCCACTTCCACTCACATCAGCACAAACTTTTCCATGGCATGGTCATATTGTGGACAGAGTTTTTTGTTTTAAAGAAGTGAGAAAAAAGAATGAAATAGATACAGGGAAACAGAATGAAAAAAAAATTGTTCGGGTTGAAAGGGACCTTAAATATCATCCAGTTCCAGCTCCCCTGCCATGGCCAGGGACATATTTCACTAGACCAGGTTGCTCAAAGCCCCATCTAACCTGTCCTTGAACACTTCCAGGGATGGGACATCCACAGTTTCTCTGGGCAACATTACATTAAATATATATTTTCTCTTTTTCCTGGTCCTGGCCAGGACAGGGAGGGTGACAGACAGAATCCTGGGGTTATTAAATACCCCACACCATGCAGAGGGGGGATTGAGGGGTGGGCTTTTTTTTCCCTGGCTCATGATGCTGGTTGTTGCAGTGAGAACATCAAACTGGAGAATATTATTCCAAAGGAAAACACTCACAAAGAAGCATTTGGCTGGTGAGGTGAAGTTCTGAGGAAATAAATGTAATTGTTTGCATGCACAGATTTCATCATCCCTTTAGCAAAGAGAGAGTACCATGTCCTACTAGTCCCAAAGGAAAATCTTTCTATCACAGAGGTTTGTATTCCTTTGGAATGACTTTCACATTCTTGACTGACAAATAATCTCTTCCTTATGTGGGAGAAGGTGGTAAGTGAGGAAGAATGCCATAGTGAAAGGAGAGATCTGAATAAGACTGGTTCTGCTTTTTTAGCTGTGTGTAAATTAACATTGTGAATTTCATGATGAACATCCCTTTTTTTTTTTTGGAAGAATGCTTTTCACTGGTGCTCTAGAAGATGAATCTCATGCCTTGATTTTAAA
The DNA here is from genome assembly GCA_013399835.1 of Leptocoma aspasia. Lineage (NCBI taxonomy): Eukaryota > Metazoa > Chordata > Aves > Passeriformes > Nectariniidae > Leptocoma > Leptocoma aspasia. The sequence goes on along the minus strand of VXAX01006984.1, from coordinate 1,043,190 downwards.
CATCATGTTGTTATCATGGAATAAGTGGGTTTTATTTTGTAATTGAAAGTAATGATAGAACTGTAACTTCACACTTAAAAAAAGAACTTTACAGATCAAAATAAAATTGCTAAACAGGTAGTAAAATTAAAGATACTTCACAATTGAATTTATAAGCCTTGCCAAAGTTTTTTCCAAATTCAGATTCAGGGCTATGGGTTTGGGTTTTTTTGCTAATGATACTGTGCTATTCTATGAACTGTAAAAGCATTTGCAAGTGAAGCAGCTGACTGCACTGTCAGACCAAGGCAGTCTTTCCACCAAACCTTGAAAATCTGTACTGACAGATGCCTATTCATCTAAAAAAAATCTTCTCAAATACATCTTTGATGCCATTACATACAGACAGCAAGCAGTACAGGGATTTTTGCAGTAGAATATGTGGGGGTTTCATGAACAACAGGCTGAAGATGAGTCAGAAATGAGTGGCCTTGCAGCAGGGAAGACTGATTGTATATGAGGTTCTAATAGCAAGGGTGCACTCATCAGTTTGGGAAGTGCTTTTCCTTCTCGCCTTGGTACCTGGGAAGTGTCTGCACTATTGTGCTCAGTTTTGGTCTCCCCAGCACAAGAAACACCTTGGCATTCTGGAGTGAGTCCAGAAGGGACACCAAGTAGATTAGGAGACTGGAGCACATTATGTGTGAACAATGGAAATCTGGGAGTGGCATTTTTTTCAATATGAAGGTGGTTACAGTTTTCCCAGAGAAGCATCTCAGTCCTTGAAGATATTAAACATCTAATTTTATAAGGCTGTAAACAATCTGATATAGCACAAAACTGGTCCCCCTTTGAGCTGGGGAATAGAATAAAAATGTTTTTTTAAAATCTAAATTGTTCTTTTAGTCTCTTTATCCATATTGTTACAGTTAGGAAGAGCCCTAAATTTGAAGAAATACATACCATGAAGGTGGTAACACATGGTTTTGAAACCTTTTCCAGGAAAAAGTGTAGCAAAGCAGATAAGCATAAGATCTTCCTCAACAGGAGAGTGAAGAGAGCACAAGCCAATAGACTGTATGCATAAAAGGAAACCTATGATCTATACCGCCCATGAATGAGTCAGTAACAATTCCTAACTTAAGTTACCTGCCAACTGAGATTTACAGCAGAATGTGAAGGGGTAAACAGCACAACATTTTTAAAAGTAGTTGAATGACTAGCAAAGAAATTCATAAATTGTTTAAGGAGTTTGAATAGTGAAATACTAGATTAACTCAAATGTGTAGGAGAATACAGACACAGATACTTCCATGAAAAGACTACCAGTGTTGACAAAGTAGTAGGAAACAGAAAGTGTCATCCAGTGCAATACTTTTTGAGATCATTGACAATTCAGGAGCCTTGAGAACAAAATCACTGCTAGCACTGCCACAACTAGATACTCAGTGAATAAAAATGAATTTAATCACATGCAAGAGTAAAATTTTGATGTTTAGCCATTCTATGTGATGAAATGAAACTAATCATCATCAGCTGCTACTGCATACCAAACTTGGATGGCTCTCTGTGAAAGAGCATCCTGGAGTCTGAGCTTCATGAAAAAGTTCAAGTGCTCTTGATAGATGAATCAGTCCTGTTGACCACCTCTATGACAAACAATTTCTTGCACATCTGGTTTCCTCAAGATTTTCAACAAGCTGCCTTCCTTCCACTTGCTATTCTGGAAGAGCAAGGCAACAATATGATGTTACGTACAAGGCAGAGGGATTTCAGGGCAAAACAGATTGATTTCCAGAAATAACTGTTCTTCCAGAAGCACAGTGTTTACAAGGTTTCTGCTTTTAGTTATAGTCTCAGGGATCAGGGTCCCCAACTTCAGAGATGCCATCAGGAAAGATGTTGCCATCTGTTTAAATGCACTGAAAATGAAGTTTGGATTTGGTTTTGTTTGTTTTGTTGCCTTTTTAAAAATATATGGAATGCTTATACAGTTGGATGTGAAATCTGTTCTTTTCTGAAGTGGTGCCTTCATATATTTTTTAAGTAAATCTCCTCAATAACTGTAGTCTTCCAATGTCACATCTTAGCAGTGAGGTCTGGATGAATTTGAGGCAAGAGTTTATTGAAATATGTACTAAATTACTACTACTTTCATTACTTCTTATCTCACCATGCCCTGAGCAAAACTGCCTCTTTAGCAATGAAATCGAAGCACAGGAATTGGTTTGTAAGTGTCAATGTTTTACCATTATGCCTTAGAGTTGTCAAGAGAGGCAGGCACAAGCCTCTCAAAAATAAGCTAGGCATGACTGCACATTTTCCTCATTTTTAACAGGAATAGCATATTCACCATCTAAAGCTGTTCATTTTTGGCACAATTTATTTATTTTTAAATGACCTTTTATGGCTTTTTCTCTGTGGAAACTCACAATTATCAGATTACCAATGAGACAGTGCTAACAGTTTTCAAAAGTGAAGGTTGGTAACAGAAACAGAGACTCTGTAGAATACCACAAAAATTTCATCAAAACTATTGATTCTGCCCAGGAATGGGGCTGAGCTATCTCAGTTTCACGATTTCAACCCAGGGTCCTGACTATGAGTTCCTGACACCTCTTCCGTTTTTGTCACATATGGTTTCGTATCAGGCAACCTTGAACCTTTGTCAGAGATGATGCCTTCAGCACTGTGAAGTCCAGAAAACTAAGATCTTATTCAGGATTTTGAAACTGGAGTTTTTTCAACCCTTGAAATTTTATGAACCTTGACTTACTTCAGAAAACATATGACAGAAAATGTCAAGAAGAATGAGCACTTTCTGAACAAAAGTTTTGATTGTATCAGTCCAAACAGCTATTCTCTAATTCAGCCCAGTACATTTCCACCCTGCAAACATTGGAGAGTTTGCATAGAGAATCAGTAAATTCAGTTGGAGACTTGCAAGACCTGACTGGACAAAGTCCTGGACAGCACAGCCTTTTTGGTGTTGACCCCACTTGAGGTGGAGCTTGGACCAAACACTACCTCCTTGGACTACAGACACAGTGATTTCCCAAGTAACTGATTCTGTAAATCCTCTTTGGATCATCAGGATCTACAGTAATATTATAAGTAATACTCTTTCGCAGGATGATGTCAAAAGCAAAAGCTACTTCTTAGCATTGTTGCCACTTAGGAACAAAACCCTTCTGAGACTGCCTTTAACCAGTTATTAATGCTGACCATGAAAAAAAAATATTAAAAACATGATCTGAGTTTTCAATTCAGGCTTGTAATTTATTTTCTTAAATACAAAAGGAAAACAAAACAAAACAAAACAAAAGGAATCGTTTATACCAATGAATTGCGAAACATTAAAATCCAATGTAGGCCCTTTTGTAGTATCCCTTCTTAAAGGATTCCATCATTTACAGAAAGGGGTGACAATATGCCATTTTTGCTGAAAATTGACTCCAAGTCCTGGCTGTCAGCTGCCACCAGAGATTGCAAATAGCATTTGCTTATAGGCTTGTGTTGAATATCCACTTCCACCAGAAACCATCTTGGAGCTACTGTGACAGCAAAGGTTGTGTAGTAAAAAAGCCTCTGTCCTCATCTATCTGTGAATCAAATCATTATCTATTAACAATGTGGTTTAATAAAAGTAATTGGCATTGTTAGGTTAGTTTATTTTCTTCATATTTATTTTCAGTAATATACCTGACTTCAACGTTAATCCTTCCAAGTGAAGGTAATTATTGCCATAAAAGCTATCTATGCATTTTCTTTAATATATCCTTTCGCTTTTATTTAAAGTAAAATAGAAATATCTAGCTAAACATTCTGTTTATTTCCATCCACTAGACCAAGAGACAAAACAGTTTTTCTTTTTTTCCCCATTTTTTTTTCAACAAGCTTAATGCTAGGTAACCTATTTTACACAACTTGTACATTTAGCCTCAAAAACTGTCATTTTTTTTCCTGAGAAAAAAAATATTCTCTGAATAAGCCTTTCCCAAAACCTTGTTTGTCAAAAAGTGCAGTGAGACTTCTTTAAAAGTGAAATGGGTGAACCTAAACAAAAATTAATTTTTCCAGCATGAGAGCTGAAAAAACCAAAACATGGTAGAGTATATATATATATATATTTATATATGTATATATGACAGAAATTTTCATATTTCATCCCCTCAAAGACTGGGAATTTGCCATTGTTCTCCATGCTGCAGAACGGAGACCATCATCCTTGGTTTATATTAAGAGTAAATACTGTATATAGAGCACCTATGAAAAAGCCAGTCTATAGTGTTTGTTTGTGTTTTCTTTATAAACCTACAGAAATTGCTTCACAGCCAAATTAAAAAAGCAATACTAATGTTAATAACAAAGAAATAAATTATACATTTGTTCATCTTTAAAATCACTCTTCAACTAGAGACAGACTATTGCTCAGTCAGGCTTTCTGTGCACTAAGAATTTTTTTGCTGTCCAAATTTTGCCTAGATATTTTGTTCCGCATTAACTTTTGGATTATTTTTCATTTGCTAGATTCCCACTTTCCTGGATTAAGATAAAACTGCATAGCAGGCATAAGAGATTTTCTTCACAGCTTGACTTGAAGTACTCAGGATAAGAAAAAGAGACAAACCAGAAAAACCCTCACTCTTAAATAAAAGAGAGCATTTCATATTTAACATCTTAGCATAAGTGCTATGTGTTTTAAAATTATAATGAGGCATTACTTTTATGAAAAACAAATTATTTTGCCTGTTGTATGCTTAGGTGTACTTTATCAGGAGCACTGCTGCAGGAATTGCTTGTAAATTCATAAAAGGCTTTCCTCTGGAGCTGTAAAAAGTTATGGAACTCAGATGTCAAGGCTCAGGTGTGTATAATTGTATTATATGGAACATAAAATTGTGAACCAGAATTACTGTGAGCTCAATAAAATAATGAACGAAACAGTGGGTATCTTTTACTTGGTCATGCTTTAGAACTGAAATTTGTTTTCATTCCTGAAATAATATTACTCTCATGGTTTTATTTTACTCTAACAGAAATGGTTTGGAATGATTTATGCTACCTTAAGCAACTATACATTTCCAGTTGTAATTATCTATTTTTTTAGATGGGAATTTTAATATTGTTTTAGAAACAATGATTAATTGCAAAAAGAGAACAAATCTATTCCAAACATTCCCTTTAAACTTGCAATTTAATGTGGGTGTAGTTCCACCCAACTAGAGTTCTGCTGAAGTCAATGGAGCTGGCATAATTGCAACTCATTTAGAAATATTAGCATTGACATTGATGATGGTATACAAGGAATAAAATTACAGCACATTAACTCATGGCATGGAGCCTGTGGCTCTACTCTGTCTGTACAGTAACTTCCTTGATTTCTCTTGTCTCTCATCCATTTAATTCAACAATTTGAATAAATATGCTGATTCAAATATATGTTTTCCAGGTTAACTACTTTGGAGCAAAATCACATTTTAAAAAGATACTCAAGACAAGACTTTTAAACATACCTAAAAGGCCAAAATATATGTATGGGTGGGATTCCAGGAGGAGAAAATTTAGGAAATTAGGCATTTTTTTAAGGAATAAGGAATGACATCTCATAATAACTAGAAAAATCTACAGCACAGACACATGTAAAAATCCTGTTATAGCAATGGCTATGAATTTCACGTGTCTGAATAAATACGTGTGTCTATATATCTAAATACACCTAAATAAATGCACATAGATTTACAAACATGTATTATGTACACAGAAGCTCATATGATGTGTACATGCATAGGGCTTAATTCTTTAAAGTGTGGTTGATAATGACACAAATAAGAAAATCCTTAAGTCAGCACCACCTTCAAGAAAACAAGCAGTAACTTGGTTTTAAAATTTCGTATTCAGATTTCTGGAACAATTATCGCCTCACCTGGGTATTCTAACAAGTTAATCAGTAGCTGAATTGAAATACTCATCAACACACTATGTAATTTCATTGAGAGTATCTGCTAACTCAGATCAACTCAATTAATCTCTAGTGGAATGAAACAAAGAAGCAGATGGTAATGTGTTTTAGTCAACACCAACTTTTTATTCTGCATACATTTTTAAGTACACTATTCCTAGGCATTACTCCTAAGGCATTGAGAAATTGCCTTACTTTTAATCTGAGGTTTTAGATAGACACCAATAAGACACACTCATATTCCATTTTGTCAGTAATGATTACAGTTTTCTCAAATAAAACATTTCCCTTAGGCTCAGCTCTGCATGGTACTTATCCTGACACACCCATTGATTTCCTGGGAGCAAGTTCAGGATCTGCCACCACCACCACCTTGGCACAGAGGTCATGTCCTGTCCAGTGAGCTGCACTGATATTTAGTTAAATGCACTGAGCACTGCTGCATGTGCTAACAGATGGTGATCAGTAAGGATGCATTTGATGTCACCTTTTCCATAGTTCTTCAGAGGTAGAGGTTTGGCATCCTAAACTGCTTTGTCTTCATCTTTATGCAGAAAAAAATAAAGGTAGATATCTTAATCTTAATATCTTGATCCACATGATCCTGATAGCAGCAAGCTCTCTTTTCCTTTGGTCTGGTGGTCAAGACATTTAAAAAGGTGGTTAAAATATGAGTGCCAAGCTTGTTTGTAATATTATTTATAGCCTCAAGCTGCACCAGGGGAAGTTCAGGTTGGACGTGATGAGGAATTTTTTCATGGATAGGGATGTAACACTGAAATGAATTGCCCAGGGAGATGATGGAGTCACCACCCCTGGAGGTGTTCAAGAAATGACTGGACGTGGCAGTGAGTGCCACGGTCTGGTTGACGATGAGGTATCAGTCAATGATTGGACTCGATGATCTTGGAAGTCTTTTCCAACCTGGATATTTCTGTGATTATTTATACGTTTTCCATTTAATGACACCGAGATTAAAATACACAGAAATGGGCCAGGAGGAAGGGTTGAAACTTTTTATTTCCTATTCCAGCCCACTTTTCATAAGTTAAGGACCTCACTCATGGTCCAGCTCTTGTCAGCTTGATTGCTTGCTCCAGCACTGCAGCAGCCACGTCAGGAGAACTGGGCTGTGACCCATGTCACAGGTAAATCTGTAGCCTTGAGGTCAGGGCAGACTTGGAGATGTTGGCAGGAAGTTTTAAATATGGTCACATTGGGGAATTAATTAAATCCAGGCTTCCACCTTCATGATTTATGTTCTGCCTAAGAGTTTATTTATAAAAATATACAAAAACAAACAGACCCACCAGCTGGACAAAGCCCTCCTCCCATTAGAAAAAAATGTCTTTTGGAGGAAATTGCTGTAACTTTATTCTTTGAGATAAATCTCTGTGTATACTGAGTTTGATTTCAAAATGGCTGGCTAGCAGTTTGGATGCATCATGTGAGATAAACAGATTACAGATCATTTTCTGAATCCTCTCTGCTGTAAGGTCTTGAATAGTTTTGTCCTGGACAAGCCGAGAAACAAAATCCATATGTATAAAGAAACAAAGTATATAATTCAAATAGTAGATGCTCTGCAAATTAAACCATCTTCAAAGTGAGGTGGCAGCTTAGGATGGGCTATTTTATGTCAAAATTTTGGCTCGATATTTCATCTATTTATGTAGACCTTTAAAGACCTTATGTTCTTACTGGCATCTTTACTATGTTTTAGCCACTCTTCATCACTTGCAGAGATCCACAGAACTCAATAATATTTTTAGTTCTAAAAAGAAGAAGAGCAGTGAAGGTTTAGCCATGCAGTGAAGACATGACTTATATCACCAGCAGAGGAGGTAAACAGAGCCTTTCTGTCAGCCAGGGTCTGCATTTAGAGTTTTGGCCACATGACTATGGCACTGGGGGAGAGGTGTATTTTTTAATGTGAGAGAACCCCTAGCAAAAAAAGAAGAGAGCAATGCTCTTTCACTGTCAAACAAGATTTAACCATCCTGCCTCATTCTTTTACTTTTTGTGCACTGTTTTTTTACTCTGTTTCCATGGTTCCTGTGTTGATTGAGCTGCCATTTCTTCTGTTTTAAATTTATGTATCTCTTTTTCTGTATCCATATTTCATCTTTTGCTTTAACTTTACCAACTCTCTTTTTTCTCTATCCTTCTCCCTGATAGCCCATCCTTTCTTCCATCAGTATTTTATGCACTCTTTGGTTGTCTGCCATCCCCTTTTCCTTTCTGTTGCTTTGCATTTCCCTCTATTCACTTTTTTTCCTGTCAGTTGGCTCGTGAAGAAATATATTATGGGAAGTAGTTACATACAGGATATTTCTCTGAAAACATAGCTACATTTACAGTAACAGAAGTCAACACATCGACCTGCAATATCAAATTGTGGATGAATTTAATTTAATGCAAGCTAAACTAATGCTTTTATAGGGTACCATATGTGTGCCAGATCCTTTAAAAACATGAAAGACAGAGTCTATGAACTAAAAATATTACAACTGAGGATTCTCAGTTTTGTAGAATCTATTTCAGTTTGTGCTAGATAACATATTTCACAAGTATAGATAAAGTTGTTGAACAGATCAGAGAAGAAGTCTCATAAAGAAGGTACTTTTTAATCAAGGACTTGAAGGAGAAAAGACATTGGTTGATCTAGGTCATGATTTTGAAGCATCAACTCCATGTAATAACACTGGTACATCTACATAGTCCAAAAGCAGCCTGGATTCTACTATTTCATGTTCCTCTGCTTGAATTATATATACATGTAATACATACATTTATATTATATACAAAGACATATAATATTTATTCTAAACTTTTTTCCAAAGAACTATCCACAGACAATGGTCTTCTCATCAAATTTGCAGTTACTGGATCTTCTTTCATGGTGATTTACATCTCATCTTTATGACAAACAGAACTTATTTTGTCTTTCATATCTGCACATAATGCCATTAAATAACATTATAACTATTGTGCCTTTAAAACACAGACTATTTTAAAAATATTTCTGGAATTTCATTTTTTTTTAATTCTATCTTGATACTAGAAAGAGATCTTGTGAGTTTTACTGTGAAGGCAAGAAAGGAAGATATTTACAATAGTTAATAGCCTGAACATTGGAACAATCTTCTAAAATGGAAAAGGCAAATCTTCTTGTCCCTTATCTGTCTTATGTGAATTTCTGTCTTCCAATGAATGGGTTAGTTGGCTAGGAAAAATTAAAACTCTTTTTTCTATTTTTAAAATAAACAGACATTTATAGATTTTCCTGAAAACAAAATGAGTTCCAATTAGAAAGTTTTAGTGAATAGAAAATTCCTAACATTTCTAGAGATTATTGTTATTTTGGGAGCTAAAACTCATAAGCTTTGTTGTCTGCTCATATATTCTTCCAGGATTATTAACATTTAGGTCTTCTCAGAGTTTTCTTCCAATGGAAAAGTTTGATATTTCAAAAGAGTTTCCTCTTGCAAGTAAATAAGAAAATAATAAAATACTGAAGCACATCACATCACAAAACCCTGAATGTGTGGAAATGAAAAAGAAAAAGGACATGTCTAAGTAAACAAACTAATTTAGTGCATAATTTATTTATTTTGGATCAATGTTAACTTTTTTTTTGGAAAATGGACTTGAAAAATGTTTTTCTTTACTCCACTTCTTAATTATAAAATTTATTTTTAATCAATAATTTGATTATTTTATGAGAACTCCCAAATGGAGGAAAAAAAAAAGTAATTATTGTGATAGATTCCTAACTATATTTCTCTTTCTTTGCCCAGCATGGTTTCCTTAAATTTTCTCCCTCTTGTTGGATTCATTCATATCACCCATTCTCTTTGCCATGTCATTAGTTCACACTGCACTCAAAATTGTCAGTCCATGGATGAAGACCCAAAGGGCACAAATTTGTATCAGTGAAGACACTGGCACTCCTTTTCCTGCTTCAAAAAGTGAAAGAGGTTAATGGAAAAATATATTGTGAGTTATTCTTTATTGACAGAGACAATAAAAAATAAAATTTTGATAGAGAAACCAGTGACTGTGTTTAAAATTAATGAAAAAGAACTGCAAGAGTCAAGATCGGCCTGTTCATAAAACCAGAATCTTACTCAGCTTAAAAAGAATTCTTTATTTCATGGACACAGCAAACTCAGATGAGCCATCTCCTGCACAGGGGGAAGTTTTTATTTTGTCAATTAGATTGCTCTTGAAAATCTGCCATTTAATATCTGTTAAGGTATTTTTCCTTTAATCAGTCTAAATGACCTGACAGGCTAGCTGGCTCAATTAGATATATACTATATTTTTATTCATTAATTTAGTTTACATAAAAAATGTTAAATCAAAAGCTTTGGAAGCATTAGGACATAAAATCACAGCACAACTCAAACCTTTCTGGAATGGAGCAGTAGCAGAGTTCAGTGACCAAATATCAATATTCTGTATTTATTCAGTTGAATCATAGGAATTTCCACATTGAATCAGATTGGATAAAAATCCATCCATTTTATTATCTTGTTCTTAACATTGGTCAGGACCAAATGTTTCAAAGAAACATAAAAAACTTTCTGCTTAAAAACCTGGAATAAACAAAGGTGGTATAAAGTTTCCCTAAAGAAAGGAAGTCTCTTAAACCCTATCATTTAGAAATTGGCTTAACCACTAAGTAGCAATGCTTGCATATCCTCTGCAAGTTTTATTCAATATATATGAACAACTATAGAACAAATCATAGAAGAAAATATAGAACATTAGTTATTTTTACTATACAAATAGCCTTTGATTGCTGCCTGAAGAATACAATTTTTTTTATTTTTGCTGCTGACAGTAGTTAGTACAAAGCCCTGTGTCTAGGACTAGCAATGTCAGTGTCTGTTGGGTATCTTTGACAACTAAAGGCTGGATTCAGACCATTATTTAATCAAACATCTCTCCAGGTGAACATAAACCACTTCTGATTTTTGCTCAGTGATTGTATAACTATCCTGTTTATTTGGACCAGTGACTAAAATTTGTTAGCCCATGGGGGATTACTCTTGAATAGCTGCTGAAAAAACCCAATCAAAGTATTTTGATTAAATTCTGTCTCATTCTGGAATCTTCCTGTGCAGCTTTGTATCATTCTTGTGATGAAGAACAAGTGCTGTTTTGTAGGAGAGGGAGAAATAATGCTGCCCATCCCCTCAAAGAAATATTTTCCCCATGTGTAACAACTGTGGAATGATATACAGCTTTTTAATAGACTTTTAAAAGCTATCTGGAGACTTAGTAAAAGGCTTCCATGCCCAGTAGATAACAAAATGTTATAGTAATTTTAGTGCCAGACCTTAATTAAAAAGAAAACCATAAAATGTATAAATGGGTACTATAGAGAATGATGCAGCCTTGCAGAACCATTTAAGTCTCTTCATCACGAAGATTGCAGAAATTAATAAGAGGACATATTTGTGTGATGGTGTACTGGACACAAGGTAGTCAATATATTTTTACCCTTTGGACAAGCAGTTGTTGCTTGGAGTGCAGAGTTTCATCTTCCCAGGTAAACTCTTCCATAAGGGATAGTCCCCAACAAGCAAACCTGTTGTTAAGGCTGTGTCTGCAAATGAATTGTCTATAAACAAACTCAGCATCTGGCAGACATTCCAAGGTGAAAGCCAAACAGATGGCTAATTTAATATAGTCTAAGTGACTTTGGATCAGATAAAGCAATTGAATTAACAGCAATTTAAATGAACGTATACCACACATTCTCACTATGCCATTATAATGGGCACCTTTTTATATCTTGAAAATCATTGCTAATTGCAGTTTCATATGGTGAATGCTTATATCTGTAAGATGTACTGCTAAACAGCCTGAAAAAAAAATTGCCATTTTAAATAAAAGCAATCAGTATCATAGCTTTTATTATAACTCAAATACAATTTTCTTTAGAACTCCTCCATACAATTTTTGAATCAAGATATGTAGACTTAATACCAAATGAACTCATAAGTGCACATGCAGCAGAAATAACTTGTTATGCCTATGTACAGGTATATATATACCTTAACTCTGCATACATATACATATATACACACATGCACATATAGAACATATATATTCTGTAAGTTTGGGAGTTTTAAAGTATCTGTTTATCAAATAAAAAACCCCTCAAACAACAAAACAAAACAACATTTGAATTATAAAGGGGGTTTAATTATTATTAGCAGTTGTTATTTGTGACATGTGCTGAAGCTATACACTTTTTGATCTATAGCAAAGAAAACACGAAAAGTATTTTCTCCTATTACCTTGTACACCTCAACTGCTTTGAGAGGGTGAAACACTTCCTGAATACTGAGCTCTACTGTTTGTACACAGCCAAAGTCAAATGCTTAAAATTTCTTTTTATTTGTTTTTATATATACATGCCAGTTAGTTCTCTGTGCATTTTCTGATCCCTCTTCCAACAAAGCTCTTCGTTACATTTGTGCAAAATAGGTAAAACAGAGATGTAAAGGAGTTCGTGCTGTACAAAAGAGAGAATACTTGAGAAAATAGATTTCAACTTCTTTTCATTTCTTTTTCACTTGTACAGAACTCTGAAATCCCTGCCAAGCCCACAATTACATTAAGCTCCAGAGTTAGACATATGATCTATTGGAGATGGATTAAATTCTGGCCTGCTGTGCTGCATGATGTAAGGAAGAGCTCCTTCCTGGTACTCGGGAGCTCTGAGAGAACAACCTTAGGTCCCTGGGCAAAGGGCCATCCACTGTTTTTTGGCAGTGTCTTCCAGCCAATGGGAAGTTAAAATAAAAGGAAAATTCACCAACTCAGTTATAAAACTCTGGTGCTGGGAATTGCAAAGGACTGATTTGATTATCCAGTTAGCCTTTTGTTTCTCTGGTTTTGTTTTCCTATACACTGAGACATCAAAAAAAACTTTTCTGGCATTCTGGCATAGGTTATGCCTGCTGCTATTTACATTCTAGCAAAAAATAATCTGAAAAACTCATGAACTTTTCCAAATGCCTAACTTTCTCTTTTTTCTTCTATTTTTTTTTTTTCATGTGTGGCTTAACATCATAGTAAGAAGCATGGAGTAAGAAGTAGAGGAGTTGAAGGCAGGTGGAATTTTAATAATCAGTGAAGGAAGTCAAGCAGATTTGGCTCTTCTCTGTTACAGTCTCTATCATGTACCTATCACCTGATATTACTGAATACTCTTTGGATTTTCCCAAGTATTGAATTACATCTCTTATCTTGTACTAGGCAAATTTTCCTTCAAATCATACTATAATAATTATACAAGCTAAATACATACGTAATGGGCATATAATGGATATATAAACACAAATACTTCTATTTATTAAAACATAAAGAAATACATGAATAAGTGCCTGGGTCTGCTGTTAATCTATACCATATAATGCTATTTCCTCTTCAACAAAATAAACTTTTGCCAAAATCTGAAATTTTAAAGCTGCCTGTAGAAGAATATCAGCCCCTAGGTATGAATCTAGTCAGAAAAACCAATACAGATCACTCAAAAGAAAAAAAATTAGAAACATAAGCCATTTTCCTCACTCTAGATATGCCCAAATCAGGAAATTTAGATACGATACTATATCAAGATTTCCAGCCATGTTTTAGTGGAATGTAAGACACTATCTTGACCCAGCCATTTAAAATACAATTCATAACTCTATAACTATGAGGAAAAATATTTAATATACAGCAAATTGAACTACAGGTTAGGATTTCCCTTTTCTTTTTTCTTTCAGTAAGTAAAGGCAATTGTTGCAGTCTAAATCTTGTTATGGGCAAAGAGAACATCCTTTTACACAAAGCAAAGAATTTACTGTAGATAGCAGTCTACTAAAGCCACAAGAAATAGTTTTTATTAGTCTAGCTGTGATGATAGGAGTGCTGCTAGTCAAATTGAAATTGTTACAGAAAAACCTAACTATTAATACACATATATCTCTATATGCATATATATATATATATATAAGTACATGTTTAAGTGTATATATATATGTGTGTGTGTGTGTGTGTGTATGAGCTTCCCATATATGTGAGTGCCTTTTCCCCTGGTGCTCTTTCCACTCTCCCTCCACCCTGCAGTTAATGGGACACCAGTTTGTGTGAGCTTCAGGAATAAAGGAATAAAAACTGGGTCACAGTGACCTGGCAGTATCTTCATTGGGCAGAATATGATGGTTGTGGTGTTTTCTTCCTCTTCAGCCTGGGGTTCCCTCAGCATTGCTTTCACAAATTTTCTGACAGTTACTTGCTTGCTTTTACCCAGCCATTTCCCATTTCCAAGTGTCCTCTTACCCTTTAAGCTGGGTTTGCTTGAATCACCAGATGATGTTTTTCCTTTGTGAAAAATGCTCTGGGATTTCTGAGGTCATCTGACACCCCTACTCTTCTATAATATACTATAATCCTACAATCAAAGATAATTCTCTTAATCCATAATAGCTGCTTGGTTTTACTCTCTATTAATTAGCAATAAGTGTTGTGCCACACAGATACAGAGATAAACTCAAGCAAAAAGAAATTTGGCCACAGTCACCTCTTAACTAAAAAACTGCAACCTCAGCTAAAATAAGTTAAATTCACCTCAAGCCAGTACAAGGCCAGACAAGTCTAAAGTCCCTGTTCTCTCAAAGCCTGTCACCTTTCACTAGAAACATTATAATTTAAAAGTCATATTTGTTGAGCTATGCAGTCTTTGGTGTTCTCTGTACGTGTAAATCACGGCAGTTAATAGGATGGTTTAATGAAAATTAGTTGTAGAAGAAATATGTGCATTGGTTGAGCTACCTCTGAAGTAAAAATTGCTTTATAAATGAGTTTGAAGTTTATTAATAGATGATTGTTCATTAAAACTTTCTAATTTTATATAACTATTAATATTATGGCTTGATTACTGACTAGTCATCTTAAATGTGTTTTATCCATATTACACAAGTTAGGAATATACAAATTTGGAGAATATGGGACTGTACTACACACCACAGGATTTTGCAACACATGGAAGGAGCAAGATAGATGTTAAAGTATTGAAGAATAGCATTTATAACTATTTATCCTAAAATATTCCCAGCATTTAAGCCCATATTTCTGTATATGAGCAGTACGGAAAAAAGGAGGAATTTATCTGATCTAACAAGAACTTTTTTGAAGTTAATTTTTCATTTTAAAACAGATATTCCTACTCCACTTAATGAAAAGAAAGATTTTCAGGAGACAATTAGCTCAGACAATTAGCTCAGCACAATTAGCTCAGCACTAAGGTGGGTGTTAAAGGCAGATGAGATGAACAACCATCCATTGGTTTCTGCTTCTGTGTGGCAACAGACATCCATAAACAGAATTTATTCACCATCTCTCGACAGCATTGGAAAATAATCCTGAAACTAACATAATTGTAGGTAAGGTGACAAAACAGGTTTTGGTGTTTTCCCAAAGCCATGCAGGAACTGAACTCTGTGAAATATCTTCCACAACACTGATCTAGGAAAGAGAGCACTTTAGGTTACCTGGTAAAGACAACCTTTTGGAAGCTTTACCTGCATTTTTGCAGGTAAACTCAATGCAACTACCTCAGCTGACTCAATATGACCCACAAGACTGGCTCTAATATTTATGCCAGAAATTATAATTCATGTTTGACTGCTGTAGGTCAAACTAAGAATGTTACATATGACTATTTGGGCTCCATGTTTTTTTTTCCACCACCTTTTAACCTCTTTTCTCATGCCTAAAATTTGCAATGATTAGTCTAGCTATTGGTTGTTTTTAATGAATATAAGAGTTAAAGATTGATCTTCAAAAGAATATTCCAGAGGGAAGGAAGAGAAAGTAGACTCATAAATCTTGTGATACCTTCATCATACATATGACCTCTCTTCCTTTTATCCAACAATGGGAACTCTAAGTGGAAAGAGATAGTGTATTAACAAATATTTTAGTTTATTTAAACAAGTGCAAGTTGGGTGATCTGAAAAAGTTTTAAAAATTTTGGTTGAGTTTGGAAAAAACTTCCCAAGGAGGGGAAAAAAAAGCCCAATACACTGAAGTTTTTATTCATCACACATGGCATTTCAATAAAACTGAAGGGCTCTTGTTATCCCATTTTTCTGGCTGGGTCAAATTTGCCAGCTGATACTTACATGCAGTTCCTTCATCTTCATCTGTAGTCCTCTGTTAATGCCAGTGAGCACCACTGCCAGGAACTCTTCCTCTGAGCACATGGATTGCTTCCTTTGCAATGTGCCAGTGCTACCTTTGGATCTGAAAAACTTCACTTTGTATCCCAACTCAATTCCAGTGAATTTTGTTAAGAAAATAAGTTTTAAGTGACCTTTTCTTCTTCTTTAGGAGGTAGACTGAAATAAAGAGCTGTTAAATCAGTTCCCATTTAGCTTGAGAGCTCTGCCAAGCTTTGTCTAAAGCACAGAAGGAAGGAGAGGCAAAGAGGAGCATTTTTTTCCCTGCTGGGCTGATTTTCTCAAGGTCTAAACACTTCAGTTTAAAAGCAATAAAAATTCAGTTATATGTTCAAAATTATAGAATTTTTTTCCGGTAGCTCCTTCTGTGATTAATTACTATAATGGTGTAGAAATAGCTGTTATTGCAGAACCATCTTATGTTCCAAAGCTTATAGATCCCTGCTCACTGTGAGAATGAACTCATAAAAATACAACCATTTTCTAAAAAGTGAGGAAGGAGGGAAAATCAAGGTGGTTATTTTTATCTGCTACAGGGAGGTGTGATTATGTGAGTCAACTCATTGCTACCTGAAGGGAGTCAGATCAAAATTAAGACTTTCTACTAAAGCACACAATTAAAGTTCATTGCAAGTGTTGTAGGCAAGCTGGCATTTTCTGAACAAAGTATGTGCTACAAACAGATGCACCACTGGAAACAGAGACACAAAATTTCTTCCCTAGGATGATTCTGCTTTATTAAATCTGACAACTTCTACTTGAGCTCAGTGTCCTGCCATAAAAGAGTTTCTCATTTGCTTTCAACAATTGCCATATAACGTGCCAGTTGGAAGAAAATTGGCTTGTATTTTTACTCACTGTCCAAGAAAAAAAAAATCTTAAAAAACCCACACTATTCTTGATGCTGACAAATAAAAAAACCCAAAACCTTCTCATTGCTTTCTGCCTTTGTGGAGAGAATAGTACTACAAACTAGGTTACAAATCTCTTCATCAGTAAAAGTAAAATAAAGTATTTGAAAATACCCCACAGTGGGAGAAAATACTCAAGTTCAAATTTTCCCAATCAATATGCTAGCTCTGAAGTCTTCAAGGATATATAGTATGTCATATGAGTTAGTATGAAATGAAATTTTCATTAAATATCTAATTGTATTGTATAACATCAATCAGAGACATAATCCATAATAAAACATACTCTATGTCTTTCCTTTCATGGCATGAGTGACTTTACATGTCATTTACCTAAAATAAAGTTATATCTGCACTCTCAATTCACACACAAACATCTGCTACTGCTAGCTGAAGCCATGCATAAGAAGAGAAAAAGCACACCATCCCCCCATTTTTTATGCTGTTAATGACATTCATACACAAAAGGAAGACTTGGAAACCTGACACCTGAGTATGAAAAGAAATGTATGTCCAAATGTGTTGGTTTTAAGTCCGTGAGATTCATTTAAAGGACAGTTTAGGGGGAAGTAAGTAGTAGACACACCTACTTCATCCATAAGTTTGGGTGATGATGCAAAACAAACTTTGCTGAATGTATAGTAGTGGAACAAGTTAATAATTCATTATTTGGATTACAATAGCACCTGGAGACCTATTGTGCACGACACTGCACAAATGCATGGTGAAAGTCAGTCCCTGTCTGGAACGGTGTATAATCCAAACAGACAGGAGAGGTGATTCGACTTTCAGGAACACAGTAGTGGAAAAACAAGAAATTATTCAGAATTGGGACTGTAAGCCCAAAGACCAACACATTTCAACACATTATATTTCTAGTGAATTTTCAGTCTCTTCTATATCTATTCAGGTGTCACATACATGAGAGTGGAGCAAGCAGTACCCATAACATTATAGCTAAACTCCTTTTCCCCGCAAAGTTACAAAACCAATATGATATTTAATTATTCCTTCCAAGCTAAGAATGGTTAGCATCTAAGCTTCTTCCAAAATACAAGTCCTACCACACAAGAGGCCCATTGAATATTTTAAGGAAGCACAACCAGCTCTTAATATTACAGTTTCATATTGATTACTGGAATTAAAAATAAAACCTCCTATTTAGGTTTTCAATTGTGTACTGATTTCATTTGGCCCTTAGATTTCCGATTCCTCTCATCCTTTCACTGCTTTTGGGCTAGTATTTATTCCATTCCCACTCATCACCGAGGGCAGTGATCAGTTCACGTGGGTTGAGCCCTGTCTTTCCTTCAGAACCTGCTGTCCCACAGTCGGAAATGTTCTTCCTCTGGACACATCTTCAAGCCTGTTTTCAAATTTCATGAGGACCCTCCTCTTCTGGGGGCCTGTCTGGCCAAGACTGACACAGTGAGCGAAGGAAAATGGAAGGAGGCAGAGGAAATTCAGATTTCAGTGAACTGGGTGACTCTGGGCTTTTGGGGTTTTGTTATATTTTTTTGTTATCCATTTGGGAAGAGTGAGGCAGTGTCCCTTCCTTATCCTCCCTAAGAGTACATATAGTAAAGTAAAATAATCTGGACCTTATTCTGCCTCTGAGCTGGCACAGTGGGACTTTTAATTGCGAATAAATTGCAAATAGCCAGCAAATTATCGTCTTTCCATTATTACTTTATCACATTTGCACCAGAGTGCAAATGAGTGTTTCCTATGAAAATTGTATCTGAATTACACCATCTCTTTTTCTGTTGAGTTAAGGAGGGCATTTCTAGATAGGAAAGACTGAAGTAGGGAGATGATGGCAAAGGAAACACCTGAGCAAGGCATAAAGGCAAACCAAAGCAAGTAGTGAATCATAATTAAAAATAAAAAATTCTGTCTTTTTGGCCTTTGTGTTTTATTCTGTGCCTCATTGCTCCCTTATTGCTGATGAATGCAATTCCTCAGGCCTGGTGTTGCTGGTTTTTTTTCTTTGTAAGCATAGCTGTCCTAGCTTAAAGTCATGTTATCAGCTCTTAGCTATCACCATACTGAGCAGTTACTTAGACACATTATATTTCAGGGGGAATCTTTCTCACCTCTCTATGTTTGCTCTTTTCATGACAGTAAAACCCCACTTTTTTTGTATATACCACCTCAGTGCTGAAATAATTTGTCACTTTCCCCACCCTTTTATTTTGTTTTGTTTCTCTTAGCCAGCTGCCAAACATTCCTATAATGAAGAGTCCCTGTCAGTGTAGAAACCCAAACCCATTAAATTTTAGTTTCCTGTGAGTAAAAAAAGTTGTTTCTGATTGATTGCAAGTTCAGGACAAGACAGGTAAAATTCCAGAGAGAGGTCTTGAGCTTCTCTATCGACTCTGACTTGCTTTTAGTAGAGTATGTGCAATCTTTGACAGATCAAACAAACTGCAATACTTCAGGTGTACTGCCTGATTTTCTTAATTTAAGTCTATCCTCTAGGTCTGATGACAACTTTTGAACACTCTGCTTTCTTTAAGTTTAATAGCAATATCATTGAGGTTGGAGGAGTACCAAAAAATGCTTTTGATAAGAAGAAAGTAGAGCAGAATAGAAAAAGGAAGAGACTCTTTAATGGGATTTGGTGATCTCAAAATTTAGTTTTGTTTATTTCTTGGAAACTTAGAAATAAAGTTAGTACTTTGCAAAATGCTTAGGAATGCATTGTCTACCAAAACACTAAATTCTAGTATTTGAAGTAATGATGGAAAGGGACCTTCTTTAAAAAAAAATACAAAGCATGACCATTTCAGAAAAAGAAATTTTATATAATTTTTGTTTATCCTCAGAATATTTTTTTACTCTTGCTTTCATTCCAAACAAATGTCAAAGTAAGTACATTTCTCCTCAGCATACTTGGCAGAGGATGGGGAAGGAACCTTCATTAACATTTCCTGTTTTAATTTTGGTTTACACTCAATACTACCACTACTACTTCTAGTAGTACTGCTACTACTTCTACTGCTGCTACTACTACTATTAACTGCATGTATTTTGTCTGACCTTTTCTTGCATATTTAGTGAGAACTTTTACTCTGTTTAATAATTCTTGAACGTTAATGTGACTTTTGCAGAACATACTAAAAAAATCTGTCTTGAAAAGCAGACAAAAGTAAGAGCTTGAGATATACAGACCAGCCTACTTCAGTTTAGCCCTAGGATAAAACAAACAAAATATATAATCCAACCATGAGTGCCTAGACAATAATACTGTGACACTGAATAAAAAAAAATTCAAATGATTAAAACAGAAAAGAATCATTAAGTTAAATTAACTCAATTTCCTCTTGTAACATGACAATTAGCTTAGTGGGTTGCCAAAGAGTAGACTGCAAAAGCTTTGAGACAGTTCTTGTATTGTATGCAGTGACATTTCTATATACAAGCCAGAGAGGGTACAAATACCAAAACAATGGTACTAAACTGGTAGAACCACTCCCTGCAAATTTACACAATTATTTCTAATCTACCATTTGACAAACTGATTTGATAAAGAGAATAAAGAGAGCCTGTCATAGGTCCAGGGGTGTTATTTAATATTTTCATTAATGATTTAAATGATAGGATAAAAACAACAGTGAGTTCATTACATTTGTAGACACAGTAAAATTGAATAGATTGTACACATATTGGAATGTGGAAGGACCTTCAGCCCAGCACGCTGCTACAGAGAAGGTAATGGAGAGAAATATTTGCACAGGAAAATGCACTGACTTTGGGTGGATGGGAAAAGAGAAGACAGTTTGGATCGCTATCTAAATCCAGCTGCATATTTTGTTTCCTCAAACATTTAATGAACTTCTCCAACTGTGAATGAAATCTGAAGTGTTTTGAAAGCTAGGTTTGAGTCTGAATTTTTCAGTTTAAGTCTTTTATCTACTTTGAAGGCATGTGCTATGATATACTGAAGTGGGAGCTAGCTCCTTGACATTGTGAAATGAAAAACACAAATGTTTAGAAATCAGATTTAAAACACATGGTTAAAATACACCTTTGCCACTAGAAAACTGAAGACAGATAAAATCATAGACTATGCAGGATATTATGTTCTTAATCATTGTAGTGCTAAAGAGTTTAACATAATGATATCTCACTGTGAGAGGAAACATCATCTCTGTAATATTTAGAAATTGTCTGTCATTGTTGTGGATCTGCAGCACTGAAATTGTGACTGTTAAGGTAAGATTGGGAATAGTCTGTTCAGAAATTATTCATTTTACAGGAAAGGGGACAGACCGGCACAGCCTTGACCCAGTGAAGATTTAATTTACAGTGTCTGTTCTTGAAAACACTGGTAAAACAAGCTAACATTCAGGTCACCTCATAATATCTCAAAGTGTGTCACATTGTCACATGTCACATGTCTTCTTTTAATAATGTTGCAATGTATTAATTTTTGATGATGACCTGAGTTTATGTATATCTTTATTTTTCATAAAATGCTGTACCACATGAGTAAAATCATATATAACTCCTTGAAACTGCATGAAGCTTACAATACAGCAAAAGGCTGGAGATTTATGGTTGTATCAGTCTCTGTCATTGCAACTTTCAGACTATTTCTTCAACATCTATCTGCAGGTTCAAAGGATTTAAAACCTCAGAGGGAAAATCTGCTTGAAGTAACAGACATTTCCTTGTGTTTTTTGGTAACAGTCCTTAGAAGCCGGATAATATTTCAAGCTTTCACCTAAACCCATAAATGTTCATACACAAAATTAATTTTAAAGGCATCATATGGTCATGTCCCTTATGTAGTACAGCATAAGCTGTTCTCTTAGAAGTACAAGAAACAAATAAAAAAACTGCACAACATAGAGCAAAGTTTCATATGCCTTTGCAGATACCTCATTATTTAACTCTTCAACTAATAAATTGAAATGCAATTAAAAATTTTAAAATTACAAAAAAAGTGGGTGGAGTTTTGGAATGTCCTTCGCATCCTTCATATAAAAAAAACACTGTGAAGAATACAAATTTAATCTGCATTATGCATTTAAGGACTTTATTAAGAACACATAAAACCCCAGCACGAGGCAGAGGTGAAGAAAAGAATACCAGTAAGCCAGATTTTCCCCTGTACCTTTAACACAAGAAAAGGGAACAGGCAATAAATTTAAAGGCTATTTCCAAAAAGTTCCCAAAGATTCTTGTTGTATAGCAAAGACTAAAGGAATTTGGCTAATGTGAGACCTGATGTTTTGAGTTTAAAGACATGGACTATCAATTCATGAAGTACAATCCCCAGGGTGTGATTATTCCCTTAAATGGATGTGTTTTCTTCTTGCAGCATTTGGTACTTGTATGGAACAGATGATCTGACAATGTTTACTTTGAAAGACTTGTGTTACCTTTGTATTCATTTCACAACTCTTCAATCAAAGGGGTACAAACACAAGCATAAGGTTTACAACAAGAAATTATTTACAACAAGAAATTTACCAGGCATGCTTGAGTTTATACAAAAAAAAAATCATGTAGGTTTTGTTAACATCCTGGTGATTTATCCTAAACTGCAGTAGGAATATTGTAATACCAGAACAGGTTTTAAGATCTGAGTATATTTAACACTTCAAAGAGGAAATATCAAGAAGATGTGATTTTCGCACTACATCCTCCTAATTCTAGACCACTTGTATTTAAACTTCCTTCCACATAAATCAAAGACCTCCCCAGGGGCTCCAACTTGTAACAATCAGTCTAAGGAAAAGGATTATATTATTCCTCCCTGGAGAGGTATCTAGCATGGATGAACCCTAAAAATATCACAGTCAATCATTGCTGTTCAAATCTGACAAAGAATATTGTTTTGCAATGTCTCCTGAGAGATGCAAATGAAAGATTTTGGCACAAAATAGTGTTTCCAAAAATGTGGGTGTTCCTCAGAGTGCAAAGTAATTGATTATCACAGCAACAGAGTAACTCACTTTGTCTATTCACCTACTCCCAGCTCCTAAGCATCAATTTTAGCTGAGATGCCAAACACTACCATCCTGCAGGAGCCAAATTTGCCCCCGAGTGCATAGGGATAATTAAGTGTAAGAGAGTCCTTGCCCTACAGAAAGCAGGCTATGTGGATGGATGGGCCACTGTTAATTTGGGCAGCTTTAAGACAAACAGAATACATATGTTTGTGCTGTAAGTGTCATACACTTACAGAACAGCATATTGCAGTGTGACATGTGCATCCAGATGTGAACAGTAAAAATAGACTGAACCTTTTTTTAAATTTTTTTCCTTGAAAAGCTGATGTTCTGAAAGCTATGATTAAAGAAATACAGTTGTCAGAAGCAAGAAGCTCTAATAATAATAATGCCAAGGAGAAAGAGTAGTTTAGAAAATTTACCAGGAGAAGCCAGCTCTGCAAAATAGCTTTTCTGTGTGTAGCAAAATGGAGTGTGGTGTACAAATTTTGAGCCAGTAAAGTTTTATTTGCACTGTAATTGCAACAGAAAGAGTACTAAAATGCTGGGCACCCCAGCACCCATTTTAGACTGATGCATATAAACCTGTTACTCCACCATCATTTTTGTATACTAGTTTTAGTACTACTTTGCTGTTTTAAGATTCTGGTTTTTTTATTGTTATCATAGAGGCTGGGCTGTACTTATACAACTTTTACCATCACTTATGGTTAGCCACCTTAATAGTTGGACATGCTGATTGAAAGGTATCTCACCAAGAAATACGTCTGAAAAACTGAAGTTTAATAAGATTAGCTGGGGTGACTATTTTTTAACTGGCCAAGTGCCACTCACATTGCATGAGTTTTACCCAGAGTAGCTGACCAGGCTGGGGTAAGAGTGGTGCAGATGCACAGGGGAGGTGTGTGCATGGGAGCACATGCAGGCACACCCAGAATTGTGTTGACAGCCCTGGAAATCTGCCTTTCTTTATCAACCATCCCATTCCTGCCATTAGATGAATTAATGAATCCTCATTCTTTGTCTGGTCTCTATTTCTACTTCTCATAAAGAGATTTTTAATTTTAATAGTGACTTATGAGTCATGACTACAACACAGAATGAATGCAAAAGCTTTCTCTCAGTCATGGATAGCAAAAAAACCTCAACAAGATGTTTAGATTGTCTGTAACAAACTTAGGATATAACTGATAAAATAAGAGCTCATTTGCATGGTGGCATTTTCCTCCCAGTAAGCATTGATGTCAAGAGAGTCTGATTCTATTCTGAGCCTCCAGGGTAGAGCATAAGCAAGGCTAACAATACCTTCAGATTTAGTCCTTTAGGCTGGAGTATATTGGAAGGGATGCTGCATTATGAATGTTAATGAAAAATTAGATGTCCTTGAGTTCCTTGCCATGCTCATCAATATTTCACCTTACATTTATGCCACCAGTGGTCTGGCTTGGGGTTTTTTCCACTAAAAATCTGCTGTCTAAGTTATGGAAACAAAGTGATACACTCTGATCTGTCTATGATAAAATATGATTACGTTAGGAAAATAATTTAAATATTATCTGTATATATAGGAACTGACAACTATCAGGAGATAAGGAGAGAAGATGATTTACTGGATGCTGCCTGGAATATGTTCTAGCTAAGGTAATGGAAAGCTGAAACCTTTGTTGATATTTGAGGTGAATAGAGAGACTATCTCAGAGAATTTACAAAAGTCTAAATTGGGACTATGATGTTTTGGAAAGCTTGAAAATATTGCATTTTTGCACTGCAATAAAATATCAAGATTTTCTTACAGTGAGGAAAAGATTTCTATGTGGTTGCTTCAGAAGATAATCTGCAAAATTGCATGAGTGTAAAATAATATTTCATTTTATTCAGTAATGCTCTAAAGTTAAATGCTTAATATTTAAGCATTGTGAATGTTGACTATTTCTAATTAATTTTGTATTCTCTCTGAAACTACCAAATTAGTGTTAATAAAAATTGCACCATGAATGCATGTGTCCTGACAGACCTGTAAAAACTCTTCTGGGGTAGGTGTAAGGCCACTTTGGTATCAGCAGGGACTGTTTATGTTTGGATGTCTGTAGGCTCACACTTTCACCAGTTTTAAAGAGCTAAAAGTCTAAATGATTTTTTGTCATTTGGATCACAAAGGATATAGACAGATCTATTAACACTCCTAGATATGGAGATGGCTGACTTCTTCAGCTTAAGTTTAATAATCAGTTTTTTTGAAGTAGCAGTTAGAATTTAATCTTATTGAAGCCTATACATCTGAAATAAAGTTCAAAGGACTTCTCAGCAGCATTCTTTCTTAAACAGTAGTCAAAATGGGCAAGTAAAGGTCTTTACCCTGAAAAATCCAGGAGCTCAGACAAACTCTTCTAAAAGTTACCTTCCTACTGAGAAATCTGTGGACTAATGATGGGACTGAACTTCTGTAAACAGATATGAGCTCTTCATAGGTAATGGAAAACCTTCACAGCTTCCACAGACACCAAATGTAGCTCACTTGCTTGAATATGGTTACATGTGAATATGTTACAATATTCATATTTGGAATTTCTTCCATCCAAAGCTCTGAAGTAATTTCATAAATATACAAAATTGTGAGACAAAAGTAAATAAATAGTATTAATATCCTTGTTATATAGATCAACTTTGTGTGGGGTTTTTTTTTAAGGTTTCTTTTGAGATCTTTTCGAAATTTGGTAAATAGAACTTCTTCTTTATCCTTCTTATTAACTCTGTGTACTGTGATATCCATCATGTTATAGTTAAAGCTTAAAATTTCAGGACTTAATTTTAAAATAAAATGGTTTGCAACAGTAAAAGAGAATTTGCTTTCCTTAGAAAAAAATAATTGCAGCCAGAAGATAGCAATGTCATGTCTTCAAGGAAGACAAACCAAAATTTAGAACATGAACTAATTTTAAACATAGAAAATGGCTTGTTGCATTCATCCAACAGAGAATATCAGCTGAAGTAAATTGAACACCAGACAGATAAGATGGCCTAACTAATCCTTTTTTACTGCTTTCCATACAATTCTAAGCTAACTCACATTATTAACCTTTCATTGATAAAGGAAATCAGTTTTAAGTGGATAACATCTTCTAATGATTGGCCTAAAAGCTGGAATTTAACACAAGTAAAGACATTTTATTGTATCCTGTAATGCATCCAGTTCAACTAAAGCTGAGGAGCTATTAAAAAAATAGTATTAATAAACACATCTTCATTTAAAAAATGATAAACCTAAAGATGTCTCCAGAGACCATGCACATATACATCAGAGAAAAAAAAATCAGAAAAACACTCAGAACTGGTATTTCCATAAAGGTGGAGTCATAGTACAGTTGGACAAGATCACCGTATTTGTCAAGTATGATTTCCCTTCATGCAGCCAGTTTGGATTTCACCAATCCACCTCATTTTCCATGTGCCTTAGCATAGTTTCCAGGAGGATTGAGGTTAATTGCCATATCATTAAGTGAATTGTTGATGTCAGCTTATATTTATATTTTACTCATGAATTTTCTAGAAGAACAAGGCATTGTCATGCTTTTAGCATTAACTATATAAACATGGAAGCCAAACATGATCTCTATGATACCAGAGTTCTGTCATAATCCCAAGGGACGATAACGTGAGGCCTCCAAGTACACTTAAGATTCAGCCTAAGAGCACTTTCCTTTCATTAAGTAGGCCTACTTGGGTAACTAAGCAAAAACTTATTCTTTCCTACTTTGGGAACCAAGGCAGTGCTCAATATTTGTAAAGCTGACACAACCTGGCTTAGTGACAAGAATTTACTTTTAGCTAGGGCTTTTGGGAATTAACTATATTAAAATAATTTTTTCAGACATCACTTATACCCTATTGATTTGTAATGAAATGTCCATCTGTTTTCATAAACAGAACATGATCCATACCCCGTGCACCTTTCTTCAGGAGCCTCCAATATCTCCTATGTATGGGTATTTTGGCGAGAGCTAAGTCTAATTGAATGATAATTTGCCATAGCATTACAAATTGTGGTTTAACTAGAATTATGTGGAACTTTATATAAAACCCAATCAGACAGTAAACCAGATTTTTAGCCTTAAACCAGAGGTCATCCTTCCACTGAATTTTAATGAGATGTTCTGAATCCCTCAGAGGATAGAAATGTCTTTAACTCTTGCATTGCAAACAGGGACTTGCAAATGGCAGTGCTTCAAAATTCCCTAATAAAATGATTTTATGGTGACATCATGAATCAATGTTATCTGATGGCAATTAACCCCATTTATCATAATGAACAAGAGAACAACAGCTTTCCAATGACCTTTCATAGAAAGAAAATAAGAGGATCTTTCCATACTGTGTCATCAGGGCAGAAAAAGCATGTAATATTGATTAAGAAAAGCCCAAATCTGGGTGTCACTGCTTCTAGAGGGTTTTGGCAGGGAAGTTTTATGAAGAACACACAGCTGAAGAACACACAGTGGCACTGAGCAGCAACCCTGGAGTTTAGGTTTAATTCTTGGGGTTTTATTTTACCTGTAGACCCAATGAAAGGGTGAAATATTCTGTGCATCTGAGTTAACAATTATGGAATGCATCTGAGATGAAACTAAATCATTTGCATGTAAATTATGTTTATTTACAAGGATAAGCTTCTATGTGGATTCATAGTGAGTTCTGTCAGACTTTTGAGGTGAAAATTTCTGTGTGAGGACCAACTTACCCCGAAGGTCAGAGGACACCTCCTGTGTTCCAGTTTGTGTCCATTGCGCTTGGTCTTGTCACAAGCACAACAGAAGAGAACCTGGATGCATATCTGTCCACTCCCTCCATGTGTTTACATACAGTGATGAGATTCTCCTGAGCCTTCCCTTCTCCAGGTTGACAAGTGCCAGCCCTCTCAGCCTTTCCTCACATGGAAGATGTTTCTGTTCCTTTATCAGCCCAGCGGTCCTTTGTTGGATGCTCTCCAGTATGTCCGTGTTTTTCTCATTCTGAGGAGCCCAGAACAGGACACAGTTCTCCAGGTGTGGCCTCATCAGGGCTGAGTTCAGAGGAAGGATCACGTTCCACCTCCACCTGCAATGCAGCACATGATGCCATCAGCCTCCTCTGCCACAAGGGCACATCTAAGGCTGTGTGGCATCAGGGGGATTGCAATACTCAAGACAGCTGCTCTGGTTAGCATAAATAACCTCCTCAAATCTTAAAACTCGTGGCAAAAATATCTAGTTTGAATCTTAGGCCTACTGAAAACAGAGCATAGAGAGGCAAAGCAATGCCTAGTGGAGCTATGAATAATAACAAGCATCCAGACTATGCCTGCTTTAAATTTATTCAAATCAGCTTTTAAGGTCCTGGGCTAGGTTGTATTTGGTTTTGTCAGAATCATTAGTAGACAAATGCAGACCATTACAGAAAAGGACTCTATTCTGTCTCTGTGCTCTGCATGTCAGAGCGGTGGAATGCTTTTCTCTTTTTTAGCCTGCAGACCTTTCTTGTGGTTGAGTAGATAAATGTAAATTGGAGATTGAGCAAATAGTGTTAGATATTTTAATGCAGGCAGATATGGTTTCTGCTGGATAAGAGCTTATGCTTCTATTATGTTCTAAATTTGAATAACTTGGTACAGCAAAATTCCTTTGGAGTTCTTAGCAAAAATAAAATCAGGAGGAAGCTTGAGCAGCTCAGAGCTTATGATCAACAATTTATTGTGAAACTCAGATTAAGCCCACAGAGAATTCCTTTTATTTTATACTACTTTTTTAAACATTAAAATTTATTAAATTGCCCTTTTGGTATCCTGAGTACTGGAAGAAAGACCCGCCCAGTGGCAGTGAACACTCTGCAAAGATTTATGTACCTTCTGAACTTTAAGTGTATAAAAAGACCCTCCTACATGCTTGAAGATAAACAAACAAATGGTATATCATACTCAGGTAGCTGAGCTAGACCTCTGCAATGCATTTCAGGTGCATATACTGGTGCCAAGCACACTGGGAAGCTCATAATGAACTAATTTATCTGATTTCTTATCCCAGCTAAGCTCAGCACTCCTTAGACTAAATTACTTTTGTTGCTTAAAGCCAGCTCATGTATGGTTGGCTCAGGCTTTTTTTTTTTTTTTTTGCCAGACCAGTATATGGTATAGACATGGTATTTTAGCAGCTTTTGGAGGTATTTAATTGAAAATTCATCCTTAGATGAGGTTTTGATTAGGCAGCTGTTTCATGGACCCTCCTCTAAGGTGTTTGCAGCGGCAGCAGTGCTTCCCAGTGTTTATCAGCTGGCAATGGGATACTGCACAGAACAATATTATACTGACTCCCTGACCCACAGGAGGTGCCTGATTCCTGGGGCTGGGATGTTCCTTCTCCATGTCCTCTCAAACCCCTGCCCCTCACTGGGGTGATGGCACCAGCCTGGCCACGGGGTCCAGCCCTGACCTCCCAGTGAGAAGCCCCACTGTCCCCAGATTCTGCACCACAGGCATGTCACTGTGCCACGGCAGTTTTGAAAATTGTGACTTCAAATTACACTTGGCAAGTTTTGCAGAATTGGTAGGTTTAGCAAAAATCCCAGCCTTTCAAGTTTCAAACTTTCAAAATGGTTCTCGCCAGTGTATAAATATTGTCTTTATATAACACTGCTTTTTGGCATATAAATTTAATGTCCCTTATGCATTTTTTCAGGGACTTTTAGCCCTCTGTATTTGTATTTATTATGTAAGAATTCATTTTATCTGTGCTGCCCAGAGAAAATCTGAAATATAATAAACTGATTGACAAAATGAAGATTATGTATATGTTCCCATGAGCAAAAATGTTACTTTTTTGAGCACAGAGTCAAAATCTGTTTTGAAGATTCAAAGAAATGTTCTGGAAAAAGTACAAGATCAGCAGAATAATTTATATAACATAGAAAACTCTGGACAGGCCCTAAAAATAACAGAAAAAGAACTATAGATACCTTGCTCTTAATCTCTGACTGCTCAAAACAAAATGTCTAAAAATTACTCTACAGTTAACAGTCTGTATAAAGATATTTTAATGAGGTAAGGCAAAAAAATCTCAGGTTGTGTTTCTTTGTTGATAAGAACAAAAGTCAGATTGCCACTGTACACAGGTTTTTTGGGTTTTTTTGTTATAAATTCTGGCCTAAAACTTAATTTGTTTTATTTGATAGCTATATGACTTTAATTGTAGAGACACTGATTCTATGTATGGATATTTCTATTACTTTTGTTCTTTTAAAAATCTATTTAATTGCAGAAAATACATGTATATACTAAGAAAATTACTCTTCTTTTCACAGACAGGGGTTCAAAAGTATGCAAATCCCTCAACCTGCACTTACTTAAGTAAATACTTGGTTTATTGTAGTGAAAATAAGAGGGGAAATGACTCCATTTATCCAGTGAATTAAAGTACTATAATAGCATAATGCTGCTTAGTGTATGTGCTGAAGAACAGCATTTATTTACAATCTGCTATCAGAGATTTTTTTGGTTCCCTTTATTGTACATATGAGAGACAGTCCATAGACTCTTCTTGCTTTGTATTTATTGTAATGCATATAAAACTTTACTAAATTTTTATGAGTACACTTTACCAAGTTTTTAATGGGTATTGTAATGAATACCAAACAAGTAGAAACAAGCCGGAATTACAGACTTTGTGGGAATTAAGACACTAAACCTACCTTTCACAAATATCCCTTGGGTAGAATTTCTAAAAGCAGTTCTTGGAATAAGGTACCCAGCTGCTATTGATTTTTCATTAGACATGTAATGGATGTAGTGCTATAGAATGTTGTTTCTGTCTTTTATTAAAAAATAAATCTGAGTACAGTACAACGCAGTGACTTTCCCAACTTAGGTCCATGCAAAAGTATTGGTTGAAAAGAAATCACAGCAAAGGTTCTTCCAAAAAAAAAAAAAAAAAAAGCACACCATTTGCATCCCTACCTTTTACATAGTGTTTTTAGTTAATGGTTTAAATACACATTATGTTCTTCAGTGGTCAAAACTAAGAAATATTTAGGAACTTTTGGCATGGTGACAAGTATATTTAGGAACCCTTGGCATGGTGACAAGTGCACGAAGAATTTACAACTTTCCAGGCTAATTTCTGATTTTCAAGAAAAAATCAGAATGATAGGTTTGTTCTTAGTGTCACATTTTAACTTCCACATTTCACAAGATTCTGTAATTTAGGCAGCACATGTCTGCTCAGAATAAAAAGGAAAAAAACCTCAAAAAAAAAACCACATGCAAAAGAACACTTGAAAAAAACCCAAAACTCTCTAAAAGTGCATCATGGACCTAATCTAAAATATAGCATCTTGCAAACTCTCCAGGACTGCAGCTAAGACAGAAAATCACTTGTGGAGATATATTAGAACCAGTTTGCATTTTCGAGCATAATTTCTGTAACATGGACATTCAACTTGATACAGAAAATCAGTACAAGAGCACTGGAAGCTTTCTGTGTAGTCTCCGGTGACAGGTGTCCTGCCAGAATCTCTCAAGCAAGAGGACTGAAAACTAGCTCAGATAGATTCTGCACCCAGGAGCAATGCCAGCCCCTCTCCCTGGCTTTTCTTACCCACAGACTCAGTGACCCATGAGCCCAAGTTTTTATGTAGACCCAAATCATTAACTATCATGTTGTGTAGCTGTTTTGCACTACAGAAAGATCGAAAAGCTCAGACAAAGAAGAGGCATTTAATCCACATAATAACCTTTGTAATTCTCCCAGTGTGGTTTCTGCACAGCATTATTAATTATTTCTGAGGACAGATTTGCCTTGAATATTTATGTCAGAGTAAACCTTATGTGTTTGCCATTTCCATGTCTCCTCATTCCCAAACCACTTTTTAATTTAAACCATAGAAGAAGAAATTGCATTTCACATTATGACCAGGCTTACCTATACCAGCCACTTGTGTCCAAACAAGTCAGAAGCTGTCACAGACAAAGGCATGATAGGGGTTACAATCAATAGTCAAGCAAATATGAGCTTTTCTGCTTAGCTAGAACTCCTGTCTTGATCATGGCAACACAGGGAATGTGGCAGAATTAATTACTGCACTTTAAATTTTCACTTTAGCATGCTGTGCACAAATAAACATGTCAAGGTTCCTGAGGCTGTGCCATTCTAGCATTCCTGATGTTTTCTGTGTAGAAACATGGAGATGGAGAGGTCACAGTACTCTGTGCTGCTTCTGCCAGGAAGAGGATCCCCTCCTCCAAGTGACTCAGCTCCTCAGATGCAACTTGAGCATCTGGTTCATCCCGTTTCTCATCACCCAATGTGCCCTTGTTGTGTTACGGTGCTCTCCCACTGAGACAAAAACAGATATTTGAGAGATTTGCCCAATTTCTGAAGTTACATAAGCCATACATTTCATATAAACATAGGAGTCTGGTGGCATGCATTTGGAGAAAGTTTTCCACGCTCAGGCCAAGGGTGAATCCCTGTTCTGCTTGTCTTTTCAGACTGGAAGCAGAGAACATTGCTGCCTTTCTGTAGATTTAAAGTCAATTTGTCAGTTCTCATTGCTGTTTTCCAGCTCCACATGAGGAATGGAGAGACTGAGAGAAATCAAGCCAGATTTATGACTAAAACTTACTGATATCATTTAGGGGTGAAATTTTGAATAACATCCCTATGCTAGCAAAAAGCCTTCCCAAGGAAAAAAAAAAAACTGGATGAAAACCTTTTACTTCTCCACAATAGAACTGCATCCATAATAGAGTGCTTGCCAGTATTAGCTGTACTGAGAGATATATCTATTCCAGTAAACCTTTTACTAGTGTAGGCTAGACATCAATTTCACTCTGCTGAAGCTCAGGAAATCAATGACCACCTTCAAAGACAGGCACTGGAAATAATCACTGAGAATTATGTTAAATCCTTCTGGAGTTATGAGATTATGGAAGAAGCTCAGTCTACATTAAAATATGCATATACTCCAGCTCTTGTGGTTGCAGAAAGATGGCAAAAGGTATGTGGCTAGCAAAAGGAAAAGAATGGACCTTAAAATGTTATGAAAAAGCAAGACTGAAGGTTGGTTCCGTGTCCAAATCTTTCTGTTACCTTAGTGAGAGACTGACTTAATGTTTCAAACAAGAGGTTATGAGCCTGGGGTATAACCGTGACCCTGACTCTCAGCTCTGACTCTCAGCTCCTAAACCTCATCTGGTGTGCAGATATCACTGAACTCAACCATTCCCAGTTCTCTCTTTTGCCTCTCCAAAACTGACACTCTTGCAGAGAGAAAAAGTATCATTATATACAAATGATACATATATGTCTGTATAAGTGTGTCTGTCTGTCTGTCCTGGACAGGTGACCATGATGCTGTTCCATATATCCAGATCCAACTGGGAGTTAGAATGAAGATCTATTCCCAGCACATACATGCACACAAAGCAAGCACTTTATACATACATGTACACAAATGTCTTTATGTACATAGATAGATGTAATCATAAAAAAATAGAATTGTTTAGACTGGAAAAGACCTTTAAGATCATTGAGTCCAAATGTTAATCCATCACTGCCAAGTCTACCACTAAACTGTGTCCTGAAATGCCACATCCACGTGTCTTTTAAATCCCTCCAGATATGAAGACCTCTCCAATGCCCTGTGTAGCTTGTTCCAATATTTGACAAATCTTTTCGTGAAAAAAAATATTCCCAATATCCAATGTAACCCTCTCCTGGTGCAATTTGAGACTGTTTCCTATAGGCACATATGGACATCATATACACATATAAACATATGCACAAACGTGGCCAGGCACACACATGAGAGACACACACTCCCAGCACTCATCAAACCAAGTTGGCACCAACAGCCTCATCCTGCTTCCTTCTCTGGCAGGGCAGAATGGAATTCCACTACTGAAGACAAACACATACACATAGGTACCATAGGTAAGGAGGATCCCTCAAGCAGCTGGACTCAGACACTCTGTCCAGTCTCCACAGCTGCTGGCAGAGAAGGCCCCAAGGCTGTACCCCCTCTCCAGTTGCTGACACAGACAGAACCACCCAGAGCTTCTTGGCTCCCATAGATGACACCTGTGTGCTGTCACTCCTGGGGATACACAGCCACCCTCACATCCTGCACAGTCCCATACTGGCTCGCTCAAGCCCCCAGGCTACTCAGGGGCTGGTCCACCTTGATCTCCACTAGATCCTTCCATTTCCTGGCACACAGGATGTCCATCTTGTGGTCTGGCTCTAGTTGCTGCAGTTGAGACCCTCATGCACACAGAGCAGGGAGTCAACACCTGGGGAGGAGGTTGAAGGGTATGCAACAAGACTGCTCCCTTCCCTGACAGAGCACAGCCAGACAAGCACGATGACCAGGAAGTTATTTCATGTGTCTGATCTTTTTCATCCCCTTACTCCTCTTTTCCAACTTTCATTCCTCCCAAAATCACCTAAATCCCTTTCTTGTTCTGCCTTTCGTTCCTCTCCTAAATCTTGCATTATAGGAATGACCCGGAACTGTTTTCGTGGGTTTTTTTTCTGCATCCTATAAAAAGTCCCACACCTAGGCAGCAACCCCCATAATCCAAAAGTGACCTGTGGTGGTGGTTTTTGTGTTTTGGCACTGGGGTGGATAGCTCTGCTGGGACAACCCTGGGTAGAGTCCAGACAGGGTGGTTGTTCCTTGGGAGTCTCTAATTTGGGTTCCTGACTGCCATTGTGCCTTTTGTGCTCCTCTGGGGTTGTGCAGATGGGTATTTGAGGGGCTAATGGCCACTGTGAAGGGTCTGGAAGTAGCATGGCAGAGCATTATTGGGGTCCCCCTCCTGCCATTATCTCTGGAGTGATCTGTGGGCGTGTATATGGGCTTTATCGCATAACTTAGCAGGATGTATAGAGCACATAAGAATACACTGTATTTAGATTGGAAAAACAATGATTAGAAGAGATCTTGATTGCAATTGTACTATCTCTTGTCACACATGGTCTCCCATGCTTCTAGTCAAAACCCCATGATTTTAATACTTTATGATATTTCTATGCACTTGGATTTGGCATATTTTGAAAGAAAGATTATTTAGAGATAATTTTAAGTATCTAGAGAGTGCAAAAATAGCCAGTAATGACAGTAATGAGTATAACAGAAAGTAATGAGGAGTTCTGAGAGACTAGTTCAGGGCACAGGGCCTGATCTTTGCCTTTCTCATAACTGTGAGAGAAGGTTGGGGTACCTGAGCCTCAGAGACAGCTTCAATACTGAGCCAGTTTGGAGGATTTTAGGAAGAATTTCATTACAAGCTTGCAATACTAATGAATCACCAAAATAGTAGCATCACCCTCTGCCTAGTGAATATTTGAGAAATTTTCTGACAAATAACAAATTCCAGTCATGGTATGAACAAACAAAATTGTGACATATTTGAAGCTTCTTCCAGACTGTGCATACAGTCTGTTTACAGCATCTTATCTTTTTCTCATGAACTTGATACAATGGCAAAAGATTGAGCTTAGTGACATGTTAAATTACATTTACTGGACAATAAATATACTACTGGGATTTTTGAAGGAAAAGGGAACCAATTCTCTTGTAACTTTTTGTAGGTGACTAGTATTGGTAGAATAGAAAATTACCAGGCACAAAAGAAGGAGGTTAAGGGTTTGAAGATGGGGAGGGGTTATAACTAGGGGAAACTTCACAAAGACATACAAGTGTTGTGTAGGAGTGAAAAATAATTATGAACAGACTTTAAAAGCAAGAAGACATCCATAGAAGTTTTGGTTCCTGCCCAACAAGGCAGATGAACTCTAGAAGGAAATTATATCCAGGGTTTATTACTATTTGCATTTATATGCTTCTTGAAATAATGGCAGTGATTTCAAAATCTGGGGAGAATTGTTGGTAAAGAAAGGGTGATTTTTGTTATCACATCCTGAATATTCTGATTTTTTTTTCATGGTAAGGTGAATAAGCACCCCCGAAAAGGAATCAACTGATCCCAGTATTCAGTGTGAATAGAATACATGGGCTTTGGCAAGAATAATAGGTAATTTAAAGTACAAAAAATCTGGATGGTCAGTATGTAAGGCAAATATAACAAATAAATACATGCACAAGAATCAGTGCAATAGCATCCCCCACTTTGTGGTTTTTATGCTTCTATTGCTTTCCTTTTCTGGGCAAGAGGTAAAAGGTCTGAATTTCCTGAAGCATCCTTACCTTTTTGCTGGGGAAACTCAGAGCTGGCTGTCCCTGCAGGTCTCCTATGTCCCCGCTCCCCTGCTCTGGCCATGTCACTGACACCAACCCAGCCCTGCTCAGGCACTGGTCAGTGACAATGCTGCCTCTGCTGTGGTGCTCCCAGCTCTGACTCCTTCCTGAGGCACACCTGCTTTTGTGCTTCCCAAGAACAAGCTCTTTCTGGCACACCTATATAAGAGGGCTAAATAGAACCAGGGCACACAATGAACACTGGCACTGAGCTGCCAGAGTGTTCAATTCTTAGCCTGGTGCACCACACAGGGTCACCGAGTCAAGCTGCTGTGTGATTGTAGACACAACTTGGTCATGTGCATGAACCATGGATCGTTTCCATCAGCCATTTTGGAGGGGTTCATTTTGGGAAGTAAGAGGGTGCTGGCCATGCATGTCTAATCCACGCAGCACCCATTGACCTTGGGGACAGAGAGAGGTTCCTAGCTTGGTTTTTTTCCAAATATATTTACCTAGTTTCTATTGCCACTGAGATCTTAGGAAGAGATTTCAGTGGTAACAATGACATGCTTAAATGGAGACTTATATATGACATTAAGAAAATTTGTGTTAGCGTAACACTTATTAGGCAGTGGGTGACCTAAGAGGTTTGTGGAAGCTGTGTAAGTGGTGGATTTAGGAAGCAAGTTTGTGAGAAGCTGTCATGGTTTGACACTGGCCCAACACCAGGGACCCATGAAAGTTGCTCACTCACCCGCCCCTGCCACAGCTGGGTAGAGGAGAGAAAAAAATAATAATGAAGGCTTCATGAGAGACATAAAGACTGAGAGAAAACACTTCAAGGACAAAACAAGCTCAACTTGAGATTGCAAAGTGAATTTATTACTAACAAAGTTAGAGGAGGATAATGAGAAGTAAAATAAGCCCTTAAAACATCTTTTTTTTCCCCCTAGCCCCTCCCTCCTTCCCACCAACAGCGCAGAGACACAGGGTGTGGGGGTTTGGGTCAGTTTGTCACCTGAGGTTTTCTTCCACTGCTCAGGGAGAGGAGTCCTTACCCTGTGAGGCTGTGGGGTCATTCCCACAGGAGACAGTCCTCCATGAACTTCTCTGGTGTGGTCCTCCCAAAACTGCTGCAGTGTGGGTCACTCCTCCATGGGGTGCAGTCCTCCAAGGACAGGCTGCTCCAGCCTGGAGGCAGGGGCCCCCTCTCTCCTCCGGGTCCTTCCACTGGATCACAGTCTCCTCCAGGCATCCACCCGCTCCAGCATTGGCACATCCCCCATGGGCTGTGGGAGGATCTCTGCATCCCCCTGGATCCCCATGGGCTGTGGGTGGATCTCTGCATCCCCCTGGATCCCCATGGGCTGTGGGTGGATCTCTGCATCCCCCTGGATCCCCATGGGCTGTGGGTGGATCTCTGCATCCCCCTGGATCCCCATGGGCTGTGGGTGGATCTCTGCATCCCCCTGGATCCCCATGGGCTGTGGGTGGATCTCTGCATCCCCCTGGATCCCCATGGGCTGTGGGTGGATCTCTGCATCCCCCTGGATCCCCATGGGCTGTGGGTGGATCTCTGCATTCCTCATGGATCCACGGGCACAGCTGCCTCACCATGGTCTCACCATGGCCTGCAGAGGAATCTCGGCTCTGGTGCCTGGAGCAGCTCCTCCCCCTCCTTCTCCACTGACCTTGGTGTCTCCATGTTGTTTCCTTCACATGTGCCTCTCTTCACATGTTCCTCCTCTTCTCTGACTAGAAGCAAAACTGTGTGACTTTGTTTTGATTTCCTTCTTAAATATGTCATCATGGGGGCATTACCAGCCTCTCTAATAGGCCCAGTTTTGGCCAGCAGCATGTCCATCCTCAGAGCCATCCAGGACTGGCTCTGCTGGACATGGTGGAAGCTTCCAGCAGCTTCTCACAGGAGCCACCTCTGTGGCCCCTCCACTACCAAAAACCAGGCTGTGCAAAAGCAATACAGAAGTACTGGAATATCTATCCTACCTCAGCAAGGTAGCGTACACTGGTACAGACTGTCCAGAGAAGTCGTGGCTGCCCCACCCCTGGAAATGCTCAAGGCCGGAATGGAAGATTTTCCTGCCCATGGAAGAGAGGTTAGAGCTACGTGATCTTTAAGGTCTCTTACAAACTAAACCATTCTATGATTCTTTCATTATGTAACTGTTTAAAAATTTATCTTTTTAGAGATTATAACTTATTTTGATACCCCTGTGAATAGGTAGATGACAAAGGGTACAGAAAGAAAAATGGGGAAAGAAAGAGGAGGAAACACATAGAAAACAAAAGATATGCTTGTTAGTGAAGGCAAAAAAAAGGCGTCTTTGAGAAATAAGAAACAGGCACAGCTCAAGGAACAAATCACCATAGTCTTATTAAGAGAGAGAAACCCAGAATGTGGGAGGACAGGAATATTTGTGTGGAAAAATCTAGAGATGGAAAACTGCTAACTTAAATGAATAAATTCATGCCAGTAGCTGAGCATGGTCTGTTTATTAAGGGTTAATGAAGAGCATTTTGCAAGCAGCATTGCAGTAATTCTATTTAAAGCACTCACTTTTTCTTCTGTCTGTTCTGTCGCCTACTGAAAATTGCACAACTCTGTTCTTCAACACGATTATGAAAAAAGCAATCAACTCAATTGTCTGGGGTGTAATGATGCTGACTACCTCCTTCCAGCATTCACAGAGAGATAGAGGGAGAATAAGATAAATAACCTGAGACAAAAACACAAATCATTAGAATTTTTAATAAGCCCTCACCAACAGAAAGCTGAATACTGTTAGTTATATCTGTCAACTACTGCTCATGGTCCAGTGGACAGCACACTGAACAGAGATCTCAGAGATTTCTGCTCTTCTTCCAACTCTGTCGTCTTCCTTCATAACAGCTTAAACAGGCCACGTGAGCTTCAGCTTCGAGTAGTATAATAGAGATCATTAAGTAACATAAATAGTGCTGGAGGTACAGTATTCTGGGGAAAAAAATACTCCAAAACTGAAAGAAAACTTTCTCTGTTCTTGTTCAGATAGGAACGGTGACCTTCCCAAATGAGGTGTTGTGACCTCATGTAAGACATGGGGTCACGAGCCTGAGGGAAATTCAATTGCAGATATGGGGTTGTAAGTCTAGAAATAGAAGCAGACAAGTATTTCTGGCAAGAGATTGCAGGAAACTGAACTAGAAGTTATTACCATCACAACTACAACTAGAACTTTCAATGTACACAAAGGCACTGAGAAAATCTCCAGGAAACCATAGTTTAAAAGTCTTTTAATGCCTCTTTTTCTGGTCCATTCTTAGTTTCAGTTCTCTGATCTCTCCAATTAGATTTTTCCTAGGGTTTTTTTTTTTTCCTTCTAGGCAAACTAGAACCAGTACTCTTTATGCTGTGCTGGAGATATAAGGAAACTTCAATCTGCCACAGACAGATTGAAGACAGGCAGAAACTATGAAAGATTTCTTGGGAAGTAGGAAAAATATCAAATGGCAAAAGGTAGAGAAATTACCACAGTCTAAATCAAAGGCACCAGTAGACCTGGAGTAATGTATAAACATAAGCCTTGCACTACAGCAAAGAATTTAAACCCATGCCACTGTAATTATACTATGTTTAAAGACATCCATTTAATGTTTGTCTAGATGATACACACATTTCAATCCATCTCATCCTGCTTTCTATTTATGGGCTTTACAGCATAAAGCACATGCTGAATTCATGATCAGTCTGTCTTGTAGGTGTAGGCAACAGAAAAGTCTAAATAGTCTTCCACCAATTTTATTATTTCTCCTTTCACAGACTAATTCTCAGTAGTCAGTTTTTTGTTATTATAGCCGGTTGTAGTTCTTTTGGGAAGAAAGAAATCCCAATAACTTGCTGTATCAAGAGAACAACATGGGAACAGAAAAGCCAGTGTCAGGGTCAGGTCAGTGTTGTGCTTCTGTCTCCAGCAGTGGCAAAAGGAGGGAAAACACATGAACCTGGATACTGTTTGCATCCATTCCCTTTGTACTCTCCCTCTGAACTCACATTAATTTGTTTTTCTCTTGCTCCTGTTTGGGAAACACACCGTGTTTTTCACAGTGTCCTGTTTGGACACTAATACTGTCCACTACCACTATTTCCCTCTGGCAGTGAGTTATAAAAGTTTGCAACCCTCCAGTATGTAGGGTTTTACTTTTTGACCTTGAAATCCTTGAACTGAAGATTTCTGTATATGTGATTAAAGTCATGACCTGTTTTTATTACTAGCCAATGCCTCTGTGGACTGTTACCCATGGTCAGACTTAAAAAACTTTCCATACAGACATATTGTTTGTGTTTGTTTTTTGGATGAGGTTATGTCATGCAGCTCCAGACTTTTGTGGGAGCACCAATTAAAGGATAAAGGACAGTGTTAAAGAAAATTTTAAGCTCTATCTCTCCCATAAGAAAACAGAGGAGAAACAGCACATCTACTTAACTGGGACAATTTCACATGACTGATTCAGAGCAATTCATTTCAATTACTCTGATCATCAGATAAATAGCACATCTGGCAGTGTCTGCAAACTAATCATTAACAGGTGTGAATTGGTGTCTGCAAGCATATATTTCCGACTGTGTGGCCCTTTGTTCACTTTAGGACACTTCTTAATTAGAGACAAGCCTGAACCACAAGCCTTTAGATGTAGATCTGTTCTTTGAACACCCCCAAAATCAGCACTTTCTACATCAGGTTGTTATTTAGAGAAAAGATCTTTGGGAAAAAAAAAATCAGTTTCATGGTTCTGAGCAAGTATTCATTGCCCAGGTCTGGCTCATTGGCATTTTTCTTGGATTTTAGCTTTTGTTTGCAGCAATAATGGCACGTATGGTTTGTATGAAGTTTACAGCCCATGGTACTTATGATCAAAATAACATCCATTTTTATTGTCAAGGGCATGTAAGTAAAAGTTTCCACTACAAATGTAGAAACTTCTACTTTAATTGTTGCTGGATGATGGTTGTCATCATAGGTATTTAGAAAATGTCATCAATAGACTTTATAGAAGTCTATCTAAAATGGGGGGAAAAAAGAGAAAACAGAACTGTATCGATGTAATAGCATGTGACCTGATAAAAGCAGCTACCATGCCAGGAAATTTAAATGTAGAACAAAGAGTCATAGAATTGTTTCAGTTGAAAAAAGCCTTTAAGATCATAAAGTCCAACTGTTAAGCTAAAGATGAAGGATATTTCTTCATTTCAGTCCCAAACCTTATCCAGCTTCCAATTAAATTCTACATCTTGATTTTAGAGTTATGCCTCAAGAACATATAGTCATACTTATTTAGAGTGTAGCCATATAGAAAAGCTGTGTGGCTAACTTGGCTAACCTGCTTTGAACATGATTATATACATTCTTTTGAATTAGACTGTTTAAAAAAATCTTAAAATAAATGTCAACCACTAGAATACGCAGGCTTCTGAGCTTCTCTTTATGAAGATTTAAGTTTTAATATGACCCGAAAATATAGTTTGCATTAGAACTTGTGAGCTAAGAGGGTCAATGGATCAAAAATATTTATATAAATGTTATACCCCTGTTTGCAAGGCTTTCATTGCAAAGTACCACCTCTGCCTGAAGTGCAAAATGATGGTACCACTCTTCCCTTTGAGTGATGGTGGGTGTCCTTCTGGCAAGAGACAGCTGGTTGAGGATCAATTTATGTTACAAATAATTTCAGCACAAGCAGCAAGGATTTCACCTTATTCTGTTATTTAACTCTTTTGTAATTCCTTTCAGACAAGGTGAAGCAAACTCAGAATTTGAAATTTATCAAACGTTAATTGATTACTGCTGTTTCTGGTATTTTTTTTTTTTTTTACTAGAGAAATGTACACAGAAAACCTAAAATGGGCAAGAAAAAATCATGGGCCAATATTTAGGGAGAGGACTAAACTGTACAACTAAAATCAAGCATGGAAGGAAACATTTTTGCTTGTAGAGCAGGTTAAGTAACATACTTTTAAAGCCTGAGAGGAATATCCTAAGATCACCCAGTAGCTAAACACATTATATGTGTAACCCTCTGTAGGCTTTTTCTGATGAATTAGGCATACATTAAGTCAGGAAACTATAAGGTAAAATACACAGACAAGAAATCAAGAGACTACAACTCTAAAGAAGATCAAAGCAGTGAAATGATATGTAAAAAACCAAAGATTGAAAAGCAACTGAAACTTAGTAGAGGTCATTTTTATCCAATAAAAACAATATTATCCTATTAACAGGGGTAGCAGTCCACTAGTCAAACTACTTAAAAACTCAGTTTACTCATAAAAAAATCCAGAAAACATGCCAGAGCTTTGGATCTGGTTCTCTCTACTGTTTTTAGTATAATGTCTGGCCAACTAAAATCTTCTCCAAAATTTTCAGTCATGGTTCAGGAGTTAGCAGAGACAAAGGATATTTCTCAGTAAGTGGTTTGAATAGGTCAGCTTTATTTTATAAAGTTTGAATGTATTCAGACCTGTCTGTTTGAATACAGGGCCAGAAAATAAGTGCTTGCATGTTTTGTTTATGACATAGATGTAGCCACAAGCTACTTAAACTTCATGCTGAGCATAAGGTAGAGAGTGCTGCTGATGTGAGCAGGAATGCTGGCAGAGTTGTGGGCTATCAGATAATCATGATCCTATTTGCTCAACCAGGCAAAATGAGTACAAAACTGCTATTTTTATTTGGGGCATTTTACACTCACTTTACACTGCTGTAAGCGTCTGTTCAATTTCCAGGAAAATTGGAATGGTGTCTTATGATCCAGTGATGTGGAGCAAAGACAAACTGAGGATAGAAAAATGCTAGAGAAAATATCCTTTTTTTTTAAATTTATTATTATTATTCTAATATGTCATGGGTTTCAAGTCTTTCTTATTGGAACATTCTGGACATAGACCCAAGTGCACTTGTTCAAATAAAGGAACTGAAAGCTATTGTGCTACAATAGAGGACCACAGGAGCTTCATTACTGCATGTGTGAAGCCCCAGGAAGTCAGTAGCAGTAAAAAAAAATATAAATTTGTATGAAATTCAGAGCAAGGAAGACCAAAATTAGGTTTTCAGTGAAGTCAAAAGAGGCAAGAAGTTATTAATACTAACAAATAAACCTGTATCAATTTAGTGAAAGAACACACATACACAAAGAAAAGTGTTTTTTCCCTTCTGATTTTAAGCATACCCAGTTTAAGTGTTTTGCAGAGTTAACAGAGTGATGAATTCAGAGCACAGTGATAGAAACTTCTTCTTCACAAGGAGAAAACCTACTTAAAAGAACACCAGAATAACATAGAAAACAGAGCTCCATGCAATAAATTGAAGAATCCTCTGGCATGCAAAGACTAAAGATGCAATTCCTGTGCAGTGAAAAAGCCTTTTCCTGAGGTTCTAAATTCTGCCCTTGATTATCTGCAGAATGAAATAGAATGTGTGTATGAGGCAGAGCACATCGTGCACTGGAAGGAGAAGAGTTAGTAATGGGTGGGAAACTACATGATCTAATCTGCAGACTGCACATTTTCAAATGCCACAGTCTCAATTATGTTGAATTCAAAGCAAAATTGAAACTGTCCCTGGTCCTGCAAATCCCATCCTATCAGCCTCTATCTGGATTTGCTTGAGGGACCGTCTAAATAAATAATAATAATAAATAAAAGAGTTGGGTTAAGTTATATATATATTTTTAAAACAGCTATCGTTATTTTGAAGTGAAATGGGGGCTTATGGCACAGACACTCTTTTGTTAAAGTTAATGTACCTTAAAATCTTTCGACTCAGCACAGCAGACTGTCAAGGGTGCTTAAAAAAATAGTCCAATATTCTGCAAAGCTCTTTCTGCAAGAGGGGTCTTGTGTGAAATGATAACAGCCACAACCCCAATATTGTTTACAGAAATACAGCTTTTCACTGCAGAGGTATCACAATGAAACCTGAGAGGAAAAGGAATATAAAATGAGACAAAGAATTTAGTTCGTGATTTTTGGAAGGTAATAAACCTTCAAAATTTTGTCTGCATATTACACTTTTTCCTGAGTTCATTCAAATAGAGGTCATAGCATTATGAGTTCATTTTAAAGACACCTTCTTCCTATATAAAAATAATGGAAATGTCACTGTATGGAGATAGATCCTGTCCCTGGGATTTTGTACCCCCAGATGTAGGGCTGCCCACCTTCAAACCTCTTGTCTTCTTTTGTTTCCTTGAACTACCCTCAGTAGCTCAGGAGTGTACTTCTGGAAAGCAGGGTATTCATATTTGGGCAGCCTTATGTAGCTCCTGGATTGGTATGCAGTGCTGCAGGTCTTGCCCATTGCAACTCCTTGGTCAATGTTGTGGTGTGGGAGCAACAAATACAGTTGTGCTGTTTGCTTTTCAAGCATTGAAATAGAAGTATAGCAAACTGCTTGGGGAGCCCCAGAGATGGAAGTAAACTTAATGTACATGAGTTTCTTAAAGTGTCTCTCAAGGAGTTCCACGTTGTGTTTGTGCTTAGTGCATGGTTCTTTAGCCCAGAGACTGAGTGTGTGGGCATCTATAGATTTTTGTGGTTCAGAATAAAGATACTGACAGAACATTA
This sequence comes from Leptocoma aspasia, assembly GCA_013399835.1. NCBI lineage: Eukaryota > Metazoa > Chordata > Aves > Passeriformes > Nectariniidae > Leptocoma > Leptocoma aspasia. The sequence goes on along the minus strand of VXAX01006984.1, from coordinate 998,281 downwards.
TGTGCTGAAAAGTTGGTTTATAAATTTGCTCTCCATAAACCTTACTGCTTACATTCTACCTACCTGTTGTCCAAAGTTGGACAACAGATTCTCTGAATGTTATCCTTCACCTCTTTATGCTTTAATTTGCTCTACAGTAGTTGTGATAAAAACAGTGTTGGGAAGAAAAGCATATAACACATTCTAGTCACTCAACTGCTGTGAAAATGGAGCACACAGTACAGATCTGTGCATGTATTAAAAAACAAAATTATAAAAATTTGAGGAACCTTAGGTTTTTAGTCCTACTGCAGTTATGTTCATATTAAAGTATGATACAGAAATAAAAAGACTAAATTCAGTTTATGAAGTGGTCTGCAAACACCATGAAAAGTATGCTATGTAAAAACACATGTACTATTTGCAGGAGACAACAACACAAAGATAAACAAAAGCTCAGGAAGAAAAAGAGACAAAGCAGTACCGATAGACAACAATCTTAGTATTATTTTCAGCTTATTTACATCAAGTATTTTTATAAGCATAATGTCAAAAGACAGATTTGGAGATGGGTCTTGAAGGAAAGCAATGATGTTACTTTGGAGTGTTTCTTCCAAGCGTGAACAACATGAAAGTAACTGCTTGAGAATGAATCAAGTGGGTGCTGAAGGGTATTATCAGTAGCTGATTAGAAGCAGGAGACAATCTCTTGTTTCTGAAGGAGAGATAAAGTGGGATTAGGTTATGAACATAAAACAAATACCATAAATTTGATAGTGAAGAGAAGTCACAAGCAAACTGTAAAGAGAGCAGCACATGATCAAAGGATAGGGAAATGCACATGCACAGCAGCATTTCATAGCAGAGCAGGGATTTTTAGTTGTTTACTCAGTAAGCAGGGTGCTCTGAAAGCAGGACCAGGGCTTTTTCTGTGTAGATGGGCAGGTAAAGATTAATATTGCAGGCAGAATGAATGGGAGAAAATTAGGGATATCTTGGATTTAAGAAATCAAACAGGAAAAATCATAACTCCAAGTGATTGTCAGAATGGCAGTTCTGTCCATAGATTTGAAAATGAATATTAGTGGCACGTCTTCAGCTAAGGAATTATTTTAATCACACTTAGCTTGAACTGGTCAGTGGAAGGTATCATGGGTTTGGCACCAAAAGAGACTAGATAGTAGTACTGAGACAGGCGTGCCATCCAGACAGACCTGCTTCTTAGGAATATATTGCAGATGTTGAAGTTTGGAGGGTGAAGGGAGGGGGGAATAAGCAGGGACAATGCTTGAAGGTTGTGAAAGTTCCCAGAGGAAGTTAAGCAGAATATAAGGGATTTTCCTAAAGAACAAGCTGAAAGAACTGCTGGAGGCATGTGAAAACTGGAAGATGTGATGATCATACGAGGCAGAGAAAGGCAACACCTCAGCATAAGGAGCATGAGCAACAGGGTTGAAGTCAGACAGCCACATATGTTTTCTCATGAGGCAGCACACTGATCTGAAGTCTTGGTTAGAGGAGAACCTGGTGACTGGTGTTGGTACCTCCACCACCAATATGGATATTGTGTCAACATGCCTGCCCAGCATACACAAATTCTATCCAGGATGAATATAGTGTTGTTGCTTTCTAACAGCTCCATAGAAATACTGTCAGTAAGAATATACTGTGATATACCAAATAGAATTGAAACTTTTTTTTTCTTCATTTCTTCAAAAAAGCTTCATTTACTGTAATTATAAATACCACACTCGTTCTGTGTTGACTCAAACATACATAACTATATCCACTGGTTTAAGAAGTTACTGACCTAGATTTCTGCCCTGTGTCCATGGAAAGACTGGTTGATCAGAAGGTGAAACAATACCTGAAAAATGGCAGTTTATGTTTACAGCATGGCAACTTAATTAAATCTACATTGATTTAATTTTACATTTTACAGTGCAGAAGTTGTTTTGTTATCAGTTGGTAAGACTTCACTCAGGGCCTGAAGTGCAGCAGACCCCCAGGTTTGACTTTAAGGTAGCATTTGTTGAATGTCCTGAAATTATAGATCCAGTTACAGTGAGCTGGAGAAAAGGGAATACAGTAAGCATGTAAGAACTGAGTTAATGCTTCACCAAGTATGTCTAACCCAGTCACTTGACTTCAGCAGTGTCTGTAAGAGATGTCCAGGGAAACACAGGCTCTGTGTAATACTTGTGAGCACTCCCTCACTCTGACTGTTTTCTGCTTAGTGGATGGCCTGAGCCCACTGTAGTTCATACATTTGGCAACCACAGTAGATCTTTTTGTCTGGGAATTTATTGCTTCTGCCCTGGATTACCTGGATTATGAATTTTTACAAGCACAGCATCCTACGATGAGGCGTTCCACAATTCTGTCATCTCTGTGAAGAACAAACTCCTCCTGCTTGCTGTAAAATTGGCTCACACTGGGCCCAGATGACTGCACCTTGTTAGACAGTGGAAATCAACATTTTCACTCACTCCAGCCCACTCATGATTTTATAGTCCACTATAATACTCCTTCCCATGTAGCATAATGACATCACCTGCTATAGGCCCCTGGCATTTTATAACCAGTTACTAACTTTAACATGCCATCTCTGAAATTGTAGACTTATACTAATTGGAATGGGGGTTTCTTCTTTATTTTGTTTTCTGATGTTGATTTAAAACATCAAAAAGATGGTTTAAAACCCACCTATATTTCTTCTAATATCTTGGACTCTGTTTTTATTGCACATGGAACAGAAACTGGTAATCTTTTTCATTATGAATTCCAGCCTCCGTTTTGCTCCATGGACTAGCTTCAGACAGCAGCCATCAGAGACTACTCCAATGGTTCATCACAAGTAGAGTGAATTTTTAGTATTAAGGGGATATTTTTTTTTCCCTAACAGTTATACTGAGGTTCACTGGAAAATCGTGAGTTTAATAACACTAAATTTTAAACTTTTTTTGTTCAAAAGCTCATCTATTCTACATTTGTTCAAGCTCCAGTACAATTGTATCAATTGTCTCTTAACTCAGCTATTGGACTAGTTGGTGTGCCACTAGAAAATTTCTACGGGAGGAGTCAAACCCTAGGAGCACAGTATTCCAAACAAATACTAATTAGTTAAACATCCAAGATTGTTCTTACCCAACAGTAGGATATATTGCAACACACACAATGCATGCGTAAACTGATGAACTCTTTCTCCCACCCAGGAACTGGTAATGATTTCACATTAGCAAGCCTAATTGACATCATGTTTACTTGCTGCAAACACTGACAGATGAACAAACACATTTCAATTCCTAAAAAAGCCTCTTGTGCTTAAAACAGTTTTAGGAGTTTAGAAGGATTTTTTTTTGCCAGGTAGCAGAAATGAGATTTTTAATTTTACAGGAATTATCCACAGTTGCACAGAAATAAATTTGAATCGGCAAGAAGTTTCAGACAGGGATTCTCATTCTTAGAGATTTTCTGAGACCTTGCTATGTTCTTTGGTTCTTAGAGCTTTATCTCAAGCTTGAGCTTCTTATTTACTGTTATTTACTTTTCCTCTGTAGCTGAGGATTGTTTTGTTCATATCCCTTAACAGGAAATTAACTGACTCTTTGTTTCTCCATGTTGCATGTTCAATATTTTGCACAGCTGATTCACTGTGCAAAGAGTTTAGCATTGTTCAGAATCTTCAGCATTGCTGCCTGGGTTTTAGGACAGAAATTATTACAGACTTCTTCAAAAGTTTTTTTTTGCTTCTGTCTGCTTACAGAGTTTGTGTAGATACATTTTGGCATTTTAATTAAAAGACAACAGCTTTTTCAGCCTAGTTTCATCCTTTCAGATATTCTTCCTTGTTATTGTCCTCCTAATATTCTGTCCAGCTCCTACACACAATTCACTGTACCTCATCCTTCTCATCTGATATTAGATTTTTTAGATTTATGAGAACCATTCTAAACTTACAGATTTTCTGTGTTTCTTCCAAGGATATTGTTCAGCTTGTAGTGTATTTTTTCACCCTTCGTTACTTACACAATTGATGCTTTTTCTTACCTCGTTTAAATGTCTCTCGGTTCTTTTTATAGTGTGATGAATTTCTCTATATTTGTGTCTGGTTTCATACTCCTTTGTTCCGTCACATATTTCTTCTAGTGTTTTTGCTTAGCCTTTTTACACTTTTTCTGTTATATTTATATTTATATCTGTAATATATTTAAACTACCACACCCATTTTATTGCAATGTAATATAATAATACATAACATGTTTCTCTTGCTGCAAGGCAACTTGGCTACACAGGCTGAGCTTCATTCATCAGCACAGAGTTCCAGTAAAATGTCACTCCCCTCTCCAGCACAAGAGAGACTATGAAATAGTAAATACTTGCCTCATGATTTTTTTCTGGTCATTGCTTGCTGTTTTCAAGTCACATCTCATCCTCCATCCCTCACTGCTTTACACAAGCCTGTTTTCTGTCCCAGTATAAGCAGTACAAATTATTTGTATTGTGGTGGCATTCAGACTGGCACACAACATCAGCCTCTTTTGTTCTAGATGTTGTTGTGGTGTCTAGCATGGAAGATTTCTCTTCAGTAGCAGACTATGGTGAATATTAAGCATATGTATCCAACCCTAGCATGGGTTTTTCTTCCTTTCTGTAGCAAAAATGAAATCAGTGATATCCCCTAAAAGTGAAATACATCTTGATACTTGACTGAACTGGGACATTAATTATTTATTTAAGGTGAGATTTACATTACTTACAGGTGGATGTCTAAATCCGGGATAATTTTCTACATTTCTTTTAAGAGGAAAGGAGATATAGTCAACAGGATTAATGGAATACAGGGTGTAATTAATCTCAGTAGGTGTAAATAAATGTCTCTTTCAGCATGAGATGAATTGTTCCCAAGGCTTCATTGACACTATTGAGTAAATCCCTACGGATCTTAATGAAAGTTTAGTCAAATAGATCTGGTGTAGTGACCTTTATTTAGCCAGAATGACTGTGGAAGAGGTAGGAATTGAATGTCTATCATTAAATTTTAGCCTACATCTCCTAAATAAATACATTATGGCTTATTTTCTGCCTGATTCTTTGAAAACTGTATGTGAACTTTCAGGTTAATGCAATGGAAAAAAAAATGGAGCAGAATCTCTTTGCTTGTATCTGCTCAACAGGATAACAATAAAATTCCCATCACTGATTTTAAACGATGCCATAGAGCACTCCAGGCATCCACAGATCCAGTATAAGACAAAAGCTGTCAGACTTTTGCTTCCATTTTTTTATTGTTACTTTTATTATTTCCAAGGCTGTCATACACTCAAAAGTTACATTACAATCAGTTAATGATTTAATGGAAATAAGTAAGACAATTCCCTTAGAGCTAGTAAAGCCCCAGGATTAGACAGATTTCTGTCAGGTTATAATAAACCTTCCTAACACCTACTGGGCCCAGTTTCATAGCTCTTCAAAGAATCAGTTAAAATACCACCAATAAAAGGGAAAATTGAAAGAGCTTTTTAATCACTTTGTTTGTCCTTAAAATCATACAAAATACTTTCACAATGACACCAGCTCAGGGAAAAACAACACAAAGGCAAATCTTTTTATCATCTTTATTTAAGGGTATTTTAAACAGTGCACAAAGAACCAGAATTACTGTACAGGTGTTTCTCATTTACTTCAAAGCGACAAATTTTGCCCATACATCCCAATTTACACCCATTAGGGTGTGAATAACCTGATGAAGTGCCACTGATGCAAGAGTTATTTTCCTTTTCTGAATTGCTTGCCACTTGAGCAGTGAAGAAGGGCTGTGACTGCAGCAGGTGACACTTAGTGAAGGTTTTCAAACCTGATGATGCCCAGCCTTTTTTTTCCTGGCCTCTTTTAAGGGGCTCAGGCTCTGTTAGGGCTCCATCTTCTCTTTCTGAAGAGCAAGATTGCAGCAACACCCTGTGAATTTTATGGAAGAATGATATGAGAGGTGCCTCACACAACTGATTGCTCCTTCTTTTTCACATTGCTTTCCTCTCCTCATACTCCATGATATTTATTCTTGCAAAATACAGCAGATCAACTGCTGAAGGCTGAGTGCTGAACTGCAACCCAGTGCAGATCAATGTAAAATATGACTGATTGGTAATTAGTAGTTAGATCTGAGTACTCCACTTGCATTTTCATTGCAGCAGTAATAACAGATAGGAAAAAGTGAAGATTTTTCTTCTTTACCTTCATTTACCATGTTGCAAAATGCAGCAGAATCCACCGTATAGTTACTGCTTTAAGATTTGCTAACTATAAAATCAACATGTAATGCATTTCTTTGTAAAACTCCCTTAAGTACTGGGTTATTTTAGATGAAGTTTACCAAATCAGTCTCATGCTGTGATCTCTGAAACACTGAATAGATGTCTTGTGTATCCTCTCCGCTTGAATTAAACACTGAACTTCTTTAAAACATGAATTTTAATTAGTTTTGGAGCTACAAATGCCACCTGTGCTGAATGGTGATGCTGAGGGAGTTCCATTAGTATTCCAGAATTTCTTTGAAAGCCATCTTCCATGTGACAGATGGCAAAAGATGGTACATGAACCAAGTTAAATAAATAATGCAAATAAGCATTGGTATGTGCCTTGTGGGTGTCCCTTTTTTTCTGACCAGATTGTTATAAAAAAAGCTCTATGTATCAATAGCATTAAAAAAAATCCCCATTTACTATTTTTACACATTTCTAGTTATTCTGAAATAATGAATTTCAGGTATCCACTACAAATGAGGTTGATTTTTACCTTGCAAGAACAAGCATGAGCTTTATGTCACAGTTTAGCAGTCATTACATATTTCCCAGAGATCACCATGCACACAACAGCATTATTCTACCAAGAAGGAGAAAGAAAAAGAATGTTAGTCTTGCATAGCCTAGATTTAGTATGTCTCAATTCAGGAAGGACGAAAATAAGAAATCAGACAGGGAAAGAATCATATGGTAGATTGTTTGTTTCATGGCTCTAATGCTACATTGATCTTCTTCATATTGTCTATTATTCAGAAATAAAAGTTGGTGCTGCAGTTATTGTAACAGTATGTTTCCAGTCATGCAGCACTATCCAGGTATTAGCAATTTATTGGGAAGGCAGTATCATTTACACATCCGCTGTTCCATTTCTAATTGCCTGACACTTATTTAGTACTGAATGGAAGGACATAGCAGAGATCATTGGAGCAAAACTCCTTTTCTACTCTGCCCCATAAGCTTGCCTGGCTTTCTAAGATATCTGCGAGACAGTCGCTCACTCTGCCGCTGCTACTGTGAGAATTGAGAAACTCAGGATCCGGAAAGGCACCAATTACTGTATTTTATGGGAATATATGTTGTTCATTTTTAAGGTGATAGAGGGCAAAGAAAGTCTTTTCCTTTTCCTATACTTCACTGCCTCTCTCTTATTAATCAGAAAACTTTTTGGCTCAAGCACAGCTTCGAATATATATTTTTAAGGTGCCTTATCCTTATTGATTCTTTTGTGACTTGGAGCCTTTGAGTCCATTAACATAAGAGCCAGCACTGCACTCTCATGTACCTAACCCTGTGCTTCATCATCCCTCTCGAATCTCATTCAAAATGTGGGACTGACATGGACTAAGATCCATGTGGTTAGTATTGCATAGACCTTCCATTAAAAACTGGATTTCATGTCTAATGTCTGCCTTGAACATACCAGATCAATTTTAATATCATTATTTCTAGCATCTGCCAGGGAGAAGAAGGCCAAGCAGGGAAATCAATAAACACTACAAAAAGAAGAAAAAAAAATATATAATTAATATATGCAAAAGCTTAGTGTATCTGGCAAATGCTTATTATTCCCTTTGAGTTCAGAACTTCTGGTAGGAGCCTTTTTTGGTGAAAGTAATCAACAACTCTGACCAACTAATAGTGAATTGTTCCTTGTATCTGATTGGCCCTGCCACTTGCTGTTTGGTGTGTCCTGAGCAATCCAATTTAATCTGAGCTTTTTCTCCAGCTCTGCCATGAAAGTTTCCCCTAATTAACTGGAACAGTGCCTAAGACTGAGGGCTGAAAGGATGAGAGATGTTTCCAACAGTGTCGTCAGAAAAGGTTTTGCATTGAAAGCAAAGATAGAATGAAAGGTAAAACAATATTTAAACTTGAAATATGCTTTCCACTACGGGGGTTTTCATTGTCATTTAGTCTTTTAGCCTATTTTGCATTACCTGAATTCAGCAATGTCTTTATAAATTGTGTATTTTAGAATTTCAAACTATTTTTTTTCTTGGCCGTGCCTCATTCACAAGCTCAAGCTTTGAAAAGTCTATGAACCAGATGTCTTGGATTTAGTTCTATTAAGAGAGGAAGATATATGCTGCATCTCATTCTTTAAAAATATGTATATAAAGATATTGTATTCTGCTAAATTGAAATTTAAATTCCTTTCTCACTTAAAATATTGTGCATTAAATGATACTCAATGACAAATTACCAGTAAATTCAAGCAGTAGAAATGTATGCACTTGGTCTTCTGGCATCCGAGAACATTACATGCCATTTGTTTAGATTGCAGAGTAAACTTTATCTTTTTTTGTGATTAGTGAAAGAATTTGGGCTTTTAGGGCAGACTTTTAGACTCCACATCGCTGCTTAAAAATGTAAACTCAAGGCTGTCCACACTGCCTTTCCTTCAATGGACAGGAGGGACAGTGTCTGGGAATGTGCTCTTGGTTCCACCCAAATGGTGACCTTGTATTTGCAACAGCATCAGTCCTGCTTTGTCCTCTGTTAATGAGCTGTCTTATAATGTGACTAAACTCTGGTGTGATTTTCTGCTGACCAGTCATTTCCCGTGATTGCTGCCACATCCACTGTTCTGCTTCTACACGTCTGGGTGTGGGAGAAGACATAAGGTGCCCTTTTAGCTCTGAATTATTTGTCCACATTAAACCAATATAACAGAGATGTTGCTGAGAGACCAAAACAAAGAATTGTTTTGTTTGATAGATTATTAATCTATTAAAGATCTTTCTTCAGAACAGATTTCTGCTTTGTTACTTTCAGTCTATTTGGCCTTCCAGAAAAAGAAAAGAAAGAAAAAACAAACAAACAAACAAAAAAAACCACCAAAAAATGTGATAATTTGTCCTTCTGACTGGTTTAATTTTACTATCTCTGCAAAAGGTACTTTCACCTTGAGGTGAACCTTTGATCCTCCTCAACACGGTTTTCTTTTTAAAGAGATGGGTGGTGTGAGTGAGACATGACAAATCACAATGAGAGCAGCATTTTATAAATTGGTGACTGTGTAAATGTCAATCTGTAAATGTTTGTTTTTATCGCTGAAACCGTCTCAGTTGATTTCGCCCCATCAAATGCAAGTACTTGAAAATTCCACAGAGAAAGCAAAGACATTGCTTATAGCTCATTTCTTCCTTTAAATGTGCTCTAGATATTCAAGCTTTGAAAGTGTCTTTGTTCTTGCATTTTTGTAAAGACAGTTTTCCTGAGGGATATGCCAATAGTAATCACTGGTGTATCCACACTATAAATTGGAAACACATTATTGATTCTGTCAGAATTGTTGATGATAATACAAAATATTAAGCAAAAAAAATTGTTTCAGTCTTTTTTGAAAATTAGTTAATCTCCAATAGCATCAGGAGATGGATTAGGATCTGGCTCTCACAACCAGAGGAGGCTGCATCAAGCAGCATATAAGGATGGAGTGCTGGTCCTGTGATTGTAGCCTGGGAATGAAGGGGAATGGATCTGGTTTGTGTCTGTATCACATGTCACCTCTGTGACCCTAGTCAGGTGTGTCTCTGCTTCATTCCCCCATCCCTCTGTATGTAAATACAATAACAGAAAGATGCATAATTTGTGTTAACTACATCCTAACTCAAAAATAAAAGACATCTTGATTAATAAAACTATCAGCTTCCAAATTTAAGATGAAAAGAAACATGATTTTTGGCTTCTGATAGTACCTAAAACTGTCAAAGAATACAACTTGGAAAGAATGACTAAATGTTTGAGCTCTCTAAGGCATGTCTGACATGAAAAATGAGACAGACATGAAAAATATGGTTCTTGTTATGCAGTAGTATGCTTGTTCTGTGTGTGTGTTTTGACTGTTTTTTTCTGAGATTGTACTTAATTCTATTTTATTTGAAGCTTTATCTTTGCCTATATAGTTCATAAACTAACATTTTTTTAAATGTATTAAATATTTTCCTCTGACAAGCAAAATGGCTTCAAGTCTATTTTTAATTAAGTTTATGTAGGGGACTCTGAGAGGTATGTTTGATGAAAGAGACCTGACACACAGTAGAAGAAAGTTTAGATTTCCTGAAAGCTATGCTTAGGTAGAATTGAAATTTTAAGAAAAGGTATTGAAATACACTGATAAAAAACAATGCTCTAAATTTGTTGGCCCAAGAGACATTTTGCTGTTGACAATTAACACAATGAATTGCAGCAATGGAATTTGCCTTAGGTTAAATAAAAGCTTAATACTTTAAACCCATATTTAGAAGTTCGTTGCCTTTCTGTGACATTGCTGGTATGTGCTAGAGAAGAATGATAATACAGTTTTCACCAGGGGTATGTTCTTAATCGTTGTGTTTGATACATGCACAGCAAGGTATGAATAAGGGATAAGTTTCTGACCCTGAAATCATCCAAAATATAATTCCTATGAAACGCAGATTATCATATATCATGGTACAAAACTAACATGCTCACAAATATTATAGGGGAATGATACATCCACTGGCTTCAGATCATCTGGAATAAATGACTGAAGATATGCTTCACACTGTTCTGCCACAGATATCTCTCTACCATCTCTTGGATACACTTGTCTGTTCCAATCAAGGAAAAAGAGTGATTTGTTTGTCTGGCCATCTACTCTTTTTTCCTATTACTATTACTTGCAATCTTTCATTTTTTTGTGGGGATAACTTCCCTACCTACTAGAGTAGAAAGAATTGTATTATCAGGGAATGTATTATGTATTATCAGGGAATGTATTATCAGGGAATAAGGGAATATTCAACAGAAAAAAAAAGGTAAATCCACTTGAACTTAAAATCAAGGAATCCATTAAACAGGACCAGATTTAATGGAGGTGGAGTCAATGAAGTCAGTTTCAGGATTTTCACAGGACACCTAATGGAAGTAGCAAGGAGAATTTAAGATTTTGGTAGTAGACACTCTCAAGGATCACCAAATCAGAAACGGATGAGTTTAGTTAATTCATTCAGAGATTGACTGCCTCTCCTGTGATCCTTTACTCAATTGAGAAGTATACATTAAGTTCTGACCAATACGTTTTAGCTACCTACTGCTTCTGAAAAAGCTTGTAAAAAAGTAATTATGCAAACAGAATATAACCAAGACCCTATATGGGTCATTTGCCTTGGAAGACACATCACTTACCCTTATTTTAAACACACAGTTCAGATTATGATACTTTACATCTTACAAAGAAAGGAACTCGGCCAACAGTTCCTGTGTCAGTGCTTGAGCTTTAACTGTAGTGGATTTTTGGAGGATTACATTTAGAGGATTTTTTTTGCTACTTCCACAATGGAAAATCAGGGGAAGTGGGATCAGGGGCTTCTGTTCAAGATCAACCACACAGCAAGATAAAGATGACAAAGGTTAGAGGTCCTTTACCCATTTAATATTAGGAAACTTCAACTACACTGGATCAGACCATGGATACACCCAGGCCTGTTTCTGACCTCCAACAGCTCCAAGCAATAGGTGCCTGTGGCAGCAATTTTGAGATTCAAGGCTGTGCTCACTAGCAATGTTGCCTTCTCATCAACAGAGAAAATGACCCACCCCAAGACATAAACCTGCTCAATGGACTAGCTTCACTTCATCTGCTATAAACCACTGCTGAATCCCATATTTGCAAAATGTTGGTAATATTAATTTAACTGCAAAAATGTTGATGGAAAATGTATTCTTTATGACAGCTTCTTATCGGAGAATAAATGCCTCATTAATCTTAGACATTTCATGCTAAGAATATTATTGAAGTTAGACAGAATGATGAGTAACATTGTAGGGAGCACAGATTGCTACATGCAGGAATGCTTTTGCCCATTAGGCTCCCTCCATACTGTACAAGTCACTTCTTTTGTTCCTCGGGCTGCAGGCTGCAGCATGCTGCTTTTTCCCTGCTCCAGAGCTCCTGATTTAATTAAAAGGAGACAGATGGAATGGAGTGCACTAATATACATTTACCTGACTTCTTTTGGTCATCTCAGGGAAAAAAAAAAGTGGAGGAAGAAAGGGAAAGAGTCTTGAAACCATCTTCAAAATATTATGGACAAGACTAAGTCTACCCACAGGGAATACCTGTGCACTCTTTTAACTATGTTTTCACCTTCTAATTCAATCCTAGCTTCACAAAGCTGAGTAGGTATAAGATGGATTTTGAAAGTTTACACTGTTTTGCTGTGAAGATAATTTCATCTATAATGGAAGAAAATATCAGAACACCCTATTGTGTCAAGATGTTTAAAGCTGTGTGAATGCTATGAGTGTAACTGATATTTTTGGCATTAAGAATGAGAAAAAGGAAAACTTGGTTGCAAGTTCTCCATGGGTGAACTAAGGAAGGCTGCTGCGACAGTCCATTCTTCTATTGTCCATTGAATGTTTTCTAAATTTTTGAATATTTGTCTAAAACAAGCCTTTATGTATTTGATCAGCAGTTTTACTGTGAGCAAAGAGAATGAGAGACTTTCACAGTGAGGTTTATACTCTCACCGTTTCAATAATGTGTGCCTGGTAGTGTGACTATGAATGGCAGATCCTTGCCTAGCTCAAAAAAAAAAGGATATTTCTTTAAGCTTCATTCTCAAAGAGTGATTTTAAACATGTGGTTATAAGACTCAGGGAATTATCTGTAAATCAAGTTCAAAATGTAACTGCTCAAAAATCTTTCTACTGCACTTTGGAAGTTCACTAAACTTCTTGGCCTGCCAGATGAACAGACATAAACATGATGTGAGACTGCTGAAATATTTGAAGGAAGAAGGAAATTGGGGTTTCAAGAGCAAATTAACAAGAGCTGTCTGTCACACTCAAGTCTGTCACCTTTTGACATTCCAGGAGCTTGGATCCAGCCTATCCAGTGGGCACTGAGACTGTGCCTGCACTTTACATGAACTTTTCAGTCACAAATTTAGAAGCTGGAGTGTTTGGAATGTAAAACTCTTGTTTAGCAAAGTGCTTGCAACATTAAATAGGAATGACTGTTTAGAGGTACAAACTGTTTTTTGGTAGCATTTCAGAATAGGCAAGTTTTAAAGTGTACATGTCTATAAATCTGCATAAGGAAAATGAGATAGGTTTGATGAAAGGTACATTTTCCCCTTTTTTCAGTATCTACTTCACCACAAAACAGTTCTCTTCTTCATGAATATTGAAACAATGTGTTTGTAAAGTAATTAGAGTTTGAAAATATTTTTTTCTCAGCTACATGCATCTAAGTCAATCCAGTTAAAATTTTCTCCTGTAAACAATACAAATTGATATCTTTTTACTTAATTGGGAAGTTTGTCCTGAGATTTATATAGAGCTGCTAAATGGGAAGTAGAATATCAGAAAAACAAACAAATAATGGAGTGAATCTAGAAATGGTACATTTGAGATTTGTAGTGTGAGAGTAATTAGCTCAGACTTTTTCCAATATCTCGATATCAGTCTTTCACAAGGTCTTCCATCTGCAACTTTAAACTATCAGACTAAATTCTTTTCTCACTGTGTAGTGCAATGGAATCATATTATTGTTTCAATTCATTTTTATCACTGCTCCAAATTAATTTCTGGACTGGTTAAAAAATACAGACTTTTATCAGTAAACACTCTCAGTTCACACAGGGTTTGATTGTTGACTAAGGGTTTATTTGTAACTGCAAACAGCTGTATAGAGATTCATGGAAAAGAGGTGCTGAACCAGCAATCTCTAACATCAAAAAGTAAATAAAACATACACTATAAGAAAAGAAGAGATAAAACCAAGGAGATACACTCATCTTTCCTATTACTCATAAACTCTTTTGAGATTATACTATTTATCACCACTATTTTCAAGTGTTATTTTATAGACTTGACCAACAGAGTTCTAGTTCTGATGGGAAGGCCTGTGAGCACAAAAGCAACAAAAATAGGTTGTAAAACCATATGATCTGTCATGCTGCCACATTTCTGGTTTTCTTGAAAGAAATTCTGGTTTCCTAAATTTGCACCCCATAGATACATCCATTAAGTAAGCATGCTTCAGATCAAGCCCTTTAATTAAGATACTTATGGATAGCTATGTTTAAAGTTCCGTAAACATGAATAAATATAAATTAATCTGTATAACCTGGTGTAGTTTCTATCAATCTGTTTCTAAAATTCAAGACTATGCTAAAAAATAGTGCTCCAAAAAGAAAAATACTGTGCTTTAAGCTTGAATATGTATTAGGCTTCATGAGGAAACATACAGTTTTAAAATATTTATTTGCAGAGGGTATTATTTCAGAGTAGGCTCATTTGTAGAGAAATAGTCTCTTTGTCTCTTTTAGCTGGTGTTATAAAATGTTTTTACTCAACATGTCTGCTCTGTGACTTGTGATATACACATTAAGTGCTAAAGCTATAACTCATGGAGCACTTTATCTTTCCCTGCCCTGCTCCTGGCACCATTTTCTTAAGTATTTCACATACTGACCAAAGTTAATCATGTTCATTGTCAAATTGTTGAGAACCTTATGATAGTTTCTTTTTTTTCTTCCTATATAAATTATGAGACTTTAGTGATGAGATATGGAAATCATATGACTTCTATTCAAATCAAGAAACTACTAAAAAAGAATATGCCTTATTAGGTGGACATTAAAACATTTTCCTGCAATTCTCAGCTAGACTAATCTGACTTTTACCTGTGGTAAAACAATGAAACTAGACAAAACTAAGAAAAAAGAAAAAGTCTAATTATTGTTTTCAGAAGTACAATTACCCTCTTTAATTGCCTATTTTCAGTGATTTACACAAACTCTATGAATCTTCAGGGAGATAAACATTAGCTATTGTGAAGCAACTAAGTGAATCTAAGAAGAGACTAAATACAAACATTCAATGGGCATTTTTCCCAAAATGTATACAAAGCAAACAATGATCACATTCTTCAAATCAACAAAAAGCAAATCCATAAATTCACTGGTGTGTTTAATCAGGGTTTTGTAGTGAAATCTGTCTATCAGAGTATGTATCTCTCATCTTAATCTTTTCATTTTCACTTTCTCCTCATACTCTTTCAGAACAAAAGTTCTCAGGGGATAGATGCTTCCTGATGTCTTTGTCTACCATTCTTTGAGGTTCAATGCAGAACTTTGTCAGTCCTGGACAGTGGGAAATATCACAATCACTTGCTATGTTACCAGAAGCTAATGGTTCAGATCTATTAGTCTGTGATATACCTAAAGATTATTGTGAATAGGATGTGCAGATTCCTTGCTAGACACTTGTCACACATTCATAAAGTGTGTTTGCTGATCTTTCTTTGGCAGGTGCATCCTCCCATATTTCCCCGATATGTTCCATCATTTACAGTCTTGCAACCAGCTCTTGTTGACAACAGATATTTTCTGCTACTGTGGCTTCACGAGGGGAGTTCTTGTTAATTCCATCACTAGCTCGTTTTCAGGCACAAGTATAACTTGCAACCATGCCCTTTTCTATATACCAAGTCTAAACATTTTGAATCAAATTTAGTTCCATTCTTTATTGGCTTTTCATGAACTTTGAAAGTACTGGATGTAATTTGTCCCGTATCCCAAATAATTTCATCATTCTTTGACAGCCCATTTAATTAACCCACAGGCATTTGGGTCTTGCACTGTAATGTGTGTCAACTTTGGGTTAGGTTTTGGGTTGGGATATTCATCAAGCTTATTGTAATACAGTCATTTTCCCCCTTTCATTTCAGATAATACATAATTTAATGGACTGCAGGGCCAGGAAGAACCATTGTTATCACCTCATGTAACCTCTCACACAAATCAGGACAATGAATGTCATCCAGACTTTTACCCACCTATCCATTTATTTTAAGTGTACCTTGGTATGAGTGCTTTGAAATAAATGGCTCACATTTTTTCTCCTATCACCTCTATGCTTTCAGGATAATACTCTGTTAGATTTTAATTTTTTGTGCCCTCTTCAGGGGTGATTTTATCTTTTTGTCCAACGCAACTGTGCTCCCATTTTAGTTGATGGCTAGGAATCAGAAATATATGGTTAAGAACGGTCAATCTGTAACCATTTCTCAGTCATATATCTGGACAATGTAGTTTTATATTTCATTTTAATAGCTGTGTTTATTTTCTTACACAAGCTCTGAAAAGCAAGTATTCTTTGCAGTTTGTGTTGTCTCTGTTGAGCTCACACTGAAATCTGTAGATCTGAATAAGTTTAAGGGTAGAAAATTTTCTAGTAATGGATTCATGTGGCGATGAAGGTGTTAAAGCTAAAAGGTTTTTAAAATATGTGTACTCTGACAGGAGTGGGGAACATGCTGAATCACTTACAATGATGAATATTTAAAAATAGGGCACAGATGTCTAATTTAAATACAGAAATTTTCTTGGCATCTTACTAGTTGTTACTACATTTTTTTAACATGTATTTTATTCACACATTCAAATTTACTTGCTCTGATTTGCTTTGTCAACTGCAGGAGGCTGACTGATAATCCACACTTTGAAAGCTGCCAATGCCTCTCAAACAAATGTGAAATTTAAGTTTGCAGTGGGGACTTCAAAATTGTTCAAAACTTTTAGTTGCTTTGTCATTAACTTTGGTGGGTGAAAGTGCTTTTCTGATGGATCAGAAAGAAGAGTTGGAGGGTGAAATCCTGGCGCCTTTGATATTATGACAGACCTCCCATTGACTGCAATAGGGCCAGAAGTTCACCTGCTGTTATCTGCTTAGCTATCTGTCTGTACATTTTTAATGTACCCAGGGAAGTGGAATCTGAACACTGGTTTAAAGCTGGGATATGGAAATACCTCTTCTTCCTAAGTGACTCAATTGATTCTGCAGTCTGTAAGATGTGAGGAGCTGCTAATCCTTTTCAAAGCAGTTTCAAATAATGTGATATGAAGAGCAATTTAGCATTCAAGTAACCTGTTTGTAGTGTGCTTAATTTTTCTTTTCAGCTTGATTTTAAATGGTTTATATCCTTTAAGAAATAAGGTGAGATTATTTTTTAAAAGGATTTAATTTTTGACAAAACAAATGTTTTCTTGTGCAAGATTTTCATTCTAGCTAACATTTCTCATGAAAAAAATATGAAAATTACCTTCAGCTGTGTTTGGCTAATTTTGTTCAGCTTTTTTTTTCAGAATATTTTTAACAAAACAGCTTATACCTTATCTGCTTAAACAAGAACTGAGAATCAGCTTTTAAATTAGTTCTTCTCTCAAAACCTCATATTCCTATACTGAATTCAAATTTCTCAGCAAATAAAACCCCAACAAAACACAAACAATAAAAAAATAAAAATAGTCTGGAGCTTTTTTACCTAGCACTACAATTTGGTATACTTATTATCTAGTCATTCATATGCATTTAAAAACAAAACAGCAAGACTCTGTTCTTTTAATGAGATGCTATAATCAAAATGACAAAATTTGTTTTAAAGAGTCTATCAATTCCTTTTTTCATCATCATCCAAATATTAAATACAGCATTTAGTAGGTTCATTAAGGTAATGCTTGTGAAGCCTCTTTCTATTCCAGGTGTACACAACTATTATTATATTAATCTCTTTAGCTGATTAAACTACATTGTATTTATCTCATCCACACAATGCAGGAATCATAATGGGAAATTCTGTGCCATGGATCATACAAGTAAGAACAGATGGTTATCACATTTGGGTTTAGAAACAAAATCTATGAATCTTCATTTATTCAATGCCTTCCAAGCAATCGAAAAGCGTAGGTTTATTTTCTCTAAAATGTGCATGTGTCCTCCCATTGAACATCACCAGCAGATAGACAAATATTAATAAAATAGTTTTGTGAATGCCTCAGAGAATTGCATGAGGGGAAGAAACCAATGAAATTACAGTGGAAGGTGTTTGAAACAACAACAAATATGTTCCTGAACCATCAGCAGTGGCAGACTCAGTTAAATGCATGGGTGTTCTAAGCCTCCTTTATGAAGGTTAATTTAAAGGTGGACTTTAATGGCTTCTGGTTTTTGCTAGATAATATGGGCCACAAGCAAAGACATTTCCTTTTTTGTTGTCTATATTTCACCATCTTCTTAATCTTCAATGCGTTCTCAAAAATATGATGACTCTTAGCTTGGTTGAGCACCCAATGCACAAAAATACATTTTGGCCTTGCTGTCAGTTGCTTGCTTTCCATTATATTCACAGCTTCCCTTCTAGGTTTTTGGAAGTTGGGTTACTAGAGAAACTTCTTTGGATGGTTCCAGCTCTGGTGACTATTATTTGTCTATTTGCACTCTTGAATCAACTGCATTATCTTAATGCACATGCCATGAAGGCTACAAAGATGTGTCTTTATTTATTTAACTGATAATTCCTGTAAAATTACTCCCCTGGATGCCTATCAAGTGATAGTCATTAATATGAGTAATGCATGTAGGACATATAATGTGCACTCAAAGCTATACACTATTTAATTAAATATCAGCATATAAAACAGTTGACTATTAATTTTTTTGCCATTATGAGCTTTGCCGTTGATATTGCAAACCAAATGCTAAAACATGTCTTCCAACAGGGAAAAAAGGAACATTACTTCTGTTTATGAACTTTGTCTACTTAATTTGTGCACAGAATTACTTAAAAAAAAGTAATTGCAAAAATTAATAAACTAGGCATATTTTTTATTGAAAAGCATATAACCATAGACATCTGGTAACATATTGTGTAATATTTAATATCTAATAGCTAATAAGATGCAGAGAGTGAAAGAGAGAGAGAAAAAACGATATCCATTCAATTTTAATGGTAATAAAATATCAAAGTAATAAAATCATGCCTTTGGATAGGAGCTTCCAGAAATTGGGCTAAAACCTGTGCCATGTAAGATAATTGTGACCTGCTGACAAGGTAAGAGGTTATCACTTAAATTTCTTATGGAGATATTTGTGATTTAAAAGTCTTGCAATGAATAAATAAATTATATGTTTGCTTTGATTACCAGCAACCAGTTTCCCTGGGGTATTAGTATAATACATAGGGATATTTATATAGCATACAGGTAAATATATTTTTTTCTTTATTACAGATTTTTCCAGAATGCTATTAATTGACAGAGATAAAATCCATTAGCAGAACTCATTATTTTTTAACTTTTAATTTATTTACACTGAGAATACCTCCTCCTCAGATGATTAGCTGCACTATTAGTAATAATAATTCTTCTTTGCTTTTCCTTTATTAAGACAGCTAATTCAATTTTGTATGGGGATGAACACTATGATAGTGGCTGAAAAAATAGATGAAGTTTGTGGTAATGAAACAATACTGGGGGCTACATCTGGGATAAATTCAGCTGTATTTCATATTAGATGTGATATAAAATGTGCATTATTATTCATATGTTATTAAGTAAGGTGTTGACTCGTACAGAGTGGAGATGAAAAGTAGACAGAAAATGTAGGCGAATTTTATTGCCACATTCTGTAAAGTCCAATATTTAATTAATGTTAACAGATATGTTTTATCTCTTCCATACTTCTCAAAAGAAGAAAATTAAAATATTGAAATGTAAGTGAAGGAAACAGTTTAAATTTTTTTTTGCTGTGATTCTTTGAATTGTTTAATGCTGTGCTGTTCAGTTAATGCTGTCACAGGGTACCCAAGAACAACTGCAGTAAACACCAGTTATGTTATGTGTTTTTACATAGAAATTGCATGTTACTCAAAGCAAAATAATTTTTCAATTCACATTTGAAGTGATTTACTTATACTTGATTTCTTTGAGAAATCTGCTTTGGGTTGACTGTGACATAGGCTTTCTTCATCGGATAACAGGCACATGGGAAGTGTGAGGCTTTCTTGAGTCAAAAAATCTGTCACAGTCATCTATCTGTAATGTTATTCTGTACGGATTTCTTCATGAATTATATATAGGTTAAAAGAGTTTGCCATAAATAGCGGGTTCACAGAAAGGACAGGATGAACATTTGAACTCGTAGGTAAAAGGGGGAAGCCATTTTTTACTCCCTCCTCTCAACTTGCAGTCACCCATCTAATGCAGCCAGCTACAAATGTAACATTAGTTCAACATTAAAATTCAATAAGCCTCTTTCTTAGTTTCCCCAACAGGTCTCAGATATTGCACAAACAGGCACTACAAGGCTGCCACCCCAGCTCTTTCCAAGCACTGCGAGGAAGTGGAAAACACCATGTCTTTGCTTGACTTATGTAAGTCAGGTAAAAAACGTAGAATCGTTGTTTAACCCTGTGAGAATCATTTAATCCTGTGAGGGTTTTTTCCTTCCTTTTGCTTGGCTGCTTGGGTTTTTTGTTTATTAGTTTGGGTTTTTTTTTTTTTTCTTTTTTTGGGGGGGGGGGTCTTTTTTATCCTTCATACATTTTTGTTTTGGTTGAGAAACAAAGTGCATTTGAGAATGTTGAAAAGAGAAATACAATAATATCAATTGTTCCCAGTGTTATGAAGAATGTCCCCAGACACAAGTGTGAAATTGTAATTAATCATTCAGTTAGTGGATAAGCACTATGTATGAGAGTGAAAAGGGGAGTTAATTCTGGGTTTATTTCCAGTGCCATCCAATATCAAGAAAGGAACCATTATAGTTTGAGTCATATGAGCCAAAAGGAATGTTTGGTCCGTATATATTTTCTTATAAAACTTTTTCTGTGAGGACACTGTATATGCATATTTATTAAATTTGCATGTATTATGTAAGCAAGGATTGAGAGAAAAAAAAAAACAAATTTAACCCACCACACAAATTAAAGAAAACGAGTCTACCCCAAACCTGCCAAAGATGCTGCTGCAATGTACCCAGGTCCTAGGCAAATAGAGCTAGTTTTACTGATGAACAATGTCATTATAGTGAGAAAAAAACCCAGAAATTATAGATTTCTAATGATGATGCCAAGATAAGTAAATTCAAGTTATTGGTGAAGCAGTTATTTACAGAAACCAAAGTGGGTTAAAACTATAAAATAAAACAAAGTTAAGGTGCTTATAACAGAAATTATCTGTTAGTTCCTCTGGCTTAAGCTTGTGGAAGAAAAAGTAGTTTTCAGGGATGATTAGTTACATTTTTGAAGGGAATAGACCAATCATTTTCTTGCAACATTTTGTTACTAATGCACATAAATGTATCTGAAATGAAATGTGAAAAGACAAAGAGTGATTGCGTTCTTCTCCCATAGTTTTGTAAATATCACCTTTGAGGACTCTGCCTCCGCACTCTCTCTCTAAACTATGTTTCTTTCTGTCAATCTAAATTGCCAAGCATACTTTGTTAATTCCAGAAATCCTAAATTCATTGTTTATTCAGAACCATTCACAACACTTCTGCACACCATGATCTCTCAGTCATGGCAATTTTAAATAGCTAGTTGCTTGTCTCAGGTTTCAGAAAACAGTGAAATACTGTTTTGCTTCAGAATATCATTAAGGATTGACTCTGTAAGCACTTTTTTGTGTACTTGACTGCTCAATTGGATAGCAGACTTCAGAGGAGTTGTCCTTATGACTTATTGTACTGATGTGATTCTGTTTTGTCTTTGTCTATCTGCACAGAACGCTTATTAGTCAAAAAAACTCTACATATTTCAGAGTATGCTGAATTAGACTTGGTTCGAGTAGAACGATAAAGAGAAAAGATTTTTGTTTCCAGAATGGTTTACCAAACTGCAAATAATGAATAAATAATTGAAACATTGTCATTTTTGAAATGTTCATCTGAAAGCTTTAAGAGGTTCTGAAGTGGCTTTTTTTTGGTGAAAATATTAAGCTCATCATAAGATTTAGGTGAAATAGTTTTTGATTATTTTACTGGCCTGTAAGGCCAGTGATGAATCTGTTCAGTGAAAATAAAACATTTTGACCAACTCTGCATGTTATTTCCCAAAGAAGATGAAAAAGAGCAAACATGTAACCAACTATTCTTCCTATTTAAAAAAAAAAAAAAAAAAAAAAAAAAAAAAAAAAAAAAAAAAAATTCTTGTTGCTGTAAGAATTTTACATCTCTGAAAATGTAGTTGGTTTTATAATGTAGTGGTGAGGTATTAATTTCATATTAACAGGATATTAATAATAATAACTGAATATTTAATGTATTACACTAGGGAATAGAATTAATTTAAATATTTTTATACTTACAAGAATATTTGCACAGAAAAATTATTATATATATTATTAAATATAATGTGAATGCAATTTTTTAGAATTTTTTAAAATGAAAGATGTTAAAATCACTTGTATATATATTTAATTAATTTAACCTAATTATTGGTGTTTCAATCAATTGCTGCAACACTTGTGCAAATCTCTACTTAATTTAATTCAAATGTAGCTTAGCCCTTACTTTTTAGAGTCATTTAATGTGCAAACTGTGATGAAAATGCCAACATATATTGATTTATTATCAAATATAGCTTCTAGAAAAATTTTAAGTTTCACATTACTTTTTTTTAATTTGGTTTGCACTTTTCTTGGAAAATTATCTTGTCATATTCTATCTGGCACTAGCTGAAAGCTCAGAGGACTCTAGAAGCTGCAGGAAAAATACAACTCTGTACTTTCTGGTTTTCTTTCTGCCTTTTTTTTCCCCCTAATTCTAATGCACCAAGTTTATTTTTCATTAATTTGAGACCATTTATGAAGCATGAATAAAGTCTTTTGTATGCAAAAAAAAAGTCAAAAGCTTTGTAGTAAGTCAGTAGGTTTGTGCTCTTATGTTTAAATGACAACGTATAATTCACAGGAAAATAGCATGATGTGTCAAGCAACTCCTGGCAAAAAGGTTTTGCGACACATTGAGTTCTTTTTTCTCAGCAAGAAACTTGTCAAACCCCTGAGACTCCTAAATTATATTTTCTCTAATTTACAGGAGTAGCTGCTGTTGTTCTTGGTTTTTTTTAAATAGAGTTTACTTGCCAGGTAGATTTATAAATATCCCCAGTGTCTCAGTCAGCTGTAGGTGAAAATGTTGGCAAGAAAGAACTCAGTGATCCAGCTGGACCAGAATCCTTCTTGCTTGCTGATCTCACTACAGCTTCCCAAGGGTCATCACCATCCTGACCACCTCAAGCCACACTGAATATATCAGCAAAGGACTGAATATATTGACCCAACCCATACTGATTATGTTGACAACAGACATTTCAGGAAGAGAACAGCTCATTATTTATTGCTTTACAGAAACTATGGCAGTAAAAATGGAATAGAAGTAACAAAAAGAAAATGTCAAAAAAAAACCAGTTTAGTACTCAAGGAGAACGCCCCTGAGGTGTGTGTTCTACACTGGCTCTGTGGAAGCATTCCTTTGCTCCTAGTGCTAACACGGAGGGCATACCTAGCCCAGATCACTGGCTTATCCTCTCTTCCAAAGCTACAGAGCAATGACACCTTCTAAATACCAACTGGTTGTCTTAAGAGTAATGACCAGGAATTTGGATTCTAAAACTGTGGCTGTGGCCCTAATGAGTACCATGAGGAACATGCAAAAGGATCCTTTCTAGCAGATTAGGAAGCCACGAGGTTTAATGCACTCTTAGAAATTCTTAACAGCTGTTGTAAGCAGTAATTCATCTCACTTAATTTTCACCACAGAGAAAAATAAGTAGAAGTAATCTACTTAAACTAATCATCTAAGTCTTCTTTTTAGAATATGGTGAGACTGTCTCTTTAAAAGGGTAAGTCCTAGTTTTGGTTCCACACGTTAGGTTGGGAATGGTTTCTCAAGGGCTCACATAAAGACCCCAGACAGTTAATTTAGATACAGTAATCTGGGAAGCATTCGTCTCCAAAGCACACCAGAAATCTTGATTCTCTTTCAGTTTTATTTAGCCAAGCATTTGTAGGAATATTTTTGTACCTTTGACTTTTTTCATTCTTTTTGTAAGAATTTGTTGCTTTGAAGCATGAAGTCTGGCATGGAGTTTATTAGAAATTTGCTCATGTGTAAGATTTGAAACTTTTATTTTCCTTTAGTGATAGGTTTATGTAGTTTAATTCTATATTCAAAATACTGGTGATGTTGCAAGCTATAATAAAACATCCCACATTTTTGCTTTCTGTTTCAGAGGAGTAGTCTATGAAGTTTTTTAGAAAGCAATGGGTGTTTTGGAAATATCAGTCTAAGAGTTATGACCTCATGGTGGAGAAAAGTGGTCAAATGAGATTCACTATGACTTGACTTAAAAAACTTATAGGATTCCAAGGAGATGGGATAGGTTGTGAGGGTAAAAGACAAAATGCAAAGACTGTGGGGAAGCAAGGGTTAAAAGAAGGAGGTGTATCTCTGCACCTCAGAAAAATGTGAGAAGTTTAAAAGAAATTTCAGAAACTATTTGAAGGGATATAATACCAGGGGATTTGGAAAAGCTTAGCTTGACCAAAGACAACCAGTATTGGAAAGGACTGCTGTGCTTCACTGCCTTGTAATTCTCTGTGACTGCTGCGGCTGGAGAGGGCCATGGGATGGTGGATCTGGTGTTCGGATTGTCAGGAAATGTCTGACAGTGCCATTAACCTTCACGCCTATACTGCTGAGCCATGACACAAATGACTGGCTCATCTGATTATGAAACTGGTTAAAATAAAGAACAGGAAAGACAAAACAGGTAACAAATAGATAGAGACATTAAGAATAAGGAAATTACACATTCTGGCTTCTGTCTTTGTTTTATGTGAGAGACACAGGGGATGATGATGCCTGGTGGGAGCAATATCTTCAAGCCAGCGAGTTTCTTAATGCTCAGAAAGAGAACAATGTGAGACAGGACCACCAGAATCAAAGACAATGAAAATTCACTGCAGATGAATAAAGAACCATATGCCTCAGTGCAGTGGGTGTGAAAGAGGCCAATTTCCAGGGCTGAGCATTACACAGTGGGTCTGATTTCCATACATATGATCCCACTGTAAGATGGATAAATGGTAATCCTGAGAAGGAATTTCCATGTTCTCCTGTTTCACATCACTTTTTAATGCCCATGCTCTTTCCCCACAATGAATTTTGTTACATGTATTTTTTTCTTCAATTGTAACCAGAATATGTTAACTAAAGGAGTTTTAACCCAAGCAGCAAAATTCTAAATATAATAAAGATCTAATTATACATTTCATGAAGCATATTTTAAAATAAATGTTTTCTAATAAATAAAAACAAACAAATAAAAATTTTAAAAAAATCCTAATCTGAGTTCAGGTTGATGGACTGTAGATAAACAGATAAAAAAATCTTTTTAAAGGATTTGCACAGATTTTATCTTTTGTCTTTTCATTCTACATAAGTAGTTGCAGGCTGATGACATTCAAAATACAGTTATAAGTGTACCAATACATGCATGAGTAATAAAGCAAACAAGAATCTTTAAAGAGCACATGTCTGCACTATTCTTGCTAAGTTTTTCTAGATCTTCTTTCCTGTATTTTTTTCTCCCTTCCAAAAGTGACTGGACTGGACTGGTGATTCACAGCCATGCCTAGATTTCAAGGATGTCTATTCTTTTGAAATGCTATCATATGAAAAAGAATAATCAGAGTGATAAACACTCCGCTTTTGTTGCCATTGTTGTTGATTTTGTGTTTTGTTGGTTTTCTTTTTTTTTTTTTTACCACATGGAACATTGAGATTCTGGCTTTGCAGTGAGTCTGTTTGATCATTCAACATCACACAGAAATAGCATGACTGCACAGCAGAAAACAGCTCTCTGGAAATGCAGTTTCTGAAAGTTACCTTTGCTCTTTAACTTTATTTTCTTCACATTTTTTAGACTCTGTTAATTTAGAGAAACACAATATTAATGAAAATGATATAGATATTTTTGAATTACTGTGGGGTTTTTATGGAGTACAAACCTTTTCTTCGACTCAAATGCTGTAATGAAAAAACAGCAACCAAAACAGCTAACCAAGGGAAAAAAATATTACTGTTATGTTAAATGTTCACAGAAATGCAAAACAATCTCTCTTGAAAATGATTGGGTACCAGCTCATATGAGCTATTAACTGTGCAGCTTTAACAAAACAATATTAAACTTGAAAAGAACTCACCTGAGAGCTCTAGCAAAAGAGAGCGGTCTGTCTGAGTTGTCCTCCCATTGAACTTAGATTGCTTAAGCAAACAAAAAAATGTCATTAACTTGCAGCCATGAGTGTCCCAATTTATTGTCAGAGGAAATACTTTGAGACTCCTGACACTTTCTTAGAGTATTAAAAAACTTGATAATCCCAAATTAAGTTCTCACATGTATTTTGATGTCTGTTTTCTGGAAAAAGGTGCCAATTCTAAGTATTCCCTGTTCTGATAGTCAGAAGGATCTGTTTGAGTTAAATCCTATTTCTTTGAGTTCAGTGCTTCCTGATTTCTCTGGAAGAGAGTTGGATGTATCTTAAAACTAATTTCTGTGGTTTTATTATAAAAATTTGTTGTGTACATGGGATTATTTGGATCGATAATGAAACTGATGTGTTGTGAGCTGTGAAGATACTTAGCTGAAAGTTTCCCCAGAATAAGAGTTTATGGAACTTTTCAGCACTTTCAGCAGAGAATTGAATGCTGACCAGCATGACTGCAATGATGAAAACTGAACTTGAGGCTTGAAAATGTTTGCTCTTCCCCAACATTTTAAGATCATCAGAGGTGTGTTGCTGAAGTTTCTTGCCACCCACTTTGGATAAACTGAGTTCCCCTTTGCTGAGCAGGGTGTGGGTTAGGTGCTGAAATTCACTGGGATGAATCCTGATAAAGGATACCTACGCTGAAGGGTACTGAACCTGCACAACAGCTTGGTCCAACCCTTAAATGAGCCAATATGACACAGTAAATTCTACCACTTCCCAGTGGGAAGCTTTGTGTGTTAGCAACACCACCTCAGCTTGGTGGAGGTGGTTTGTCTTTCCTCATCAGGATTTGGCAGTGATTCTAAACCATGTCCCTGTCCATTCCAGCCCTGAGCCCATAATGAATGCCCCAGTGTGCCAGACTGCAGTCCAAATATGGGTTTCATATTTGCCTTTAGCTCTTGTACTTGCCACCAAAGCTGCTCACAAAATTTTTTATAAAGGAAGCAAAAAAATCAAATGATGATTACACTATTTGATTCTGGAATAGGCATGTAGTAATTTTTGAAGATGCAGATACAATCCAGACATTATTTTAATGAACTAGTCCATTAGGGAGCCTCCCAATTAGCAAAAATAGCCTTGCTTATATGGATAGTCAGTGCTCTAAATGCATATTTTGGCTTACTGGGCCACTTGAGGCACTTGGCATATAACACTTTAAGTATGTTGTTTTGGACCAGTGACAATTACTTCTGCAGACCAAAAGAAAGATGCACTTAGATGAAATGTTGGCAAAAGACCAAGTCCTACAAAGAAATGGCAATTTCTTGTCAAAGACACAGCACAGCTCTATTCTCATTTCCTGGTAAATGAAAGTGTTCTTGCTGTGACCTGTAAACATATCACACACTCTTCTTCAATTTTGTTGCTTGCAAGACTGACCCTTGTTTGATAAAACTGCTTGATTATGGCAGTGTGACAGGAGCATGGCAGTGGTCCTCACGTTCCCATTGCCCCCAAACATGTGCAGATGCCAGTAAGAGCAACTAGTCTGCAATTTATTCTACAGCAACAGCTATTCTCCCCTTTTTGTTTTTCAAAAGGCTTTATTTTTCTTGTCTTACTTTTTAATAAAATTTCTGTGCTTTCTCTCTGTGTCATGCAATGTATTTTGCCTCTAGACAAGAATAAAGTGAGAAGGGAAGCAGAAAAAGTAGATGAAGTAGATGCTTCATGGTATTGCATGGTCTACGTACACTGGTCTTGTTTACAAACCCCTGTCAAGTGATCCTCCTGTGCCCCAGAGGTAGAGAGGAAAACGCTTTCCATGTAGATTGTGAATGCCAGCCACAAAGTTTTATTATTTTTGACTCTCCAACTCTTAGTATTGTTGTAAGTGTCTTGAAAGAAATTCTTCTGGCCTTACCTTTACTCGTCCATCTTCTTTGGATAATTTCTGGTTGGTCTTAATCAGACCAACTATTTTTGGGTGTAGTACTGATCCAGCATCTCATCCCAGTGAAGGATACGCCCATCAGTCTGAGGACAGCTTGCTTTAATTTGAATACATTTTGCTCTACAATATTTCCTGGTTTATCTTATGCATTCAAAATGAATATAATTCTCACACACAAAAGCCTTTCACGTAATGTAGGTGGTGTCAGATTAATTTATGCTTTCCTGAAGGCTTTTTTTCAACTGCGACAAAGGAGTAAAAAAGGTGAAAACAAACATCAGAGTAATTGTAGTGCAGCACAACCCTGCTGAATAAATGTGGTTTTTTAGTGAACTGGTCACAGATACACCAGCAGGAACACCTTTTTCTGAGGTGACATTCAGAAACCTACTGAATATAGAGAAGGACCATACATTAATATGCTGATTCCACTCAAATTTAGGTACCTAAATTTATCTCAGATCTTAGTTGCATGGACATAGGAATTATTGTGAGAGGTAATCCCAAAGGAAATATATATATAGTCTATCAAACAGACAGGGGGTTTTCAGAACAATGCAAGAAAAGGTCTGTTGGTGGAGGTCCAGAGTAAGACAAGGCCTGTAGGTGAAGGTCTGTGTTTTGTTCAAGAAGATGTTTATTTCATATTATTATTTAACAAGCAAATTTGTGGAGTAATGAGAAGTTCTATGACCATTTAAATGCATATATGCTGACAATGTTCCATAAAGAAGAGAAATTAAATTAGATGGTACCTTAACAAGTTGTAAAATATAAGAGTCATTAAATAAAAAATGAGAGTGTTCTCTCACTTCTCTAAATCATTCTTTTTTTGTAAATCCTTAAAGGTTTTGCAAATTAGAACAGTGTAAGTTGCCCTGTTTTGATAAGCCTTTGTTTTTTATTGTAGGAAATTTTCTGTTTATTTATTTTTATGCTGGATTTTTTTTAAATTTTGTTTTGTTTTGTTCTGCTTTTTGGCAGCATCTCACAGCAAGTCAAAATAAGAGCTGGAAATCAAACACAGATTTTTTAAGTAGGGCCAGATGTTATGGCTACAGCAATATGCAATTTACAAGAAAAATTAAACCATTCTAAACTTTAATGTTCTTATTTCCTGAAACAGGAAATGTGATCTAAAACCATGATATTTGTTGGAAATATAATTTGATAGGAATACCTGGATCAAAATCCAAAATAGCAGTTGTTTGTTTCTGAGCTCATGTTGACTTGGAAATGTTCTTTTAAGGGTTCAACTATTCAGATCTGGACATGTGTTATGCCTTAAACAGAGTTCACTCTCAGGAGCAGTCTTTGCCCTCAGGAGGGGTAGCCAGTGCATCTCCAGGAAGAGGATTTGTAACACCTCCACATTATCTGTGATCCAGGGTTTGTCTGTGATGGGAAACTTTGTTGGTCCTCAGCTCTTGCATAAGAACTAAAAGAATGTCAAAGAGTAGAAATGCACCAGCGATAGCATATTCCAAACTGAAAAAAGTCTTATATAAAAAATTACAGAATATGCTGAAAAGGAAAATCCCATATACATAATAGGAAAAGGCATTTGATTCAACAGGTAGTAATTCAATTTTCTGCTTTCCAAGCATAACTTGTGGGAATGTAACTTTCTTCCAACCACATGAGTAAAATTTTGGTAAAGCATTGAGGATTGCCAGCACATCTCCAGTTTACTCTGCATCTCACATCACTGGCTGAATTTAGAGATACCACTTATGAGGGTGTTTGTTATCCCTTCCAACCCAGACTATTCAATGGTTCTCTGATTCTATATACATTTTTTATTCCATGTATGCAGATGTAAGCTTAGAGGCCATAATGATGCAAGACTTTTTTTTTCTCCAAAAAAACACTTGTAAAGTGTCCATATAAGGAGTGACACTCTCCCTATTTTTTTTTCTTAATTTTAAGCTACTTATTAAAAATATTCAAGATATTAAAAAAAAAAAAGCCTTGTCATTTTCATGCAGACTCCCTCAGAATTCAGCAGCAAGCAGTTTGTAAGTAGGAATGCTGTCAAGCTAACTCTGTGTGGTATATACCCCAGCAGGTGTGAACTGAAATTGTCTCTTCCTGAAGAGCTGTATTATGAAATATTGGTGGCTGGTGGGTGCAAAGAAGAGCCTAAACACCCAAGTTTAGTTGTACCTAAACTGAAACCTTTATCAGGTTTCAGAGTTATTCTGAGTTATTGTCAGCCTGGTATCTCACACTGCTGTAGAGGCTGATAGTGATATAAGCACCATGCCTGAATTTTGACCCAAAGACTTCGGTGATATGTATTTTGTGTGCCATATTACTTATTGCTTTTTTCTCAATTTGGTGTGAAAAAGCAAGTAAATTAGATTTTCAGGAGTCTGCTTAATCAATCTAGTTTGGAACACTACCAGATTTTGTTTCCTGCAGATACTAAACTCTGCAGTCCCGGAAAAGCCTACAAAATTTTCAGGACAACTCAGGTTTTTAATTTGCTTGTTCTTCCTTTAAGTTCTTATTTGTGAGAGAAAGCAGCAAAATACAGCTTTGATGCAAACTCCACTTCCCCAATGATGGAGCTACTGTCTGTTCTTCTTAATATTAGAACAATGAGATGGAATTCAAGATGACAATTTTAAGACATATGTACAGACATTTTCTGCCTCCAGCCCAGCTCTGAAAATCTACAGCATGTGCTGTCAGGCCTGGTGATTAAATATTTCTGACATCCCTGCTCTTAACAAAATTCATCACAATAGCAATACTTAATCAAGACAAAGGTATGATTGGCTGAACATATTTCAATGTTTAAGTGTTTTTTCATTTAAGAAAAGTGTGTTTAAAATGAAAGCTTTTACGTGTGCACATGCACGTGTGTGTATGTAGAAGAAAAAGAGAAAGAAGGTGAGCTACAGCGCAAGTATTTTGTATGGAGTAAATCCATTGATTATGCATATCACATATCCTCCCTTTAAATTGCAAATCCTAGAATCAGAAATCTGGGTGGGATTAAGCTGAAAAAAAAGAACAGATGGGACTGTTGATGTGACTGCCAGAGGCTTGGGCAGAAGGCAATGAAAAATAATTCTATTTTTCCCCTAAATTGAGAAAGCTAAACTGGTGATCAGTGGTAGATTTTGGGCAGATGGGATGACTTGGAGAAAATGGTTGGCAGACTTTGTCACAAGATAATGAGAGTAAGATAAGGAGTTTTAGGGTGCATCAGGGGGTCTTGAACTTCAGACCATGTAGCAGTGTGTGTTTCACAAAAGGCAAAAGTACACGTAGGAGAACCCTTACCTACAATATGTGATAATCATTCCAGTTCTGTTTATCACACAACACATGTAATGCCCTGGGTACACTGCAGTAAATAATTATGTTGGCATTCAGAACTGGAATGTTTTTGTATATATGTCAGTCTGAATACTTCTGCTACTATTATCAGTATAATAAGCTAATTTTTTGTTTTTCATTTCCTTAACTCCATTTTGGACTTAAACATTTTTCCAGCCCTTCCATTTTACCCAGGTGCTCACTGTCTCAATTTCTTTGCTATGAAATATCTACCATTGATTTGTAAATATTCAAATAGGACCAATATCTCATTGTGTTGGGAAAGAAGCAGAAAAGTGAAGTCAAAATGCTTCTTCTCAATGATAAACAAAAAGTACAATAATGATAGCAAATCTATGTTGAAAAATATATCAATAACTTGTGTGATGGGCTAAAATAAATCTTGAAAATTCTACTGAGTACTTTTCCAGAACTTTCTATCCTTTCTATGTCAGATGTTCAGATTAAAGATCACTGTAGAGGTAATTTATTTTGCTTTGTTTTAGTATCTCTTATTGGATGGAATATATATTTTATAAACAAGGAAAAAGGGCTCAATTTATAGCACATATGGTAGGATTATTTAAATATGAAAGACTGAAAGGATGATTAAATCTCAGCTATTCAAATTTCATTATTTGTTTTGCAGGGAATCTGTTTCATGTTGAAAAATGATAGCAACAAAAGCGTTGGAGTTGTAATATAACTCATGGTACAATCAGTACAGTTTGTCGTGTTTGAATGTCACCATACCTTTAAATATTGGCAAAAGGCCTCAGTAGATACACTACAGTGCCAGTGAAAAGTGATTTTTTTTTCCCCGCTGATTTGTCCATAGTCTGTAGCAATTCTACTAGTCAAATCTAATCAACTTTTACAAAGAAATCTTAGTATTCCTGAAAGAATACCTTTC
Source organism: Leptocoma aspasia (assembly GCA_013399835.1). Classification (NCBI taxonomy): domain Eukaryota; kingdom Metazoa; phylum Chordata; class Aves; order Passeriformes; family Nectariniidae; genus Leptocoma; species Leptocoma aspasia. Next base: position 965,761 of record VXAX01006984.1, on the reverse strand, counting down.
AGACTTGCTCTGCAGCCTTTGAAGGACAAGCTGACTTCTTTCAACCAATGAATGGAATAGCCTTTCATATAAGTAATGCTAAAAATTTTAAAGTATTGGTTGGAAAAAGTAATTGGGGTTCCAGATTTTCTCACCTATAAATTGGAGCTCATTGAGAATATCTGTAGGATCAGGGCAGGTTTGAGTCTCACTCTCTGAGTGTTCTGAGGTGTGTAGGGCAAGAGGAGATTCAGCAGCTTCTGGAGAGAGACCTGAGCAATCATTTGTTGTGAAATGATGCTGCTCGGGTGATTTGGTATATGCTGTAGCACATACTGGTACATACACATTCTGCACAGACTATTTCTTTTATCCATTAGGTCACTCTGCTGGTCTTTTATCTTTTAATTTCAGGTTTCATTACAAAGTCAGACCACGAATTTGGATCTGCTCATCAACCCAAAAACAGCCACAGACTGAGTTGTAACCACATGGTCCTGCATGTTACTACTCAAGCCCAAGAAGACTTAAATAAGTGCAAAGCTGCACAAGTTGGACATAATGTGGATTTCAGCATGCATCTTCTGTGTTAACTCTAGGAACACAAGGAATTAACTAGTGTGGAAACTCAGTCTTCATCAAAATTGCATCTGATTTCTCTGTCAATTTAAGAGTGTGAAAATTATATGTAGCTGGCTACAAGCTGACATACTTGAGTAGCCAGCTGAGATAGCACCTACTATATTTCAGATACTGTACAAATATTGTTTACACCAGAGAAGGTCACAGGGACTCATTTAATACTAGTACTGGTAGAGTTCAGTGACAAAACTTGGTCAGCAGGTGTGACAGTTTAATGAAGATAAAGAGAACTTTAAAAGCTTATGCTACAAAAGAACATCCTATTTGGGGAAAATAATGAATGGATACCTTGCTTGGCTAGGAAACAGAGAAAAGATGAATCACTTCTCACTGTTGCAGGATGTCACAATGGCATTTTGGGCAAACTCTCTTTGAAGGATGTCTTCATGAAACAAACTCTTTATTCTGATATTCAGAGCAACAGGAAATACCTGGAACAGTAGCAAGAAGTTTGAAATTTGGATTATTCAGATAGAATATTTAAATACATTAAAAAGTATCTAAGTAGTAAGTGACTTGATTATTTTGATTTTTTAGATGAATTAATTACCAGAGGTTCTTATTTTGTCAGACTTTTTGGGAAACAGGGCAAAAGGTAGCCAACCAAACAAACTATATACTTAGTTAATGAGGAAAAAAGCAAAATATTTTAGCAAACTGATATCTTTTTCCAGAAGTGAGGCAGGTACTTATCATTCAGTTTCACACAACCTGAGCCATCTAAGCTGTTCGTTCATGTCATACCATATGTGAGGTGCAGACTTACTCTCCGAAACTTCATTTCTTTTTTTTTTTTTTTCCTTCACTTTCTGAAAGAAGTCACCTGGAAAATGTTCTATACCTTTATAATCAACCAACACCTCTCATCATTTCACTCTCTGACAGAGTTCTGGCTGTTATCTTCACACTGAGCTTTTGCACAGTTCTCACTTGCATCTCATGTTATTGACAGATACTGTGCTTCACCACTGAGCTCGGGCACTGCTTACATGGATCTGCACTGCACCAGCCACTCATGTTTGAGCTGGCATCCTGCAAGTGGATTTGTAAGAGTTCTGCAAGAGCTGAAAGAAGTATGTACAGCTGGGACTACCTGATTGCCTACGATGTTAATATTCATTCATCATTCTGGGTAATTATGACTGGTTTTTTTGAAGCCTTGAAAGCTCTATACATGTTAATGAGAAATAGTATAACCTTGGATTCCAAATCTTTTTCCCACTATAACTCTGAGTAAAAGAATAATTTCCTTCCTTGAACCACGAACATAATTTTTGGAAGCTACACAGATCAGCTAAGACAAAATCTCATGAACAATTTGTCTTCACATTATTTATGAGATAATTATTTATGCACTTTTCAGAGGTATGTGCTCTCAAATTCCTGTTACATCCCCTTATGAAAAAGTCATCTGGAAAACAATGACATATTAACAGAATCACATGCCATGCGGTTGCATGAAAATCATACTTCTGTTTGGAAAGGCGCATTGCTGGTGGGCCTTGGAGGCATTTAACAATGCTGGTCTTTGGTCAAATGAAATTGAGTTCTCTGCATTTCACTTGCGATGAAAGTATTCATAAAACATGCAACCATTTTCTTCTACAGTAATAAAGTGCTTATATTCATGTGTACATTTTTATTAGACCCTTAGACTTTTATTTAGACTGTTTGAGAGAATTATAAGTAGTACCTGATAATAGAATTTAATGAGACATCCCAAACCAAATCGATGTCTAGAGCATCTGCAATGCTGCCAATGTTGCACCATTTTTCCGTGAATCGTAGAACTCTTGAATGTCCTGATTTGGAAGACAGCCACAAGAATCATAGAATGCAACTCTTGGCCCTTCACAGGACCATCCCCAAGAACTCCATGTGCCTGAGAGTGTTGCCCAAACACTCCTTGAACTCTGTCATTCTCAGAGCTGTGACCAGTTCCCCAGACAGCCTGTTCCAGTGACCAACAACCCTCTGGTGAAGAACCTTTTTCCTGACATCCAACTTAAACTGTCTCTGACAAAACTTCAGGCCATTCCCTTGGGTCCTGTCACTGTCACCACAGAGAATAGATCCATGTCTGCTCCTCCTCTTCCCCTCACAAGGAACCTGTAACTGCAGTGAGGTCTCCCCTCAGTCTCCTCCAGGCTGAACAGACCAAGTGACCTCAGCCACTCCTCACACACTTCCCCTCAAGGCCCTTCACCATCCCTGTGGACCTCCTTTGGAGGCTCTCTAATGGCTGAAAGCCTTTCTTATCTTGTGGCACCCAAAACAGGCTCCAGGAGTTGAGGTGAGGCCACCCCAGTGCAGAGCAGAGTGGGACAATCCCCTCCCTTGCCCGGCTGGTGATGCTGTCCCTGATGTCCCCAGGACAGGGATGGCCCTCCTGGCTGCCAGGGCACTGCTGGCTCATGTTCAACTTGCAACAACCAGGACCCCCAGGTGCTTTTCCATGGTGCTGATCTCCAGCCTCACATTCCCCAAAAGTTTAGAGAATGAAGGCATGTATCCTGCTAAATGAGCACTCTACCATTTGAGATAATTCCCCTTCCTATGTGGAGCAATTTCATGTAAAAATATAAAACATATTGTTACTATAACTGAGTCTTCACCTATTATGCAAGTCTCAAAGAAATTAATAGCACATGTGCCCCATTCATCAGAAATAGATGAATATTTTGTTCACAAAATAATGATACATAGTAAAAAGGTGTGCAATGATAGCTACTGCAAAACCAGCTTACTGAACAAAGCCATTATCACATCTGTAGCTACATTGCTTTTCAGTGATGTTCTTCATAACAAGTCTTGATTCCCAACACAAAATGTGTTTATTATAATTGAATATTATCAATTTATGAATAGAATTCCACGTTCAGTATTTTAGCTGCTACTGAGCTACCTAGCTCTCAGTGAACATCACCTAGTTTATGCTTTCATCATGATGCTATGATGCTGCAAAGAGCAGTTTCAGACATATTGTACGTTTTGCTTCTTGTTCTTACTCAGCTTATCATTAGAAAAATGTTGCTAATATTTTGCTAGTGATCATTTTTAATTTCAGCTTTTCAATCCCTCCTTTGGTGGTGGAATGTCTTCTCAGCTATGTTTCTATGTGTTACAGTGAAGAAAAGAACAGCTTGCACTACACAGGTACTTTGTGAATGGGATTAGCATTTTCCCTTATAATATTGTTAAGCTAGAATTAACATGAGTTTTAAGAGATATCACAGAGACCTTGTCACACTTCATGAAAAGAAAGAAAACTAGATCTGTTCCTTTATATGTTTTTACTCTTCATATCAGTTTGGATTATGCCACATTGTCCCAGTCACATGTAAAGACAACTTTATTCTCACTTTTCTATAAAAACACAGCAGAGATTTGCTGTCTAGTCTGTTTCCAGTCTACTCTTGAAATACATTGATACATTCTCTGAGATATCTATACTCATGTAGCCCCTAGTCCATTAGCTGGAACCATTAAACTAATTTAGGAAGGAAATTTCTGATTTTCCTGCAATGCTTATTTTTATTTGTAATACACGACTCTTAGAGTGACTGTGGAGTGAAAAGGGAAAGTGACAGGATGTGCTACTTTCATTTAATTCCTCTTGGTATTTATGTTCAGTCCTCTAATTGCTTCCATGGTCCCATCTTTCCAGGCAAATTGACAAACTCTCTGCAAGGTTTCATTCTTAATTTTTTTGTTATTTTCTTTTTTAGCTGTATAAATTCTCCCATTAAAGAAACTCACAAGCTGGATTCACATCACCTAACTTTTGCCAGATTCAACTTGCACATACATATTTGCTACCTTGACTGGCTGCCTCACTAGCCAGTGAATGAAAATAGATGACTTTGGGACATGAATCCTTTTATTCTAAACTGGAGTTCTGAAGTTACTTTTCCCTTTATTGCATGAATATTTTTGATGAACATTTATACTGGGCAGTAATTTTTACCTGTCTGAGTGGGAGTGGAATAAATCCCACCTTGTGAGCTAATTTGAGGTTTGAGAAAATGCAATTTCTGAAGTATGTATCTTAAATAGCATTGCTAATGCACTCTGTTGATCTGAGTCATACAACCCTGATCACAAATAATGACAGAATGCTGACTTGTCCTCCCATTACCTAAATGAGTTACAGATAAATCTGTTAGCTTGTATTTCTGAGAAACTGCTTCACAGAATTCTTGTACCAATTTTACTAAGTTTTGAAGACAAAATCTGGGCTGAGCCTTATGGCTCTGTTTTAAAAATGCAAACTTCTCAGTCTTAAAACATCAATTTAAAAATCACTGAGCTCTAAATACTTCTAAATTAATCAGAACATAAAATTGAATAAATATTGGCTCATGGAGAGACAGATGCTAGTTTGCCAGATAATGTCCTTCATGAAGAGATGAATTAATGCATGTTTCTTCCTTCCAAAATAATTCTGATGTTCTTTATCTTTCTTGCAGGTACCATTAATTTTAATTAAGGGAATTGTAAGAGCAAAAAGTAAGATAAAGGCCACAATGCTAATGTGCTATCATTGTCATAAAAGCCAATGTATAGACCCAGCTGGGTATGCCTGTTGGCCAAAGAAATAATTAATTCTGTTCAGATATATTTTTTATTTGCAGAGAAAAATAATTTAGAATATACTGACAGGTAATGGAATGTGGCTGGTCTAAAGCCAGCCCTTACATTTTAGCAGGAACTACCATTCAGAGGCATGAAAGAGAACAGATTTATCAAAGTCCACAGTCAATGACAAGATGGAATTTGGATTCATACTCTCTGTCTCAGTCTGCTCAGTGATTGTCAAAGGTATGCCAGACAGTGGAGAATGACTGGGAATCATTAACTGGTTTTCTGTTCCAAAAGTATAAAATAGCTTATTCTGTAGTTATTACTGATTTTGAAAATCTTGCTGGAATTGAACAGCATGCTTAAAAAAAGACCAAACACAGCACATTCTCGGGAAGAACCTCTTAGCATAAAATGAGAAACTCAACCAAAAAAAAAAAGTTTGCAAAGAAATGGAAGTATTTTACAGCCTAGCTCAGATCCTCAGCTCCAAAGCACTCTGAAGTCAGCAGAACTGTATCTATTTGTCCCAGTTTGTGCATCTGATCCAATCTTCCCTTGGAGAGCATGGGGGTAGCACAGACACTGTTGTTGAGATCAGCAGCACTTTTGTACATCTAAGCAGCATGTCGGCGGAGCCTCCCGGAAAGTTGCCTGAGCACAATTAACAGATTGGGCTGGAAAATCACACTGTTTGTGTGATAAGTGCCCCTTCGCAGGGTGCAAGCTGTTCCACATCTCCAAACTGTTTTGCTGCTTTTTCCTTTGCACAGGGAGGATCCTCCACAGTGTGTGACTTAGTGGCAAACTGCCACTGCCAAATGCACACAGCTATTTAATGTCTTGCTGCTGAGATTTGGGATTTCTTGATGTTCATCTCAAATGTAAAATCTATCTGAACCATAATCTCTGTAAGGTTAAAGATTCCAGCAGGGGGAAAAAATGGTATTTTGTCATCCTGTCATCTGAAATTGTTTTATATTTCACACTACAAAGTAAAAATATAAAGGGATCATCACCTAGGTGATAAACTGCCAGTTCCAGACAAACATTTTAACTGATTTACACCTGTTTTCCTCTAGGAAAAACTACATTTTATGTGATGCATTTCTTTCTCAACTGATAAATGACAATGGTGCAAGTATCTTCATCTTGGTGTGAATTGACCCAGATTGTAGAAGACTAAATTTTTACATTGTGACCAATCAACTTCTAGAAACATAAAAACTGCTGAGAGTCTAGTTTTGAAACTTTTACAACATTCAGCTGGTGGCAGAGTAATGTCCTTAATTATATATTTTATAGAAATGTAACTTCAGGAAAAGATAAAAACCATTTTCATTGGAGCATATGAATATTTGATTTAATGTCAAATAAGAGTCAGAAAACATACCTCAGTCTTCTTTTTTGCTTTTCATAGTCTTATCATTCCTGTGAATATCTCCAAGAGCATTCTGAAATATGAAACTGAAATAAAGGGATTTAAAACCAGTCTGCACATAGAATTTCAACAAGTTCCTTTAATTTATATAGCTTTAAAAATACATATAATGATGAGTGATATACTCAATGAAGTGTGATGCTTCTGGAAAGTACTAGAAGATTATTTTTACACAGTGTCAGGACACTGACAGGGAAATGAAGACTCAAAAGTAAAACATCTGCAGATACACAGCACTGTACTCCCTGTAACTCACTTAAAGCTCCCTTTTCCATGACGAGTACCAAACTGACTGGGAATGCTTAAATTGCCAATGTATTCCTCTTTACTGCATCATGGTTTCTGTGTGCTCTCCCTTTTTCTGCATCTTTTTTTAAAGTTTTGGTGGAAATATCTTATTAAACAGATGGTCTAGAACAAGACTACTGAGTATTATGATAATCCATATAAATAACCACAATGATGACCACTTTATGATCACTTTATGACACATGTTTTAAGACATTATATGCAAATTATAAAAAAAGGATGGTCTTCATCTCAAAGCATTCAGCATCACTAAGTATGATTCGAATGTAGAATAAGTAAGATAGTGTACAGATTGAGATGGAAAATATTATATGTCCAGGGAATCCACTTAATATGTTAGGTATGTGATATCCAGACAATGTGTTTTTGTCTTTTCTCTTTTCTTTTCTTTTCTTTTCTTTTCTTTTCTTTTCTTTTCTTTTCTTTTCTTTTCTTTTCTTTTCTTTTCTTTTCTTTTCTTTTCTTTTCTTTTCTTTTCTTTTCTTTTCTTTTCTCTTCTCTTCTCTTCTCTTCTCTTCTCTTCTCTTCTCTTCTCTTCTTAGATTTTACCTTCATTTAATTTTAACTAGTTTCAAGGAAAGAGTAATGGTTTTAAAAAATGTGTTTTCCAGTCAGCATCAGAATAGAGAATATTATAAGGAACTAAAGGTGGAATACGTTAACATACTCATTCACAACAAAGGTTAACTAGAACTAATTCAAGGATTATCAGTGTTGGGAATATCCCATTAGTGTAGCTGTGAATATTAGTAGAACTGCATTGAGTAGTCAGAGAAAATCAGGTCAGGATTCAGAGTGAAAAAAAAAAAAATCAGTTGCTCAGTTCCAAGGATAAAGAACCAGAGATTTAATTTTAAGGCATTTGAGATCTGTTGCTTGCCTATGGAGCATCCTCAGGTTGCTGAGTCTCAGGGATGTGTTTTCAGAATGAAATTCAGCAGAGAAATGTCTCAATGCTTGCTACTACTCCGGTATTCCTCATGCACTAGAATTTGATAGCTGAGGGTGGGTAATGAAACTCTGTGTATATTTAGGTTTTGTTTTTAGTTGCAGATGACTTGTCCCACCATGCAGTTAAGCAGGAAATGTAACTCCTCTGAAATAAAAGCTTACAAAATTGGGACTAGTTTTTGAATACTAAACATATTTGCCTTTTTCTCTGTAACCTGTAGATAATAATATTAATATCATCATAATTAATAATAATTAATTACTATTATTTTAGGGTCTAGCTCAAAATGACATGAGTTTTATTATATTACTAAAGAAATATGCTTTGTATAGTCTCTTACTGCTGGAAGGGGAATAAAATTTAGATAATAAGAGTTTTCAATTACTTTTTCCTTTCTGCATGACAAAATCAATCCTTATTTCATCTTTCCATTGTATGACAAAATTAATTTATAATTGCAAAATTAATATATAAAAATTATGACAACAATACAAAAGACTTTGAAAACCACAGAAGCATTTTACAGATTAAAGGTCTTCTTTTGAGGCACAGCTACACAAAACATCTACTTCTTCTCTCAGAGAAATGAAAGCATAAAAGGATGTGTACAGTTTTGATCACCTTCTCCTCTTGACCAAAAAGACAGATACAATTCACCTTATCAAGACAGCACCGCTACTTTTTTTAAGGGAGGAACTGTCCTTTGCAATGCCACATGGACAGACAGGGACTGTCTTTTCATCATCCACAGGGGCATAAAGAGCACTGGTGGTTTAGCTCTGCTTGAGCTTAGTCTGTGCCCTTGAGCTTCTGCTCGTGTATTTGCTTCAGGGGCGTTTCAGGATGTGTCTTCTCACTCCTCAAGGGCTCTGTCTGCCATGTCACTACCATTGCCCAGAGCAAGGTTTTTAACCCAGAGGGTGGTTGGGTACAGAAACAGCTTCCCAGGGAAGTGGTCACGGCACCAAGCCTGACAGAGCTCAAGAAATATTTGGACATTGTTCTCAGACACATGGTGTGATTATTGGGGCTGTCCTGTGCAGGGCCAAGAGATGGACCAGTCAATACTTGTGGGTCCCTTCTAAGGAGATTCTGTTGTTCTATGAAATATTTTAGTTATGTGGTCCTTCCTAGATGGTCCTTAAGGTTGCATGTCTCAAGGGCGGCTGCTTTATGAGATGACATGTAAATGTCTTCTCCTGCAACAGCCCCTCAGTTGCTGTCACCTTTCACCCAGGTCACAACACTGGAATCTGCTTCCTGATTCACTCTTATAAGGGGGCAGTATGGAAGTGTACATTTTATAGCACATGATCACGATGCCTTGTTAAGGAATTTCCCAATCTAAACATTCAGGAGCCACTCTGGCAGTCACACTGCCACCACCAGAGACTTCAGCTGCTGGGGCCAAAGCCCTTTTGCAGTGGGTGGCTCCAGTGAGCCAATGAGTGCCCTGTTTGATTCCCTACACACCCCACTCTCATGTAGTCAGACCATCTTTTCTTACCAGCTTGACTCTAGGTTTCCCATAGCAAAGCCTCAATTGTCTCATTCAATAAAATAATTTATTCATGGCCTAGCAACATGGAAGATCAAGCTCTTCACAGGAGGGACCCCAAAAAAAGAGAATTCCTGGGGTTTTATACCCTCACAGTCCAAATGCACAAAGGTCTTGCGCTTCCTCCTGAGTCCTTGGCTTCTGCTGTGCCTTTGATTGTCCAGTCTCCTGGCCACCACATCTCCTGTGCCCTTTATTGTGCCAAGGGTTGGCAGTTCACAGCCTCTTGCTCTGGGCTTTGCCACTCAGAGCTCAACCTGCAGCTCCCACTGCAGCTGCACCCCGAGCTCCCTGCATGCCTCAACACCTTGTTAAGTGTCATTACATTTTTGCACTCACATTAAAGCATATATTTGAAACTCTTTTTGAATAAAATATGTTAGGGTGGCCTCTGATAGACTAAAGGTCCTGTTGCCAGGGCAGGTGAGGAGATATTGGTCAGTAATTTCATCTGGTTATTTGTGGGTTTTGTGGATTGATTCTTCATGATCAATTCTTTCCTCATCAAAAGCTTCTGTTAAAGATAGAGAAGATTTACTATACCAACACAGTAATCAATGCCCCTTAATGTTAAGGAGGGAATATGTCTTTAAACTTTTTGAGGTTGCAAAGAATAAAACTCTAAATTTGTCTCCTCAAATGTAGATCTCTTGTTGAACAGTATTACAAGTAGCTGCTGATCAGGAATGTGAAGAAACTACCCAGTTACACATCAACGTACAAATGTCAATAAAATTACTGTGTTATAAGATTGAAATAAGAAGGTTTCCTCTTTCTTACGGATGAAGAAGATGCATCATTCCTTTGTTTATACAGCTTCATGCAAAGTGCAGACTAGGAGGGCATGTTGTCTGTCAAGTATTTGGGTTAATCTTATGATCTTCAAACTTCATTTCTTTTTATGCACTTGGAAAAGATGGCTGTAAGTGATCTCACATAGAACTTAAAACATGTTAATAAAGAGGAAAATCATGGTTCATTCATGTCTATATTCTTTAAAAATATTTTAAGTGCTCTCTTATTCCTAACTTCATCTAGCAAAACAAGAGGAAAGTATATGTAACTTATATTTTAATCTTCATTATTTCATTAACTCGAGGTGGTTTTTTTTCAAATAATTGCTTTCACACAATTCTCCAGAAGTTCTCCAGAAAGATGAAACTTATTAATATATACTCTTTAAACTAAAAATGGGCTGATCTCTTAAAGGTTTTTCTACATATATCATTCTCTTAGATGAACAAGAAATGTTCCTATTCATGGGTTCTTCTGAAAGTGATCCAACTCTTTCATTTTGATCTAGATTTTGGGATTTGAGATGCCTCTTGTGGGTTTTGCCATATTAATAGAGAAATGTTATTTTACAGTTGGGCAGAGATCAACTGCATCTTATCAGTACTACTCCAGTTCCATTTGCTTCTTCATGAAGACACTAAATATGCTATCTGTATAAAAAAATTTCTACAGAATGTCAAATTGTTTTAATCATGCTGTGACCCCTATTCAAGCTGTCTCAAAGATCAAATCTTAGCTGAAATGCAAAGACAGTACAAAAGTAGTATATCTATCTTCAAATGCTCAAAGCATGTATTACTCTTTTGACTCTGATGATTTTTAATGCATTTCACTGTCAAGAAACAGAGGAAGATTTCAATTTTATATATAAACTGGTTCATCTAATTATACTGAATTTTTGTGAGAAAGTACAAATTAGTTGCAAGTAAAAGTAAGAGCTTGGGTGAACTGTTTTATGGTGTGATTTTCTTTCCTGAGTTTATGTTCAACTAAGCTGGTTTTCAGACTTTTACAATCATCTTCTGAGTCATTAACCTTGTCTATTCATGGCCTTGGCTTTGGGCAGTGGTGGGTTTCTCTTGGAGCTGGCTGGCATTGGCTCTGTCAGACAGGGGGAAGCTTCCAGCAGCTTCTCACCAACTCCACCCCTGTAGCCAAAACGTTGCCACACAAACCCAGCATAACTCATTACTCACAGTGAATTTCACAATTGTCCTTTAAGACTACTGCAAATCAAACCATGGGAAAACAACTCCTGATGCTTCTATACAGACACAATATTGTTGTATCACATAAGCATTAACATGAAAATAATGAAATGGCTACATGTATCACTGTGCTACAGATAAAATCAAGATAAAATATGGACATCCTATGCAGCTGTCAATTTTTTCAAGAAATGTTGACAAAAGTGTTTATGTACTTTGGTTTTGAATAGGAATTTTTAAAACAGTTATAAATATTCTAGACTGATGCTGTTTTTCCTCAAAAGTTTTTACTCAAAAAAAAAAAAAAAGGGAAAGAAGAACAAACAGGAGCTTCAGACAGAAAAATACCTTTCTTCCTTGAGTTCTTCAGCCAATAGTTTTCCATCCAGGAGAAAAAGAAAAAGGTAAGGAAAGAGCTGGGGAGATTTTTTTTTCCCCCTCATTTTGCAGCCAGTTTCAGGATAGGTGATTTTTTAAAATTGGGACATATTCACCTGTAGCTATCTGAAAACTTGGGCACCTGACCTAGGGACAGGTTATGACCTATGTTAAAGCAGAAGACTGTGAGGAGTCCTCCCCCTGAGGAGGAAGGAGCAGCAGAGACAATGTGGGATGAACTGACCACAGCCCCCATTCCCCACCCTCCCTCTCTGCTGGGTGGAGAAGAGACAGAAATTCAGGGGTGAAACTGAGCCCAGGAAGAAGGGAGGCAGAAGGTATTTCTAAGATTTGTTTTGATTTCTCCATTATCCTACTCTAGTTAGAATGGCTATACATTAAGCTAACTTCTCTAAGATGAGTGTTTTTTGCTCATGGTGGTCACTGTTAAGTGATCTCTCCCTGCCTTTATCTCAATCCACAAGATTTTCACATTATTTTCTCTCTATCTGGTTTATGGAAGGGGATAGATAGAGCACCTTTGATGGGTACCTGGCATCCAGTCAGGGTCAACCCATCACACAAGTTAAGACAATATTGATTGTTGATCTATAGATTGACATAGACACATATAGTAAATCAATATAAAAAAATTCAAAATATTATTTCTCTTTTTTTTTCAGCAACAAATTTATTGTCATCTAAAAACACATACATTGGGAAGATGAATTAATAAAATTTTTCATTCTTCAGCTTTCCCCAGAAAATATGTGGAACAGTAACTTTGATTAGAAGTGTTTTGATTTATAAAACATATCAAACATTTACCAATAAAAATAGAAGGTCTACTATTGCCAATTATATGACTAACAACTTATTCTTTACACTTATTAATCTTACTATATATGCTTCTACCACATGTAGTCATGCATTTCTCTTGCATTTTTAAAGGAACTTCAGAAATTGTTAAACTTTATAATTGCTTGGGATTTTAATTGTACATTACAGAAAAATGTGTATAAATTGCAAAGCACTGACAGTCCAATACTTTAAACCAGGAAAGTGCTGAAACATTTTATAACAGCAGATTGAAGTTAAATCAGCTATTGAAGTGGAGATAAAATGCTGTCAAAAGGAAGCAAATATTTTTTGCTGACATCCACTGCACTTATTTAAGAACTGATTATTTTCTAGTATCTCAAAGTTTGAAATTAAGCGTCTGACTTTTCCAAAGAATCAATTTCTTGGTTCATGCATTAATATGACACTAGATTAAGCATTTGCAACACAATTTTAGAAGAAGAAATGAATTTCATGTGGGGACATGTGCATTCAAGTATTTCTCACCTTTGCCTATTGCTCCTTAGAGCAATAAGTTAGAGCAATAGGTTAGAATAAAGGTCTCATTGCAGAGTTGGAGCTACTTGGAAGAATTTTGTCAGTACTTATTTTATGCTATATTGGGTGTCTTGCCCAGAGATGGACAATTCCCGTTCTGAGTCCACATCTTGTACTGATGCTGTGTCTGCTAACTTGCATGAAGTGTTGCTATTCCAGCCTGAGGGCTGGAAGGAAAAATAAATCCCGTGATAAGAGCCAATACGTTTCAGTAGAGGCTGTTGAGATCAACTGATGGATAGTTTCAGGAACTGACTGAATAATTCTCCCAGGGCCAGTCTGCAGCAGACTGAGCAGTTTTGCTTTGCTCACAATGAACTGCTCCCAGGGTAGGATGAGGAAGGGAAAGTACTTCTATCTTAGCACGAACTCTGCTCAGCACGAGGTTGCTAATCATTCCACCAAAGTTTGGGGGAGGGCTTTCTTCTCCTCCTAAGACAGACACTTTCATTTTTTTGGCTGGATTAATCTCTATTGCTTATAATGGGAGTGTAGGCACATGAACTTTAAATGTCCAAAGTAAGATAAAATCAATCACACTCTAGATATCTCTGATGTAGACATCTACAGCAGGGCTAGTTTCTAGGTATTCCTTTATAGCCATTGAAGAGGATAGGCACTTTTATGTGCAATTCATTTGATCTATTTTAGACATGTACTTTAGGATGAGATGAATTGCACACTAGAAACTCTCATTTCTCTCTATTGAATTTAGAGGGAGTCTAGGGTGACTAGTTCAGGTGCAGACATCTGCATTTGCTTTTAATTAATTGAATCCCTCTGCAGTATGTCTGATGCTTCCAAGAAATGTTGGGTGGACTTAAACATATGTTTGTAGGATTTTTGTATCCAGGAATATTAGATTTACTCTGTATTGTATGCAGACAATCTGTTTATCCATCAACGCAGAGCTACTTGCAACTGCTATTTTTACTCTATTTGTTTAATAGAGAATTCACACATATTTCTGTGCAGTAATCCAGAAAGTAGAAATAAGGCAGTTTGAAGCTGCAAGTTAATTACATATTTATTCCCTATACATCTTGAGTTATTCTCTAACTGATAATAAATTGCATAGACTTCATCAACAACATGAAGTTACTTCCAGGGCTGCAGGGGATGAACCTTGCTGGTCAACTGTTGGTGGAAGAGAAAGGAAAATTGTGAGAAAGTATAATTTTGCTTGTTCCTCCTCTTTTTCCTGCTCTTTGAGTGCAGCAACATTCTCATCCAGCTGCTATAAATTAAATAATGTAATTTGAATAGAAATTAAATGGTGCACTATGTTGCAACCAGAGAAATCTGATTTCAGAATTGTCCAACACATCTCAGTGGTCATTGACTTACTTCCTTGGACTATTGGAAGCAGTGAATCTGTAGCTGCATGGTTTTCACTCCTGGCCTTTTCTGCCAACACAAAGCTAAAAATACCTGCTGTACACGCTGCAGGGAAGCTCACACTGGGATAAGTGAATTTCTCATGTGTGTTTACCATACACCTGAATTCAGTATATTCAGATACTTGAATGAAAGCTATTTTGTTTTATTTTTGGGGTTCAAAGCTTTCAAATGGTATAAATATCTGTAAGTTTGGATGAAAATTAAGACTGAAGTATTGAAGTGAAAGTCAGAAAGGGGAGTATGAATCACCTCAGGAACGTTTTTGATAGATTCAGATCTTTGAAATAAGTCCTTGTTCAGAAAGAAAAAAGATGATGTTTGTGGAAAAGAAAGAAGGAAACTGTCCTGGAAAGTGAAAAAGGATATTCTCATAATAAAACTGACAATTCAGAAAAGAAATAAGTCATATTCCTGAAAAGGCTTAATATTTCAGCAGTTTTGTTGGTTTTCTTTTTTGCTTCTGTGGCTACTGTATCCCCAGACCCAAAATGCAGACTGGTAGAACTGAATAATGCATTTTCTCATAACTAATGAATATTTGTAAACAGCATTTTAGTTTTTTTTTTCAACAGCTGCTACACCTCTGATTAGAGGTGATCTGTTTTTAACTAGTTATATGGTTTCAGTTAATATTTGACAAGTGTATCTTTAATAAAGATTTTTCTTTAAAACTTATATTAATATAAAACATTTTTAAACATAATTTAGATAGTTTGAAGCATATCAGACCAACCAGCTTTGACAATGCAATTGCTTTAGGCTTTCATGGCTATGATAATAGTATCCCTTTGGACTATAGCAGATTGAGTCCCCTGAGCTGGATTGACACCGTCTCAGCCTAATAATGAGTATAACTTTTGTGTCTCTAATCCTTGATCAGAATTTTCATTCGCCTTCCTCTGTTTATGGTTCTTTTCACAGTCAGTCCATATAGTCTTAAATTTTCTTTATATTTTATATACTATCTATATTCTTAATCCTATTTTATTAATACTGTATATATTTGTTCTTTCATTTCTGCCTCAGAAATATTGTGTTACTTGAACATTTAGAAAAGGATTCCCTTGAAATAATCCTCAGCAAAGAGCATCTCAGTGTTTCTCTTTGTGTTAAAACCAGCAAACAAAAAACTCCAAAAATTTTTTTAAAGAACTCCCACCCACCAAAAACCCACTAGAATCAACAACAAAAAAGGACCAAAAAACTAAAAATGGGCACTAATTACTAATTTCCCTTTCTGAACCATTGCTCTTCTGGCTTGTTTCACTATCATCTGTGCATGTCTTGCCGATTTCAGTTCCCAATGAACCCAAGGGGGAATTTAGAGCACCTCTTTAATCATCACTTTCTGAACCTGGGGCAATGATTCTGAGAAGCTGTTTGCACTGCAATTTAAAAAGGAAAGGAATTATAGAAAATGTGTCCCTCTAATCAGCACTTGTGATAAAATATATGTTAATAAAAAAGTATTCCCATTCCATTCATAATTTATAAAGCAGATAGATCGGAACTCACGCACGATCTCGTGTGTGGGAAGCAGACACGTGGTTCTAACATTTTGATTGCAACAGCACAGCTTTATTGAGACCAGTGGAGCTCCTGCTGATTTACACCAGTCCAAGCAGGATGTAAACCAAGTCACTCATACTTTAAAGAAAACCGTAAAGTGTTTAAAAAAGTGTTTTAAAAGAGTCATCCTACTTTGGCAGCTTTAGTATTTTGCAACTTGAATCTCTTCTTTGTTAACAAGGTTTTTGTGCTGCTTCTACTTGAACAGAGCCAATAGTCACAACAAGGTGGAAGTGTCGTAGGAGATGAGGAAATCACTGAAGTAAGATGATCTGTTCATAGTGAAGAAGGTGAGGACATTTGTAGCTGGAAAGATTGACTCGTGTTTCCCAAGATCTGTCTCCAATATTTTTCTTAAAATTTGATCTTGAAAAGACACGAGACAGTGTGTATTGGTCCAGACACATCACAAAACAGGAAGAAATTATACTGAGATTAAAAAATAAATGTATTTGTTGCTCCTTTTCCTCACTCTATCACTTCGATGTCACCAAATCCAGCAGAAGCATCATGGCCAGGCACAAGCAGCAACGGGAGATCAGCTTGTAGCATTAAGGGAGCACCAAGTAAATGTCTTGGGAGGAGATAGTCTTGTACAAGCATACAGTGTTATTGTCAAAAGCAAATGGAAGAGATATATTGTTTATGAATAGGAGAGCGTCTCCTTGAGTCTGGATTCTTATCTTAATAATTCTGCTATTGGAGAGATGGTGCTGCCTCACAGTCAGCAATAACTCACCTCCCACGTTGTCTATAGGCTTCATAGTCTTATTTATCCTGCAGCATTAGTATTTTTACTGATAAGGAAGCAGACAGCTGTATTCAGGCCACCTACTGCAGGGGAAATGAGTGATTCAGATGGTACTTTATGAGCTGACAGTCTCTGGCTCCACATTCAGCTAATGAGAAGAAGGAGTCATGATTTCTAAGTCAGACAGAGTGCTTGCCATGGCTGCTTCACCCAAACATTGTGATTAGTTCTCTTCAGTTTCAAACAAATTCAGAGCACACATGTCTTCAGTCATTCTATCCCCCTTTGAATTTATATGCCACAGGAGGTGTTTAAGTGCATCTTTGGCTCTCTATTAGGCAATCTGACTATGGGCCAGTGAGACTAACAACATCCTGATGCTTAGAACAGTTTCTGTGGCTGCTGGAACCCACTGCACAGAATAATACACTGATAGCTCATTCATCCTCCTTAGTGTTTGTGAGCCAGATGCACAAAAATATGGCACTGATGTGAGGTTGAAATTAGGACTTTACCTAAAAAAGAAAAGCTTTTAGCTGTACAAAGTCTCTGCAGATGTCTGCTTTTAATATACTATTGAATATTCCACCAGAATAAGCTTCATGAAACTGATAAAAATAGATGGTTATATATGGATTATGCTGTGGTTCAAACCTGTGATTTGGGATAATGTAGTTGGGGAAGACACTGTGACAGCTGGGAAACCATCCTTATCGTGAAAGTGTCGCCTCCTTGAAATACAGCAGAAATAATCACTGCTTTGTACCAGATCTCATTAACTATATTTAAATGTTTTAACATTTTTCATACCTTTGGCTTTAAATGGTTACAAGCTACAGAAGCACTGCAAGCATTATTAGATGGGGATAGAACTTAAAAATGAAACTGCAAAAAAAAAATCCCGAATGGCAGGACAAGGTGTCATTACAATGAGCTGTAGGAATATATGACTCTTAATCTCATTCTTCTGTACAGACAAATGCACCGTCTGTCTATATGGCATTAATGAATGACAGTTTCTCACCATTTGGTGGATGCATGTGTCATCATTTGTCTAGATGACATCTTGATTTATAGACATCATTGAAAAACATTAGAAAATCTTTCTACAAGTTTGATGGGAATTCTGAATATGTGAAAGTAGGGATTATTTTTTTTTTTTTCTGAACAGTTCACTGGGGTGTACTATTTCAGGCAATCAGGAGGACCATATGGTCCATTGGTTAGATTTTCACTTGGAAGATGGGTGCTTTGGACCCAGTTTCCTGCTGGATCTGAAGCTCCCTTATGACCTTGGGCAAATCATCTACTTTCTCAAACTCACTTATCTCAGCTGTAAATAAAAAAGGTGATATTTCTTCCTCTTGAAGGGGTAAATAAAATCTCATGGAACAGGTTGAGAGATTTAGAGGCTGCACTAATTGTAATTACATACTCAGGATTTATGTATTAAACTGGATTTCAAAAACAAATTTCTCCTACCATTATATGAGGGAAACATAAGGAGATTTATAAGAAATAACTCACAGAAAATACTTTAAATCTTTCCATTATGTGCATTGCATATATGGAAGAGAAAGAAAAATTCATTCCACTCCAAAAACGTAGTTCTAGTGTAGGAAAAATAATTCAAATGGTTGGAGTACCGTGACGTGTCATCACTAAGGATTGACACATATGTGTGTGCATGTGTGTATATGGGTATAATAACATACACAGCTTCTCCCAGGCTGCCTTACACAGAAATTTGTGCAGTTCAAATTAACAAAGCAGCACATTTTCCAAAGACTGAGCATTCATCAGTAAGACTGAGAAAGACTGAGAAAATACCAAGCAGATATTTATTATAGTTCTCCTTTAATAGACAATAATTATTTTCTTGAGGAGGTTTTTGTTAATTATTCTGGCTCTACTTGTCATTCTAACATGTTTTATGTCATTTTCCCAGCACTGCTCTGTGTATGTCACAGCAGCCTGCAGCAGACAGGATTCACACCACGTTGCTGGGTGTGCAGGGCTGGATGTCAGCCAGCTTCCACACAGCCACGTAGGCACACTGAGGAGCATTTCCTGGCATCATGTGAGCCATCTGAAAGGTGTAATACTGCTAAAAATATTAGCTTTGGAGCGTAGCAAGGCAGAAAGTGTTTCAGAATGGATTACTCTTATCTCCTGTAGGGTCTGCTGCGCTGTTAAATAGGGCACAGTGACAAGACATTTCAGCTGGGCCAGGACAATCCCAGAAAACAATGCTTTTCCTTGTTCCCTAATTAAAAAAATACTCCAGACTTTTTTTCATCACAGATTCTGATTGTTATTTTTTCTGGCTCTCACTATCAAGTCACAATCCTGGCAATTTACCTTTTTCCTGAACTAGAAATCTAGAACAGGAACAGAAAACAGATATCCTTCCCAGCTTCAGCTCCAGCATCCCCTTCTCTGACCAGGCAGCATGAATTGTCTGTACATCATCCAGTCGTTGTCATGTGACCCTCCATTGAAATAAAATCAAATTTGGTTAAACTGCTGGAGGAATTTTTAGGACAGCCAGGGCTGGTACCTTTCTGTTCCTTTTCAAGCAGTTTGGGATGAACAGGTACATCCTAGCCCAGAGTGAGTACCTCTGGGATAAGGCTATTCTTCAGAACAAAGCATCTCATCAAGAGCTGCCTCCAGGCCATTTGGGTTGCCTGCACTGTGCTTTGGAGGAGCAACGCAAAGCTTCGACTTTGCTGTAAGGAGCATTTCTACATCCCCAGGACTGGCCAGGCTTGACCCCATTTAGCTACAGAGATCAATTTAGGTCAGGAAGAGAGGTCATCTTCAGAACACTGTTCTTGGAGAGTTTAGAAATTAGTACACGGAGGTAGTCAGCCATTACACTTGTCTCAGATCATCTCTCACCCCGTTCTGCCAGGGTAAGACAAGGCATATGTGAGAGTGCTTTGAAGTGATGGATGATATTGTTGAACTTTTAGTGGACAGTCTGTTAGCTGGGATGAAAAACACAACGATAAGGTATAATAAAGAAAGGGCACAAGGTTACACACAGTAACTTTCAGCAATGGTCCCTGAATCAGATGCTCATGTCTCTGTGCTTCTGAGGTGAAGCTGACCTAGAATATTGGAAAGGACTCATGAATATGAATACAAATTACACGTCACAGCTGATTAGTGAACGATGATAAAGGACTGAAGCACTCTTTTTCTGGAATTAAAGGCTAACACTGAGAAAAGTACAGGCTGCAAAACTTTTTCCAACATTTAGAAGGGATCTTCACAGAATCACAGGTTTGGGTTGGAAGGGACCTTAAAGATTATTTTGTCCAACCCCTCTGCCAGGGGCAGGAACACCTTTGCTAGACCAGATTGCTCAACCTGGCCTTGAATACTTTCAGGGATGGGGCATCCACAGCCTCTCTGGGCAATATGTGCCAGTGCCTCACCCCCCTCACAGTCAATATTTTCTTCATTATATCTCACCTAAACCTGCTCTCTTTCACATTAAAGACATTTTCCATTGTCCTGTCACTACAGCCTTTTGTAAAATGTTCCTTTTTACCTCTCTTGTAGCCCCTTTAGGGACTGGTAGGTGCTATGAGATCTCCCTGGATCTCTACTCCAGGCTCAACAGCCCCACCACTGTCAGCCTGTCTTAATAGAAGAGTCTTCTTCTATTTCTTTACATCTTTATATTTACATAGGCTACATTTCTTTATTCACACACTCCTATTTCCTCTTACAATTTTGTTGTAGTTTGGTTTGGGATTTTTTAGATTCTTTTTTACATGTGGCCTTTTTTCTTCCTATTTTTTTATCTTCCCTTATAAATTAAAGTAATTGAGGAAAAATCCCTCTTAGAACACTATTAAAATTATTTCAACACAGGTCATGGAGGGAGATAATATATAGGTTGTAGGAATGATGGGGGAGGAAAACAGAAGAAAGAGATCCTTTAGCCTGCATCTCTACAGTTTCTAACACTTAAAGATACAGCTGCAAATAAAGAACCAGTAATGAGCATTGTAAATATTAAATTAAATGACTCAAAGAGCCAGAAAAACAGAAACAGTGAAGATCCATAACTGGAGTTGGTTTAATTTGGCATCTGTTTGTTGGCTTCAAAAGTAGATGCATTTGAAGATCATGTGTCTGATTACACGTGTTTTAAATGTACAAATTTCTCCACATTAGGAAATGCAAGGAGTGACTTTGAATCTTCATAAATGGGAGCTGGGAATTCCTGATTTCTAGTTGAGGTGATGTTTGGGCAAACAAGTGGATATTTGCAGGTAAACACAGCATGTTAACTTGAAAGCTGCAAGCAGTGCCTTTGGCTTCAAACATTTGTGCCTAAATATCTAACTGAACTATGGTCATATTAGGATTTTAAAATTAAAAACATAAAATGTCTCATTAGTTTCTATTTTCTTTTATCTGTAATCTGACAAATTAAATACGAAGATTTGCAGAAATCCAAAATCAAGGCTAGAAATGCTGATCTGATAGCCAGCTGGTTAACACAGGGCTGTGATTAGTGTTGGCTGTTTTGCCAAAAGTGCAGCTTGTTTAATAAGTACATTTTTCCTTTTATTCATTTAAGAGGAAAGGGAAAAAAAAAGAATGAAAGCTCTGTCAGATGAGGATTAACTTTTATGAAGGAGAGGATTCAGCAGTACTTTGTAACCATCTCCCTACAGCCTGCACTCCTCCTTTCCACTTCCCAACACTCCATCTCCACACTTAAAAAGTGATAATGAAAGGATTTTTTAAACTATATATTTCCCTTCTATTAAAACCGGTTGCAGAATTTCAAATAGTGCAGTGCATGATGCTCTTATTCTGTGAACTAAAGAGATTAAATTATGGCTATACATGTGATTTTGGAATAAATCACAAACATGGACAACTCTCTAGGATTCAGGGTAAAGAGTGATTTTCTGCAGTTTGTGCTATTGACCAGCAAATCTTTGGAAGTCTTGTGTATAAGCAATTTATACTGCTTACTGCCACTCTTACCAGAGTTCCACAAGTGGGAAGCTTAGCCTCTGTGATATCATACATTTTACTAGGGATAGCAACTAATGTTTACACTTGGTAACAACATATGCTAAAAAACTTTGCATGAAGAGACCTTGGGACAAATTTGCATTTGGCATAAATTGCCATTTTCAGTTGAAGTCAATGATCTATTACAGTTTGCACCAGATGTGTATTTGACCTTTCTCAGATTATGAGCCGTAACAAAGCTGGAGATACAAACAGGTAACAGGTAAAGATGGTTTATGTTTTGGGTAGATACTATGTAAGAAAAAAGTACATGTGTAAAAACTTAAAGTTGCATATAATAACAAGACCTCAGGCATTTTTCATACACGCTTCAATTTTTTTAAATAGGAAAATTTTAAGGGCTTAAAATTCACCAGTATACCAAGGGGTTTTATTTTTTCAGTCAACTTGGTCCTAAGATAGTTTTAAACATATGATGAAATATCTACATGTTCAAATATTACTGTTTCTTGCTGACTGATAAACGTTGTGCATAGGATTAACTAAAGCAAAGACTATATTCTTTCAAAATTTTTGTATTTGATTTTGTGACAAACATATTAAAAAAAAAGTTCTACATAGTTCTGTATCTAAAATAGAATATGACACTGCAAACAGATTGCTCTAAACATTTGTGGTATCATCAGAAGAAATGGTAGAATCTTTTAAAAATAACAATATAAACTACCTGTTGGTGTTTGTCTATTTAATTTCAATATAATCATTAGAAATTTTCACACCTACTTTTTTGTGTGCAAACTTCTTGCATATTAAGACGTTATTATTAAAAAAACTGATTAGCTTTTCAGCAGTATAAATGTGTACATGGTATCCATTTTATCTTTCAATTAGAAATCTTTTTCTGCATGTAATTAAAATAGAAAAGACTAACAACATCAAATAAATTAGTCATGCTGCAATTAAACCAATATGTTCTCCTTCTTTCTTTCCTCCAGCCTACACCCCATATTTGAGTACATTATAGGGGTCTCATACTCCCATACAGATATCTACATTATCGAATAATCTTTATAGATACAAATATAATTCTCGTGTGTTGCTGTCTGCAGTTTGTGGATCTATTTTCCAATCAATTCAAGGCCAACTCTCATTAGTGCAATGAGAGATTTCATGAATAAATCCCTCATTTTTTGATGATAGAATTGATTCTTTGTTATTGAATTGCATGCACTCAAGTGGGATCTATCTGCATCTAAAGAAAGAAATTCATGATTTTTTAAATCATAATGAATACCCCAGTATACTTATTACCATTTTGTTCCTTTAGAACTGCACCTAATTCCCTGAGTATCTTTGATAAACATTGGCTTTTTATTCCTTTTTGGTTAATGAAAACTCAGGAATTATTTCTAAAGCCTATTAGTTAGGGGTGCTTGTGTATTTTCTAAGCTACCCTGAAGAGTAAATGATATCCACTGATATGAACTACCCCGACAGTCCAAGAAAGGATATGTGGGTCATCATTAACAACATTTCTAAAGAGTCTGTGAGTGTTGCTGGCAAGATATCTATCTAGTCCGTGGTAGACACAGTGCAAATGTATGTGGATTATATTGAAATTTCCTTTTTTTACTTCCAAATCATCTGGGAGCTGTGCATAGTTTACGAAAGCATTGCTGTAGAAAGCAAAATTATAAAATTGCTCTGGTTTGTATGGTATATGGAGTTTCACCACAAAATTAAATACTGTGACCTTATCTGAAATACTGCATATATATATATATATATATATAATGTCCTTATTCTGTTTATTTAGGAAATAAAATATAGTTTTGCTGATGATACTGTGATTTTTTTTTTTTAATATTTGGTGTCTTGATTACACGCTAAAAAATTAAGGGGAACTTTAAATGCTCTTTATTTTTTATTGTTAAAGTGATTGAAAAGGTAAAAAATAACCCTGATTTGTGTCCCACTTAGATAAATCACTTCTTATGAATGGGATTCAGAAATCTGGAGGTCACTGAGAGGTCATTGAGACCTTCTAGGTATTTTTTCTGTTTCAGTGTTCAATTCTTCCAAGGCTGCCCTTCAAAGGGTGAAAATGCAACATGAAGTATTGAGCCACTTTCATGGCAATAGGAAGAGGACTGTGAAATATCATTCTTAAATAAAGAGGCTGAATTAACACCTGCCAGGCATTAAGTGTTTTGGATCCTGCCTTAAAACACATCAGTGGGTAGATTGGCTCTGAAGTGTCTTCCAGCATTGTTCCTAGGCTTTTCCCTGATATTTAAGAATTAGTCTCAAGATGAAAAAGTATTCCCATCTGGAATGATCTGCTATTTCCTTGCATCTAAACAAAAAGATTTTCTGTGTGCAGCCGTACCTGGCTCCTTTAATAGTCAAGGAAGGATGGGCTGAAGCACCTCCAGATGCCCTAACATGGGAATTGCCTTCCAAAAGGACCTGTCTCTGCTCTAAAGCATTAAGAATAAACTAGTGACTATATCATTAACAGAAATATCACACTTAAATCCACAACCTTTTGAGTGAAGAACTCAGTTTCTTGTATTTAGCAAAGTTCTCATTGCATGTAAACATAGATAATATCTCCTTAGATACTTAAAACCCAGTTTTATTTCATCTTAGACTTTTGGAAAGAGGTGATTTAGAGAGCTTAGCTGCAACCCCAAGTTAAATCCCCTGTTTTCTTAGATATCAGTTATGTTTAAATAAAAATGGCATCCCTGACAAATGAAGTATACTGTCAGTGCAGTTTGTGCTGCTTATAGCAATGAAAATGGTCAAACTTTAGTTATCAAGTCTTTATTATATTTTTAATAGTACTTCAAGTCTATGTGAGATTGCATGCATCCCAGAAGAAGAGAAAAAGTCAATAAATTGTATTTTTGGCTGAAAATATGAAAGGATCCAACAGAACTGACTCACATTGGCTGTTGACCATCCAGAAAGAGCACCAATGCATTGTGATCACCAGTGACTCATTGCCACAGGCTGCCTTCTTGTTGGACCACGCTTGTGGCTTAGAGGGAAAAGGGAAAAGAAGACAGAGTAGATCTCTTTCTGAACTATTAGCAGAAAAGTGCAGGAATCCCTTCTCCATGATTTGGGAAAAATCACTAATTATGAATTAGTGGACAAATGTGTTTCCTTTGATCCACAGAAAATACTTTAGTGCTTTTAGCTGCCACATTATGCTACTTCCTACGTCCCTGAACCCTACAATTTTATCAGCTGTAGAGGTTTCTGTGATAATTTCCTTCCATACGTGAAAAAATATAAGGTCAAATGATGTAAAAAGGACATTTGCAACAACTTAAGCAGACCAAAGAATTCAGACACATTGCACTGGCACTGGAGGATGGTGAGGGCCTGATTCTGCAGCCAATAATAGAATATGCAGATAAACTGCAGTGCTGAGTATTATAAATTTAAAAGACTTTACACACCTGCAATAGTTTGCATCTTTTCTATAGAAGACCATTTCTCTACACCATGGCTTGCATTATAGAAAATGTAGCATTTGCCTAGAGTGTTCTGATTTTGGTAGTTGCTCCAGTTGATTACACTGCTCAATATTTTGTAGTCCTGTGTGACATCCCTTTTTCTTGAGTGTAGTAGACTTCTCATCCAGGTCAATTCTATCAATTTATTTAGCTGTTATATTTTAAAATTGATTGCTAGATTTAGTCATGAATTTCTGTTGTGGTTGAATCCCAAACATCAACCAAGCCCCACACAGCCACTTGATCCCACCAGTGGGATCAGGGAGAGAAATGGAAGGGTAAAAGCTAGAAAACTCATGGGTTGAGATAAACACAGTTTAATATTGAAGGCAAAAAAATCATACTTTCCTATGGGCAGGCAGGTGTTCAGCTATCTCCAGGAGAGCAGGGCCCCGTCACATACGGTGGTTACTTGGGAATACAAACGCCATCAATCCAAAAGTCAAAATGTTTTAAAAAACAGTGGATATTCACACAATTTTTAATTTGACTATTGGATTTGCCAATTTATTAAGAATGTCCTCACATTAAAATAAACTTTGCTCTTAAGTTTTAACATTATTTTCCAATGTTTTCTGGTTTTAGCAAATTAGTATGGGATGTGTAGCCACTGAGAAGGTTTAAAAAATGAAGTGACTAGGAATCTGTAGTAAGAAGCAAAAGGGAAAGACAATTTCTGTTGTTATGTGTCTGAATATGTTAACTGCACTGAGTTTAAAAGAAATATGATATTTCTATGATGCAAATACTCTTTGTTAATAATAACAATAAATAAAATTTTCTGTAAAGTCAATTTTCAGACAGAGTGATCTCTTATCTTATGAAGATAACTTGTTTTTGTTTTGTTGGTTTCAGTGTTCTTTTTTTTTTAATTTAGCTTTCTGTAGGGATTTCTTCATCTGTGACAAATATATGCCTTGGAAACTACATATCAGCAGAGTAAGGAAATTTTGTAGCAAGATATTGCAGATTTAGGGATTTTTTTTTTCGTTTAGAAGAGCAAAGTCAAGGACAACTCCATGTGTTCTGCAAAGTTCAGCAGTAATATTATTATTCACACAAGTTGTCTCAGCTGTGAAGTCAGTACATTTGTTCTGGATGTCTCTTTATTATTAATGGCCCTTTCACCTGACTTTCTACATTTGTTTGAGCCAACATAGCTCCTGCCTGCTGGCCAGTTCACTTAGATTGTTTTCATCCTCTGCTTGCCTTAAAGGTGAAGCTTTGTTCCAAATGTCTTCTGAAAGGTTAGTCATAACTACTCTAAGGATATAGGATTGAAACAGAAAATACTCTGGAAACAGCAAATGAAATAGCAAACCCTCTCCTCCTATTTCCAAGGCATCACTCATTTTATCCAAAATGCTCCCCCCAGCATGGCATCATAGGGTGAAATTCATCCTGGACCAGGGGTGAATATAGCACAAAGATCCACCCAAGGTTGACACAGCACTGTATCTGCCTTAAGCAGATGTTTAAATGGGAATTAAGTGGTGTGTTGCCTTTTTGATGGCTCTTTACAGACAGGTGATTTCCACCCAAAGAGAATAAGCATAAAATAGAATCAATTTATTAAAAGTTTTGACTGGGGAAAAAAAAATATAAAAAAGATTAGTTAGGAAAATATGATTTCAATCTTGGAAAAATTCACTTTAGGAAAATTATCTTCTTTTTTTTGAGGTTTTTTTTTTTTTTAGTGGAAATATTAAACTGGGGAAAACCATTCCTAAACCACGACAAGAGGTCTGGTTTTCCGTGGGCCACTTCCAAAGGTTTCATAATCTGAGACTTATTTGTAGCTTTATTTTCACTGGAATCTTAAAATACTTAACAATATTGCTGATGGAGAACTACTTATATTATCAAAGATGTTTATATAAAGCAGAAGTAACACTGCCAAAGAATTAATTAGCACGAGCAGTGGAGGTCACTGGAATGTGAAGTGCAGGGCTCTTACTGCAGAATCAAGAGCTGAGCAAAATGAGAGATTGGTTTAGCTTCAGCTGATTATATTAAAAAGAACTCTGTATCAAATGGCTACGATTTCATCTGCTTGTCTTTCCTCATTTATAGAGTACCTTTAAGGAAGTTATTCCAGTCTTTCAAGAGGATTTGTAGGGTGACTTGGTACCCAAAAAAACATATAACACACTCTCAGTAAAATATTAAGTTACAGAAAGACATTTTAAACTCAGTACAAAGTAAGATTCATATAATTTTGGTGTATAGGGATATATGTGTGCATCATGCTAGGGTAATGTGAAATACAGAGCACCAAGGTGATAATATGCCACATTAGGACAATTCATTTTAAACATCTTAAAATAGAAATGTCTAAGGAATGAGAGATGGAGGTCAGAAAAAATTCATGAATTCTTCCACCTTATTTTCATAAATCAATGCCTTAGGCCCCACTGAGGCAGCTAAAAATACATTTCTCTTTCAGATGAAGGAGATTAGGAGGTGGGAGGGAGGGCTTGTTGCCTTGCAAATGTAGAGGATGTCAGAATTGTCATGAAATTTATGAACATTTTGTGTATAGGTGTTACTGCATGAGGAATGCACTTTCCCTTTTAGTGACATAAATAATAATATTCTTTTGTAATTTACTATATAGAATTTGAAATTTCACCTTTTCAACCTATTATGTTTGTGGCACAGCCCATAAAGAGCTAATGGGAGAGAAAGTGTGAGGTTGAACAGATTGAACAAGTTCTCTTCGCAGCTGTGCAAAAATTGTGGATTTCAGGCCTGAAACTGATGATGAACTGGTACATGGTAAATGCATCACATTCTGTTTCTGGGAACTATTGACTTTCCTTGGTATTCTTTTTAGAGAAGACAGAATAACCAAGGTGAGGGCATTTCACTCTGGATGTCAAAGTACAAGTCAGAATGATTGCATTTACTTAGGAACTATCCGTTTCCCAGTGAGGGAAGCAAGTCCCTGAGACTGCAGCCATTTCAAAGGCAGAAAATGTAACCTGAAGTCAGGTAAATCCAGTTCAAACTTCTTCAACACATGGCTATTAATCAGGTGCTTAAGTTAACTAAAATGTGAATATAGACTGTGCTGGAGAGGTGAGAGCACCTCCTGACATATTCATCATGGAGAAGCAGAGTCTGAACTCTAATGACTGGACCTTCATGGCACAAAAATTAAGAAGACAAATAATGCTATGGGTGCCTGTTAATTGGAGCAGCTCAGTGGGTAGCCAGTTAAATGGCTGACTTGATGAGGAGAATAAAACCTACAAAAATAGCTTTCAAAATAACCAAATTGGTATAAAACTGCACAGAAACAAAAAATTGTAAAGACAAACATTTTATATGCTCTTTATGGAATCTGCCTCCTCTAACATATCATTTGCAAGACAGAGGGGTCAGAATCTGTTGCATGCTGAAGACACTGTACCTCTGATACAGAATATGCTATGAATATAGGGGCAGAAAAGGTAAAGATGATTGCACTCATTAGGCAGATCTTCATTTTTCTTCAGCAGATGCAAACTTTGGATCTTCTAAGAGGAAAGGTTTCTTTTTCTCACTTGTTTGTTCCATATAGCTCTTCAATTGCTGCCTGACCACTCCTGCATCAAAACATCAATTTCTGTGATGAGATACAAATGTTTTCTGTGCACAGATTATACAGATACTTCCACACCCACCAAACTTGACCCACTTGTGTTCTAGTGAATAGCAGTACCAACCATTACAATGAAAGATTTGTATTTTCATATATTGCTGAATATCCTGTTCATGTCCTCCACACAGCAGCTTGAGGAGGGCAGTATTATTTACAGGCTGAATATTTTCCCCATCCTTTAATAGACACACACAGTTGGCCACTGAGGTCACCACTAGAGGAACAGCCCTGCTCAAACCTGTTCCATACTCTGTGACTAAATGAATTTTGTAAAATTGTCTGGTGTTTTACTCTGATTCTTTCCTAATGCTGCTTTGGTGGGAAGCATTCTCTCTGCTGTGATGGAGCTGCAACTCATCTATGACTCTCAAGAAATGATTGTCAAAGTTTCTTTTTCTCAAAGTGTTTCATCATTGTTTTCTACAATTTCCCACTTGTTTTTTCACTCTCTGTGATGAATCTCCTGTCACCAAAAGGTTTTCAGTATAGTTGTGTGCACTGCCCTGGATATTTTCGGACAGAGCTTCTACAGGTTACCCTGCAGTCATGAACATGACTGAACACAGGAGGAGACAAGTCACTAGTGGACTGGATTTTTCTGTTTGTATTGGGCTAACATGGCAAGGTTTTGATAGTGGACTATTTTGAGGGAGATTGGTGCAGGGGTGGCTTCTTTGAGAAGAAAACAGAGAATTCCCCCATGTCAGAGAGCTCCTACTCCTGCCAGCTCCAGGATGGACTGTACTGAGGCAGGCTGTCCCCTGCATCTGACCTCTGACCTATTCCTTGGAGAAAATGGGGATTTTGGCATCTCATTATGGCATGTAGAATGGAACAACCAAGTTTGTAAATACATTCAAGTGCTTAGGGCTAAGCACAGTATTTCTAATTTTCCTGTAGGACTCCAAACCCATATCCCAGGACTGCCTGTTGAAAGGGTATTAATATATCTTTGAAGAAACTAAATGCTATGGGGTTTTTGGCTGGTTTCACAGATTTTGCGTAGATCCAGCTCACTGAACTTGAGACATCTCAGTTGTAAATATCAGAGATAGTACTCTTTGCACCTTTTATAGTCAATAAAAGGAGGTAGATTGATTGCTCCAAAAAGAGCATGGCTTTTTGGGATGAGATAAAGTGCATTGTAAATTGTGTATATCTTACCAGAAAAAACAGGGATCGGCTTTAATCCATCTAATTTTGGATGGCTACAGAGTAGTGGCTTCATGTACACCCACTACATCCCATCAGTACAAAAAACAGCGGGCTGTGACTCATCAGAGTTCAAAGTGGGGTAATTTATGGAAATGCAGGTGTAATTTTTGATGCCGTAGGTTGCCCTCGCTTGTACCTACAGCTTTGAAAAATCTCTTTCAAACCCAGTGTCTTATTTACCTATTTCAGGTTCCTTAGGTCACCTCAAATTATTCCAGATGTCAATGCTTACACAATTTAGTACTGCTTAATACCTCCTTTATAGTGAATTTAGTTGTTCTTCAGGTTTCACTGACAGAGAGAACTTTTCCACTGCCTGATCAGAAGCCCCTGGAGCTGTTTGAGATGAATTAGGGTATTCCAGACATGTATGGGTCCAGCAGATGTGACACAGGATAAATGAAAAATCCCTACTCCTTAGAAGAGGTAAACTGAGATCAGTGGAGATAGTCCTGGGCATTTGAGATGTCACTATATTTTGGTAGCTTAATTAAATCTGAAATTTCAATTGGCAATTCAGAGGCTGGAATGGTTATTATTTGAGGCCTAAATGTAGAATTTGCCATTGTAAAAAGATGATCAATTACTGGGAGATAAATGTAAAATGATATCTTTACTATGCAATCCTGTGGCAAATCCCATCTCTTGCAATGAGCCCAGTGATCTTTCTTCCTAGTAATATCCTACAAAATGACCTATATATCCTTACATCTCTTTACAGATAAAATGGAAATAGTATACTTCCATTTACATGAAGATTTTACTCAGCAGTAAAAATAAGTGTTTTTCTTTTTCTAATCAAGCTTTTTTTTTTTTTTTTTGCCACCAATCAAATAGTGAATAATATACATCCTTTCTAGGTAATATTTTCATGGTAATAAGTAACATTTTTGCATATCCCAGCATGGCCAAAGGAAATACACCACATGGAAAGACTTAATTTTGTTTTGTGTCATAAGACAACTGTGATGCTATGTGAACCTCAAGGTATTTTACTGGGAATTATGTTTTTTGTTTTTTTATTTTTTTAAATATGCTGTATTCACAGTAAAGAATTTATTTCTAATGTATAATACAAGCCTACTCCATTTCAGTTTGAACCCCGCCCCCCTCCCCCCATTCTCTCACTACAGGCCCTTGTAAATATTTCCTCTCCATCTTTCTTTTTGGCTCCTTTCAGGTAATGTAAGGCCACAATTAGGTCACCTTCTCTTTTCCAGGCTGAACAATCCCAATTGACCCAGCCTTTCCTCATAGGAGGAAAGAGGTGCTCCATCTTTCCAAACAGCTCAGTGACCTTCTCTGGGCTCACTCCAGCAGGTCCATGTCCTTCCTGTGCTGGGAGCCCGGAGCTGGATGCAGCACTGCAGTGTAGAGCCCTACAGTGAAACCAGCTCAGGTCTGAAGAAATGTTGCTTGTGCTGGCATGGTGCTGTAATGGGTTTAAATCACTTCTGAATCTCAAAACTAACTCAGCCTGGTTTCTCTATACTGTGCTGCATGGCTGGAAAGGTTCCAGGTGATGAATATGCCAGGATTTGGGCATTTGATAAAACAACAATGTACAGAAGTAGTGTGACACTATTCAGATTTACAATGCCTAGAAGCTGCAACAGAATGGACAGGACTGAGTGTCCTGACCCACAGGTGAGAGACAGAGAGTTGTCTTAGTTTATCCTGGTCTTTTTTAGATGGGAATCTTTCTAAAATATTTTATTTATCAAATTGCTGTGTGGGTGTATCTTTATAAAGCAGTACCTGAAAATTCATGTATCTTGATAGGTTGAGGTTATTATTAATTAGACAAAGTGCTATGAATCATTTTATATGCACCAAAATTTTCATCATCAGAATCTCACTTTACAAATATAATGTCTCATTCTCAAATAAATGTCTCTTTTCTGATTTGCTGCTGCTGTCAGCATTCTTCATCTCTATGTCATTACCAGTCCTGGGAACTTGTTTATCTTCTGACCCTTCTTTTCATCCCAAATCCAAAGATTTTATCTGCCTCAGGCAGAAATAAACACATCTTAACAGCCGTGAATCCCCATGGGAAGTGCAGATCAAAGGATGATAAATCCTATAAAATTTAATTTAGGTGATTATTGGTAGGCAGTGGAGAGGAGTAAATGCACTCTTGTTTTTGACAAAGAGAATTTAAGAGCAGTTTATGTCTGCAATTATGCCTGGTGAGAATTTTTGCTTAGCTATCTCACTCTTTCCTCCTTGTTGCTCAGCACCTCCCTTTTATCAAAGGCTGTTTGTTCCCCATCTCCCCCTTTAAGCTGTTGAAGTTCCCTTTACTATCTTTCAATCAAAATATCTGCAATTAACAAAAACTCCCACTTAAGCAGTTGTTTCATTTTTTAGCTTGTTTCATTTTTATATGGAGAATTTCTGAAGAATTCCCTTGTGGGCAGCAAATGCCTCAGTTCTAATGAAAAGCCATAGGAAGCAGCAACCTCAGCATCCCACTTTTCAGGTTTTGCACCTGAAGATGAAGGAAAAAAGAGTACAAGCCCCGAGAAACCTGGAACTATGATGTTGGGAAGGGCATATATAAACATGGAGCAGATAGTTTCACTTTAAGCATACATGTTCAAAGAGCTGGAGCCAATCAGACCAGAGTACAGCCATGGAGAGAACTGCTGTGAGTGTCTGGGTACATTCTACAACACATACCAGTAATAACAGATGTCTCAGCTCAGCATTGTAAAGTTCAGGGCAGAATAAAGATTATAATAAAGAGCTCCCTAATAAAGAGCCCCACAGTTTATTTGTTATGTTACTTTTCCTTTCTTTTTTTTTTTTTTTCTTCCTTTCAGGATTCTTGAAGACATTCCATGGGACCGGATATGCAAAAAGTGTGAGCTCAGCAGTAAAAGGGCAAACAGGCTGACCTAGGTAAGCTATACTGTGGTTAGTTTGAAACTGGGACTAGGCAAAAAAATAGAAAGGTTGACAAAAGAAACAATCAGCTGATAATTATAGAATAGAAATATTCTCAGTGATAATGGTTTCCTGCAAGAAAAAAAGTAGTGTGCAAAAAAGCTACAATCACTCTGAAAAAGACTGTCAGTGTATGGCATTGTCTATGGCCAGCTGTAATAGCAACACAATCTAAAACTGGCAATGAATTTGGTAGTAACACAGTGCTGGGAGCCAGAGCTACCCATCTATTTCAGGTGATCATAGTGTTGTGGTAAAATATAGGACTACTGAATATTATTTTTCTGAGATTTCCTGCAGGAGAAAATACCTGCTTTGGTATGAATGATACTAGATCCTGAACTGTTATTTTTTTCAGCACAAGAAGTTGCAGCTACCTTTGGTTTAAAGTCAGGTTTAAAGTCAGGTGCTCAAGGAAGTTCATACACAGTAACAAATAGAGTTATCAGGCTCCTAATGATCTATTCTCCCATTGATACTCCTGGGACGTTGCATAAAGCTCTCATTAATGCAAACAGAAAAGTGGAAAGTACATCCTGAAATCAACAACTCCCCCTATTGTTATAACGGGTGAATGCTCCCCTTAGGCAAAACACATTACTGACTTTATTTTTTCCTTGACTACCTCCTCCTCCTTGTGAAACAAATCATGTTAAAAAGTGTGGTTTTTTGGATTTGTTTGTTTTTTAAGTGAATGTCACAGGAGAAAGTCAGTGAGGAGGATTTATCAAAAACAACATTCTTGTTACGACCCAGTTCTGACCCAGTGTAGCCAAATCATCAATCACAGTGACAATGGGCCATATTTATCCCTGGTGCAGCTGCACTGTAATTGACAGAATTACATTTAGAAGAGATTTGCCTTATAGCTGTTTAGTTAGAAGTCTGGGGTGATGATTAGTCGAAGGTTTGACTTTCTCTGCAGCTTGGATTA
The DNA here is from genome assembly GCA_013399835.1 of Leptocoma aspasia. NCBI lineage: Eukaryota > Metazoa > Chordata > Aves > Passeriformes > Nectariniidae > Leptocoma > Leptocoma aspasia. The sequence continues at coordinate 931,512 of VXAX01006984.1, read as the reverse complement.
ATGCATACATTATGCAAAGGTATATGTGTATTCAGTTTGCTGCAGATGTTGTAGTGAAGAATTCATGGATGTTTGCACTTTGTTGCTCCAAGTTCCATTATAACAGAATGTAAAGGTAACAGGGCCACAATCTAGTTATGCGCTTCAAATGTTGACAGAAAATTTGATTGTATTCTGCTTTTTTACCATAATCTGCAGGTATATTTTGTGGCTGGTAATAAATGCTAGGCATGGGACAGTTAAAATGTGTAGCATAATGATGTCCTACAGCAAAAAAATATTGTTTCAAGATTTTTGTATTACTGATATCCCAAAAATCACACATAGAGAAAGTGAGTACTTATTTATATAGTTACAGTGAAAGAACAAAAATATTTGTCAGTTTCTAAGTTGTCTGCTCATTTTTTGTATCCTTTTAAATTTAAATAGATACCATTTAGTCAATTTGAGTAAGCAGAACCATACATTTCATTCTATGAAAGAAAATATTTCAAACCATTTGATACCATTAACAAACTGGATCTATTAAAGCTAGATGGTGCTACCCCATGTTAAATAACCAGTGTGTTTCAAGTTTTTATTTCCTAAACAAGTAATTGTCCTGTCATAGTAGTCACATTCAGCTGCTTACTTCAGTCACATTCAGCTGTGTGAAATTATTCTTAACTTGAATAAAGGGAAGGACTAACACTGACTTCACTGGAGCTATGATTTTTTTCTTTATTACATTAATTAAATATAATGTGCCTGAGCAACAGAGCTCAAAATATTGATCACTTCATGAAAAGCAAAGACTGATGCTAAATGCAGGTGTCTGAAACATGGAAAGTATGAATAGAAAAAGCCCTGGTTTATTGCAGTGCCCTGTGATACACTTTTCACAGCTGTGCTAGATCTGTATATAAATGTGGTTAGTATCACTTTCTAGAATTAAAAGTAGTTATGATTTTGCTATTTAGTAAATGGGCCACATATGTGAGGAAATGATTTCCTAGTAGTAATGATACAGTATGGTAAATAACTGTTGTCTTACTCACTAGTAGGTAATTTAGTATCTCATATGCCTCTATAATTCTACCACATATTGATCCAAATTAATTTGATCTACAATTTATCCTAAAACACTGCTTAGGCACAAAAAGTTCCTGGATTCCTTTTTGAAGGAGATATTTAGAACAAGACTGGACTGACCAATATTTTTTGCAATTTTACTGGGAATGTTTCTGAGATACACAGTTAGTGTGATATGCAGTAATATGGTGAGTTTGTACTGAAATTCCATGTGGGGTTGTGTTATCAATCAATGCATCCCAGGGATTTACAGAGAAATCTGCTAATAGAATACAGTTAACATAAAACTATGCCATCAGTGTCACTTGTACTATTGGGAGATATTAGCTATCACAGCAGTGGCTGGGAAAATACAGAGTACAGTACATGTAGTTCATAAACTGTTGTGAATTACATGGCAGCCCTTTCTGACTTTCTTTTGTCTACACAATCCTAAGGTTTTTAATAGCACTCTTCACTGTTACTCTAGCACAAAAGACAGATCAATTAGGAGAAGAAATCAATGTAAACTCTCTTTTCAGTGAAATAAAATAAGTGTTGAAGGTTTTGAAAACTTCTAACAACATGTACAGCTTAGGCTCTGTGTCAATGTTTCTCATTCAGTGGGTTACAATCCCAAAGTCATCCAAAAAATATCACCAGAGGGCTAAAAGAGAGTGAAATTTTTATGACAACTTAAAGGATGTCTCAGTTTCCTGTTCTTACACAAATACTTCTCTTTTAAGGCTCAGCGGCTTTTGTAAATCTCTTGAAACACACATTGTGTCAATTACTTTTCTCACTGTTAGATTTGTAGTATATAAAAGGGGTCCATAATTTTTTTCTAATATCTATTAAATATCACTTGTGAAAATGCTTATAAATCATACTTCCATTAAAATGAACTGATGCTTGTGATACATGATACCTACCAGAATTTTATATCTAATGCACATTACAATCCTTGTGAGGTCTATGTAAATTTTAACAAATTAACTGACATGATTTACTGCAACTGGCATTGACCAGGTAGTTTATAGTAAAAATACAGCACGGCTTCAGAACATTTATTAGTATGTGCTAGCCATAGGAGTTGATATTAACCTTTTTTATCTAGTGAGAACTGTATCAAAGACTAATTTTTATCTTTGGATGCAGAAGTTGACAAAACTTGTCACAACCTTGATTTCTTTTCTTTCAGAGCTACTTATACTAAAAGCACTTGGATATTATGGCCATATACAGAATTTACACCTGTGTTTAACCCAGCATTTAACACATATGTAGTAACTTTGTGCGTTACCAGCATTTGTATTTTCTTTGTTAGAAAGATTGAGCTGATGTGAGCTTTACTGAGCTGAAGCAATGATAACTAAGAAAATGAGCTCTGAGATGTCACCCACAGCTGTCCCTTTGAGTTCTTCCTCCTTCATTCTTTTCCAGATACCCCTTACCTGCTGTTTCACTGGTTGCTGCACCCACTCATCTAGCCAGTCAAAGGAGGTGCCTGTCTTCAGTGAGCTTGAGAGTAAATCTTTGCTCACCTGGGTTGTGGGCTTATGAGTGATCATCTCTGTGATGGCCAATCAGAAAATCTCTACTTTAAAGATAGTGGCAAAGAATAAAAATGAATTTGCCAACAAGTTATGTAGTTTATTCCATCATGCATATGCATATCTGCGTGTTTAAGGTGTGCCCCATCCCTGGAAGTGTTCAAGGCCAGGTTGGATGGGGCTTTGAGCAATCTGGTCTAATGAAAGCTGTTTCTGCCCAGGGCAGGGGGATTGCAACTACGTGATCTTCACGGTCCCATCCAAACAAAATCATCCAACGGGACAAGAGGAAATGACCACTGAGCCAGAAGAGGTTCTGGTTGGGCATTAGGAAGAATTTCTTCATTGAAAGTGTGGTCAGGCACTAGAATGGGGTGCCCAGGGAAGGGCTGGAGTCACCGTCCCTGGGAGTGTTCAAGAAATTACTGAATGTGGTGCTTGGTGCTAATTGGTCTCATTGACATGGTGGTGTTTGATCAAAGGCTGGACTCAATGACCTCAGAGGTTTTCTCCAACCTCAATGAGTCTATGATTCTACTATTATGACTCTATTTCTTTTGCATGTGTACCTGCATGCAAGTTATATGTACCTGTTTGTAAATTATACTTTATTTAAGAAAAGAAAAAAAGAAAATATTAAAGACAAAAAATATAATGGAGAACCACAGAGTATATATGTCACCCAGGAAGTAATCTTGTTGCAGAAAAGACCACAGGCAAGCAAAGAAACTTGCAGTAACAAGAAACTGTAATTTGACTATTATTTCAGTCAAAATTTATTCAGACTAAAACCAGAACAGTTTTCTCTTTCCTCTCTCTGTCATTGTATTTTGCTCTACTGGTAAAGCAGCTTGTAATGTAATCTAGTTTGGGGAACTGATCTAGCTGAAAAATAGCCACTGAAGGACAAAGTAAAGATCATTTTTGTTTAGACTTGATTAGTTCTAGTCCATGACTGAGAAATACATTTGTTGTCAGTTCTGTGGAAGTCATGGCAGAAGGAACTACCAAAGTTGTTTTCAGTGCAGCTCAAATTATGCCTGAGACTTGATATAGGAAGATGGGGAGGATCCATATGAGTGTTGAAGAAACAGGTGTGTCCAGATAAAGAGGAAAACAAAGCAGTGGTGCACTCTACAAAAAAAAAAAAAACGGGGGGACACCAAAAAAAAAAAAAAAAAAAAAAAAAAAAAAAATCTGAGCAAAGTGAGAAAAGAGAAAGAAAGGAAAACTGCACTGTTGTCCTGGGCATTGAGCAGACTTTACAATGCTTCTGATGGAATATATTTTCCCTGTTTACAGGTAACCAGAGTCTGTGTTCTGCTGTTACCCATCTCTTTCTATTGCCATGAATGTACATGATGAGGCAATAGAGGATCCTGAAAATGTACTGGAGAAAGTCTAAAAACAGCTAATAAGAAGAGCATAGCCTCTAGATTCCTCACGGGGAGAGGGAAATAGCCAGAATTTTTGCTGTCCTGTGGGATGCAATTATGTTGTCTAGAACCCAAGCGTGACCTGTCTTGCCTGTCCTGTTTATTGAATGCAAACTTGATGTCTGGTTTCATTGCAAGTTCCCTGCCTAAGATGGATATCCTAAGGCCAAATTCAATCGGCAGTCAACCTCTATACCTGTCCAGAGCCAGTATCTTCAAAAGGATGCATGTCAGTAAATTATGATGTCTGTTTCAGTTAAAATCAACATTTCTTTTCTAGTTCACTTAAATACACTGCAGTCCAAGAGATGCATTCCTTATTTCCCACACAATTTATAGCACCATGGTTCTGATATGTGATTTTGACACATAGAAGAATTGGGTTAAATTTTCAGATTTTTCTGTGGTGTTGGATATTTAACTTCTTTGAATACTGAAAGACGAAACTTCAGGTTTAATACCTGGCTATGTCTACTCAGGGAATAAAAGCAGGAACCTTAAGCTGCCAACTGAAATATCTGAAATAGAATCAGTATTGCAAGTATCAGAGCTATTGCTCTTTCAAGCAGGCACTTAGACAAATTTGGAGAAGTTTTCAAATCTTTATGTGATTTTTTCCTGTGAAAATTTAAAGGATGTAATTCTAGCAAAGGAAAATCACAAAAATTTCCCTGGTTTTTGGAGCCCCTTTGTGATGAAATTGCATGAAAAATACACCAGTGAAGTGCAGAGAAATTTGAATTTTGGGGAGTTTCAGACCTGACAAGTACAGTGTGTGTACAAAGCCAATGGGTTTATCACACTGCTCATCTTTGTCAGACTAACAAGGTCTCCTGGACATCATGTCCCAGATTCATACCATTGTCTCTGCTTTTGTTGAGAGGCTATTTGCATATATTTCTTTAATGGAAAGATATAGGTTTCCCTAGAGAGCAATTCAGAGCATCTCATATCAGCATTGCCCTCTTACCAGAATTTAATATTGCAGTATGCTACAATAAAGTAATAGCATCGGGTAAAATAGCTCAGACAGCTAAAGTAGTAATTTAGGCATTTTGTTTAGCTACCTAAGATCAGGTGAAACAATCCAGGCTGATGGCATTGCAGAAATGGTCATAATAATATGAAAAACTGTAATAACAATGAAGCAATATTACTGAATATTATAGAAAACTGGCATATTTCATTATTCATATAATATAATATGGGTCATTTTCTATCAAGTCACTAAGAAACTTAGTGAAGCAATGAAAGACAAAATAATACCATACAGGATCAATCTGCTTTGTTATTGTGTTAGTTCTTCTGGACAGACCCTAATGAATAGTCTGTAGGATCCTGATAAATTGAGTGAATAAGCACAGACTGTTATATGTGAGTAGGCAGTTGGAGGATAAGAGAACCTGTATCTGTTTCAGAGGAGACAAGTGTCACAGAAATATAGGGAAAAACCAAAAATCCCTACAAATTTGAATCTATGTCATATTATATCAGTATTGAAAAATAATATTACATACTAATTTAAAAAATATTATGCTGTTATTGAAAGATATGCATGCTGTTGCTGGAATATGATCTCTTTGGGATCCCAGAGTGGGATAGCTGATGAAATTGGAGCATTGTCTTGGATGTATACAGTCCAGAAAGATGAAGAGGGGTAAATGCCCTTTATATGAGAGAGCAGTGGGAATGCATGGATCTGTACATTGGGATGGAAGATGAGGCAACTGAAAATTTGAGCATTAGCATTAGACAGCAAACTAACATCATTGTGAATGTCTGTTTCTTATCACTCAGCCAGGAAAAAAAAATACCTTCTCTAGAAAATAGGAAGAACCTCACAATAGCAGACCCTTGTCCTCCAGATTTTAGCCTCTTCAAAAGCTACTGCAGGGACAGCAGAGTAAAGCACATGGATCCAGGAGTTTTGTCCTGGATGATTACTTTTTACACAAGGAGCCAATGACCCAGTGGCAGCAGGTGCTCTGCTGGACCTGACACAAGGAAGGAAGGGCAGGGATGTGGAGGTGTGAGCAACCTTGGCTGTATGAGATGGAGTTCAGGATCCTGAGGAGAGGGAGATATGCAAAATACAGGATCACAACCCTTGTCTTTAGGAGCACAAATGAAGGCTTGTTCAGGCACCTTCCTGAAAGGAATATTGATGGTAAATACTGGTAGGTATAAGAGGCTAGGTAAAATATGGTTCTGCACTGAGTGGCACAGGAAACCCAGTACTGTGACATAAAGAAGGCCAAATTTGTCAATGACTTATTTCCTTCAGTCCTTGCTGTTAAGATTTTGCTTTAGGAATCTGAGGCCCTTGAAGATCCTGAAAGCAATTGTAACATTGAAGCATCTTTCATATAAACAGACTGGGAGAGCAGAGGACTCAGGACGATCAATTTGTACAAAGACCTGATAGCATGAGGTAAAAAAGATGGCTCATTTCAGAGATTTCTATGAACAGGATAGGATGCAATGGGCACAAGTCCAAACAAAAGAAATTCTACTTAAAATAAGGGAAAAAAATTCTATTTTAAGGAGGGTCAGGCACTGGAAGAACCTGCCCAGGGACATTGTGCAGTGTCCATCCTTAGAGATATTCAAAATCAATCTGGATGATGCCCTGAGCTGTGGCTGACCCTGCTTTGAACTGGAGGTTTGAACTAGATGATCTCCAGAGGCATCTTCCAGCCTCAGCTGTTCTCTGACTCTTTGCAACTCTGTGATATATGTTGTATTAAATTGGAAGCAGTGGTGGCAGAAGTTAATTAAGCTGTAGTACATACACAAACTCATGAAATCATGGATTTATAGGCATTAATATTTCCTCCTTTATTTATAAGTGATTGAAGTCTGTATCACGCCATTGCCCGTCTCTTTCTATGTCTGCACTGAATGATAGGAGTAGAAGGCTTGAGGCAAGATTTTTAGAGAAAAGAGAAAAGCTAAGTCAATTGAAAGCAATTTCTGAAGGGAATAACATCAAAAAGAAGGAGGAGAAATATTTGAAAAAGAGGAAAAGGATTGAAGGATATTGAAGATATTATGTTTATATGGCATTCTGGCACTTCTGGATGTCCTAAAAAAAGAATTACACCAACAGTATGCACTGTAACTGGATAAAGCAAAAATTTTGAGAAGAGGCACAAAGGAAAACCAATAGAACATCAAGAGCATTTGAACTGCTAGAAGGCATTTTCCTTATGGAAAATGTCTGAAAATCCTTAAGAGAGCCCATGAAGATTCATTTAAATAGCTGAGCAGCTCATTTAAACACTCAGACAAAAGCCTCAGTTCAGCTTTACAAAATCAGGCTGCTGCTATGAGCTGGTGGCACAAAAGACAAAAGCAAAAATGTGTCATGTGTCCTGACACTGCACTTTGTCAGAAGTTGCTCACAGCTGGCTTAAACTATGCACTGAAGTAAGCTCCACAAAAAAAACCTCATGTGCACTATGTGCTAGAGGTTAAAGAACAGATAAATCTAGACACCGTACTTAAAAGTAATAAAATGAAGATTCTTTGGGAATATACTTTTGCTTTCAAACACCAAAGCAAGCCAGAAAACTAGAACTTCTGTTGATTCTACAAACTGCAGAAGCCAAGTGCACCAGGCGCTGATTGCTCACAGAACATCTGACAGCAACAGAGGAAGGAAAAATATTCCCATTATTGATATCATATGCAATATATTGCAATAACATAAAAGCATTTTACATTCTGTTCAAGGCTTGGCAGGCATATCAGAACAACTGGAGATTTCCATTAAGAAGTCAAACTCTGTACTTGCTGTTCTGAATTTCCATGTTTTAATGATACTTTGAAATCCTAGAATCTGATTAACTCCCCTTTCTGGACATATGCACTGGTTTAAAAACTCAAGAACAGTAGAAGCAGTGAGGATGCTGGAGAATAAAAGAACCAACAGGTTCCTATTCTAGCAGCTGTGACTGGAGGAAGACATGTGAGAGAAAAGCTCGAGTCTAAAACCTACTCCTCGCAGGGTCGATCTGAGAGCTACCACAGGCAGCAGTGGTTCTAGGACAAAAACTGGGGAATAAATGAGCACTGCCAGTTTTGCTTAAACATCTTCAAATAAGGAAGTTAAAGACACAGGCTTAAGTGGAGGAAAATGAAAGGTTTCAATGCAAAGTCATGATAGTAAGTGATAAAATCAAAGTTTCTGAAAATTTGTATTTTAGGGAAGAGATATTATAACTAAAAAGTGCACAACCAGAAAAACTGACATATCAAATAGTTCATAGAATCCATCCTTATGGAAATTTACTCCAGAATACAAGCTCAAAATGAACTTGTGTTTTTTGTTTTTGTTTTTTTGACAATCTAGTTTTCAAAGTGAAATTACAGGTGTCATTACCTTCATAGTTGTTGATTATCACACAGTATATATAATAGTATAAATCATAGTCTGAGAATTGAAACTAGACATTGGTCTCAGTGGTCTAAATATCCTTTATGCCTCCTGTTTACTGCCTCTAAACAAATAATACTGGATTGTAGATATCAATGTGTAATATTGTCTTTGCCATTGTACAAAATAATGAAATAGAGCACAACACTGTAAATATATGTATCAAGTAAAAGATGTAATATAATAATAATATTATATAGCAGAAATAATTACATTATGGAAAGTTCTTGTATTATTTTCATTCACTTTTTGAAATATAACTTTTTTTTCTTTCACATTACATTGAATTTTTCCCACACATTTGGAGATAAGAGGTGAGTGAGGGATCTGTCAAAAAGGGAAGGCTGTGTCTGACCCTTGTAATTCCACCAAGAATTGATAGTACTTAAGAAAAAAATATCTGGTACAGGGTATGGAAGCTTCAATTTTCTTTCTTCCTAAACCAAGTCATGACAGGCAATAAAACATACTCTATCTGGATGTTTGATGTAAGCAATGAACCACTGGAGAAACTTCTTATGCTTGGTCAGCATTAAACATGGGCAATACTCAAAAAGAATGAAAAATAATTGATTCACGAAAATCCACAAACAAACACTAATTTTCTGTATTAAATGATTGAAACTTTAGTATAAATGTACAGTAGATGCTTCTTTATATCTGTTTTTCTTATAGAAGTGAAAAATGTGTGAATGAATTTTATGAATTAGAAGTAAGAAATGTTTTCTTTTGTTCTAAAATAAGATTTTAAACTGCCAAAATATTATCCTGATGAGAAAAATGGAAGACGAAGGGGCTGCAGGAATGGGTACTATTAAAAAACCATAATATTGAAATGGAGAGAACTGCTGTGGGTGTCTGTGTACATTAAATAACCCTTACCCCTAATGACATCTTAGCTTTGTAAAGTTCAAAGCAGTTCTAAGGAAGAGGTCTGAAGTGCAATTATGCTGCTTTTCTTTTTTTTTTTCCTTCCCCTAACCAGAATGGTATTGTGTATAATTTTGGGATTGATCCAAATTTGGTTTAGTTCCTTTGGCAAAAGTACACTGTGTTTGTGTTCTGTCTTATCTTGAATTTTGCTGGATATTATCAGCTTTACTATATACTAACAACCTTTTTATTCTGTATTGTTTGCATGGACAAAATTGTTATTTTTGCTTTATACTGAGGATTTAATAGAAAAGTATTATTGTTTAAAAAAAAGAGAATATAGAAATATAGAAAAGTATATTGTTCTCTCTGGAGAGCAATATGGAACATCTTGGGGCACAGAACTCAGCAAAGCGTAAGGAAGATCAGCTGTCTCCAAAGGTTCTGCAGATATCTACTGACAAAGGAGGGGAAAAAATACCATAGAGGAACGTGTCAAACTGCAGAACCAAGGCAAGAAGAAAAGTAGGGCTGATATACACCTGACCTGACTCCTGACTTCAGCTATCTACAAAGGAAACATGTATATCTTAGCTGGTCTCCACAGGTTTACTTTAAAGTTGATGGAGGCTTACAAAGGTCCACATTTAGGCACGTGGTTTAGGATTAAATTAATTCCCCCACTGATTATATTGCCTAGAGATATGCTAAATACAAAGGGAATCCCAGATAGCTAGCCTACATTTCTACTTTGTCAGAAACTGTGAGTAATGGAATGAATTCTATTTTAACTTTACAGAGAGAAAAAGATCATCTGAAGACATGTTCTGGATGCCTTAGAGAATTCTAAGCAAAGACAGGTTTACTATGCTTAGATGGCTGAAAAATCAGTATTTGCAGTTATGGTTCATAGTTTGTTAAAGCTACATAGTTTGGGGATTGCTGAAGAAGCCAGTGAAGGTTTTCAGCAATGTTTAAAGGACCTGTAGTATCTTATGTCCTTGAAGAAAGCTGTAAGTGCAAAGCACTGCATGGGCAAAGCTCTGCAAAAGGATCTGGGGTCTGAGTAGGCTGCGACAGGAAAACAGAGAAATTGTGAAATGGACCAGATGTGTCCAGTGAAACTCTGTGCTGCAGCATATAAAGTCCAATGAAATGCAGCAGAACACACCTCCCTGGGAGACAGGTAAAGCAGCCCAGCGAGCTTCCAGGGAGAATTATTAGAAGAAAAAGTATTTCAGAGGCATATTAAAATTGAGAGTTTCCATTAGAAACATAATGCTGACTACTCCTCTGTACACTCAGTGTTACTCACTAAAGTTTCAACTGAGGAACCACATGTAGCTCATCTGAACAAAGAATATTCCCTATTCATCATCCAGAGTTAAACCCAGCTAGTCCTACACTAGCCATTTGCTCTATAAGCAGCCATCCATTTGTTTCCTGATGAAATTTTATGTTCCAAGATGAAACAAACCTCCTGGCTGGAGTAATTCACTGTATTGAATGCAAACCCTGAAACAAACCAGAGCTGACATGGATGCCTATTTTCTGTTCAACTGCCAAAGAGCAATAGGATGACTAGAGGCAATCTGCATCCTTTAGTAGAGAGACAGTAAAATCAAGGCAATGCATTTGTCTTTTCAGATAGGAAATGTATATTAATTCAGGCACATGAGATGTCTTACCTTTTGCTAGGACCTGTAGGTAGAGGTAAAAGAAGTGCGTTCTTCTATCTACGTATTTCTTACAGATTAGGTTTGCCAGGCTGTACTGGTTCCTGTATAAAAAAAAAGCCAGGTATTAAAAGTGACTTGGTCTCACTAATATTTTTTTTCCTCCAGTAAACAATTAACAAAAAGTTTCTGTTTGCCTCAAACAGATCAGTGTTCAGAAGACTGCTAAGATGACTCTTTAATAGGCAGCTGGATGGCTGTAGGTCTTTTGAATGGGCTGTGCTCACTGAAAGATGACCAACCAACTTTATTATTCTTGCTAATTGAGTTGCTGCCTGCTTCCAAGAACATTTCAGGTGGAAAACTCAGTTATTTCATTTAGCAAACAGGAAATGAATATAAATTAACTAAGAAAGTATCACCTTTCATATACTGGCAATAGAAACCTGACTGCAATAAAGTGTATATTGAAAGACACTTTCAGTGCTTAGGAAAATAGATTTTCTATACTTGCAGATGGCAGACTACTTCAAAATTTCAAGCTTTCCAATATTACAGATAATATTTCACAAAAATATTATATTGTTTATTAACCAAAATAATCTAATATTTTGGTTAAAAATAAGAACAATTTAAAATATACTAATTTCAGAGTTTTTATTAGACTCACTTTTATTTTTTGATCCTTTTTTTCTGCATGTATTCTTCATAAATTTGTAAGTGATCTTAATTTGTTGATGTTAACTACGTAGTAGTAGAGGAGGATTCCAAAGATATATCTGTGAATATGTGTGCTGGAAATACTATCATCTATACTTTAATATCACCAGAAAAGAAAAGAGCAATAATATTGTGTGAATTATATCATTACTTACTACCAAGAAGTGCATCTGAAACAGCAGAGGTTAAGAAATTCTTGATTCTCACAGAATTTTAAAAATAAAGAAATTGTAAAAAAAAATTTAGAATGGGAACCTGATTGAAAGAGGGTAGGATTTATTCATTCAAAGATTCTATATAAGGAAAACAGGTGATTTAAGTGGCTATTTCTGTAGGGTTTTTTTGTTTGTTTGTTTTTCTTAGCAGTGAGTAGTTGCAACAGTCATAATAATTTTCATTTTATAAGGCCTCAGCCCCTTCATACTCTCGGTGATAATGAAATATCATTGGTTGACAATATAATTTCTAAATGTGTTGTTTCTTTTATTCATCAAAGCAGGAGATAAAAGCAAATGTGTGACTGGAGAACTCAGTCTCCCAAAACACCCATCCCTACACACAACACCCTGGCATGCACTGAAAAAAAGCACAAGCACCCCTTGACCTGAATAAAACACATCACTTCTTAAAAAATCTGCCTTCTACCATCCTTCCTTCATTTTCAGGTTGTCTTGTGGATAGACAGCTAAAGGGGCCAGCTAAAAGGATTCTCACCTTAGTTTTTGACAGGTTTCAGAACAAAAGTGATTAACAGGCTTGATCTGCACAACAGATGCTCAGAGCCATCAGAGAGCAGCACACCAAGCGACACACAAAAACTGCTTTCATGAGGGATTATGCGATAACACCACTTTCACATGGAGTTTTTTCATCTGGGCTGATCACTCTCCTTTGCAACGGAGGCTCCTGCCTCCATGCAACTAAAACTGCTCTGTGAAACGTCCCTGTCCCTCTACCACAGCCCCTTAAAAGTCCGTCTCTCAGGAACCATTCCCTCAGGAGGTGAAGGCGGTGTTTTTCTTCACGTTTCCAACCTCTGCAGAAGGCAGGTAATCTGATATCTAAAAGTCCTAGGAATATCCAGATTTCTTATGGACATCCATATTCCATGACAAAGAAAGGGAGAATTTCCTGAAGTAGAGCTTTGACTTCCCTTGATTCACACAGTCAAACTCATACAACTTAATAAATGAAGACAAGTACTGAGCCATAAGTTAATTTCTGAAGATTAGAAATTAAATTGCTCATCATTACGGGGCTCTATGAATCCTCTTTTTTCTCTTTTTCCTTTCCACTATTTAAATATTTAAAATAAGCATTTTAAGCTTAAAAGTATTTTAAACTGTCTTTATTCAGTTTAGACTTGATTCTTTGCAGATAATTTGGCACATGTCTGAATAACAGAAAGTTTTTATTCACTATTGCTTATATGGACTAATCAAAAAAGGGTGAATCCACTAAGCAGTAATTTCCCATCCTAGCTGATAGAGATTGCTTGCTCTAACAGCAGTTGTAGAATTGATGTATTTGGAGGAATTTTCTTCCAGAAAATGTAATCTCAGTGTAAGTATAACATGAAGGACAAAGAAAGGACATACTTTTTTACCTCTACATCTAGGCTAAGTTATGAAGGCATTTCCTTCCCCTTAAAATATTGTATTATCAGGCTTACTAAGTTTCATCTTCAGCTGTTATATCATTGAAGTGATTGGAAATAAGTAGTCACAAGAAAATTTTAAACTATTTGTTTTGCCTGTTTGCTTTCTGTGTGACAAGATAAAAAGAAAAAGAGAAGTCTTTAGATTTAAGTATTTGAGATTTTTAAAATTCAAAATAAATTGAGCTATGAAGCTTAAAAAACATAATTTTTTAAATTACCATAGTCATAATATTGTTCCATCTGTACTTGAGGCTTCATTTTTCACTTTCAGTAAATATGATTTTCAATTTTCATTTCATGAATGTGATACATTGAATAACCTCCAGTTTTTATCCAACAGCTCTTTTTCTCCATCCTTGCCCCTTTTTTTTTCTTTCTATATAGCCAAACTTTTGCAAAGAAAGCATTTCAGGAGAGTCAAGTTGCAGCATTTCATACTTCTTTTTACTATGTTGGATTTTTTCTGATGTATAAGGCATTTTTAAAACCTTCGTAACTGATCAAGAGAAATGAACTGGTACAGAAAAGTGATAACTGGTATCAAAAAACATAGCTTAAAAAACCCAGTAGGAAACTAAAAAATGTAAAAACAGAATGTGGATATAGTACTAAAAAATTAATCTTTAATTTCAATTAAACCAGCAATAACATAATTTCCCTACTTAAATTATTTGAGCGGTGGACTCTTGGTTTTTGTGGGTCTTTTTTTGTTGTTTGGTGGGGGTTTTTTTGTTGTTTTTTTGGGGGGGGTTTGTTTGTTTGTTTTGTTTGGTGGGGGTTTTTTTGTTTGTTTGTTTAGTTGTTTGTTTGAGAAAAAAATTGGGAAATCTTATTTATTCTAAAATGCTTAAATTTTAACCAGCACAACTTTCACCCAGATTTAGGAAAAAATTAAAGAATTACTGAGGATGTGCAAAGTAAAAGAGTTGTTAGTACTCCTCTTAGTGAATCCAAAGCAATCCCAAATGACACAGAGTGGGTTTGAGTGCACCCTTAGCAAAGCTGAGTGGTGCAGTTGATTTCCTTGAGGGAAAGGGTCTCATCCACAGGGACCTTGCTGGGCTGGAGGAACGTGCCCACTTTAACCCTGTGAAGCTCAAGAATGTCAAGGAGAAGGTCTCTTGCAACTGGATCAGGGGAATCCCCTGTACCAGTAAAGTCTGTGGGACTGAGAGCAGCCCTGAGGAGAAGGAGGACTTGGGGGCACTGGTGGATGAAAAATTCAACATGAATCTGGAGTCTTAAACAGACTTGTGTTATAGCAGATGTTGCTCTGTGTGTATACACTTATGAATTCCCATTTACAATCTTTCACATCTGTTTTCAGATGTTTCAAACAGCTACTACCAAACCAGCAAAGGGCTGAAATTTTCTTATAAATACCATCAATATCTGTGGTGCTGTGCAGAATTAGTTTTTGGAGATTTTCCTACAGCAGGATTGGAAATTGATGTGCAGCTTTCAGTATTTAAGTCATCCTTCCTTTTCAAAAAAGTATTTCCAGGACTTGGTAATTCCTCTAGACAATATAAGCAAAGTATCATGTAGGCTCAATAAGATTAGGAGATGGAATAAGGGAGGAGTAACACAGCACAATCTCTCCTTCATGTACAAGAAATTGCAGATCACAATTGGTGTACAGGTTTGATGTAAAGCATTTGTATCTCCTTTCTATTTGTAAGTGCCTTTGCCTCTTGTCTTTCAACTGCACTGTCAGTTCTTGGTGTAGATGTTTGATTTGCAGCAGCAAGCACTGGTCTTTGCTGTTTAGGAGTATTAAAAAGAGGCTAAGTGTGAAAAGTTTACTATTTTGAAAATACGCCTGTGGTAAGTACTTGTAAGATGCATGTGATAGGAGTGGAAATTCAGTAAAGACATGCCCTGAGCCATGTGTCAAAAGGACAAATTTATCTAGGCCTGCCAGGATTTTTTAAAAAGAGAAAATAGTAATGAAAACATGCTTTTTCATCACATCTGCTTGATAAAAACTCCTGCTGGGGAAGAAAAAAAATGAGAGTTGAAAGCGAATGTTGCTGCCTACTTCTAAAAAAAGAAGAAAATTTAGTTTAAATAAAAGAAAATTGTAGAATTTAAAACCATTATGTATGATTCCAAAAGGCAAATGGATTAACTAAGCATTGAATAAACCCTGCCACTGATGAGACATAGCCCCACAGTCCCCCAGAAAAGTGAGGAGATCAGGTCTGGTCACCAGAGTTAGAGAAGTCCAGGGATCACCAGACAAATCTGTGCCCACGAAGGAGGACCATGGCCAAACCTGGAACCCATGTCAGCTGCACCAGCTGGACAAGCTGACCTGGGCTGGCACTGTGAACACCCGAGCCTGAGTGGAAAGTCAGGCTGGCTGGCCTGTGGAAACACCAACAAACCAGCATTTCTGTGAATTCCTCTATCTGGAATGGACAAAATGGAAATGGAGCTCAAAAACTGCAGTAGTCCGAAGCCTGTTTCAAAAACAGTTACACAACAATGATTTCAGTCTGTTCCTAATGACTCTTAGGTCTGGTGATCTTTGACTGCTGTATGTCCAGACACCACCAAAAATCTTACTATATTTCAGTTCTTAATGTCTTTGTGACATTTTGAGACTGGTGTAAATAAAAAGAAGAGCAGTTATGGATTATTAGCCTTTCTACATTGTAGCAGAAATCAAAGGTTCTGCTGAAAGGCATGATGGCTGTGTCTGAACTGATAAATAAAAGGGGCCAGCCACTGTTGTCTTGGTAAGACAACAGTGGCACTATTGTCAAATAACAAATAATGCTACTATTTGTCTTATCAAGTGGCATGCCTTTGAGTTGTGTTCACATGAGTAAATTACTTAAACACAGCCAACAGACTCCTCAAACAGACTGCACACAGGGAATTATTCCTGAGTCACTTTGTCCTAAGAGCTGTGACAAAAGTATCCAGGTTTGGTTGAAATAGTCCAAAACTATGCCCTGTGCAAAACTGAGCTAACAATTATACTGTAAGATGGAATGTCCAGCAGTGCTTGATCTCAAATATCGGTCCTTGTTTTTGCTGATATAAACATGTAAGAAATGTGCACATTGCCTAATGAATGATTGAAAAATTATACTAAAGGTTTAAACATAGTGGGATGTTCTTGGGTGACAAATATTGAGATTATTAATGGCCAATAGGGCCGTGAAAAACCTAGCACAACTAAAAATTTTCTCTAGATTACTGAATCCCTCCCAGGTGTGCAGAACAAAGAGACACAATTACTAATCCAGGCCAGATACCCCATATTTTAATGCGGATGTCCTCTTAAGGCTCCCTGGAAATGAATTTTTCCACTTCTATTTTTCATAAAGGAGAATGGAGCACAGATCATTAAAACAGTAAAAAATGCCATATTCATATTGTTTCAATCTAAATGAAATGAGAAATAATCACTTAAATACCCTGGGGTCAGGATCTAGGTATTTTACCTGCTGTCACATAAAAAGTCACTCAGAATACCCTTGAGTTGGATTTTCTTTAGCTCTTAATGAACTGTCTTGATTAGAATAAAGGATCACCTTTCAGAAAGTAGGGAATGTCAAGCAAATTTATTTTGGTATATTTATTGAGCATACAAATACCTAGATGCTCTTTACATTTTTATTGTTTATATGATTTTTGTGAGCACAGTGTTAGTAGTTTTTAAGGTACTAAGGGAATAGTTAAAGTTACAATAAATGGGCATTTCAAAAGCCAATTACATTTTGAATAATTGCTCCAATCCATCTCAGCAAGATTAATTTATTACATGCTCTGGAAAACATCTAGCTGTTTAGTTACTGTTTCACACTTCTAAGTTTGAAAAGTACTGGGCCAAGGATGTAGCCCTGAGTTTTCCAGGAGAAAAATTGGCCCTTATTCACAGGCCCAGCTACTTAGTATCACATGTAAGCACATTTTAATAGGTGCCTGCATTTATGGGAAGTGCTTATCCTGAAGCTACAGAAGCCATTATTGATCTTCCTTCCATTTGCTGTTAAAAACACAATTTCTTTGAACTCTTGTAGTCTTTCTGGTTTAGGATTTTTTGTTTCATTTTAGTTTAATTATCTTCATATTTTTAGCGCAGCTTTGTTCTACCCATGCAGCCAGATGGGGCTCCCCAATTAAAATATATTGATATTCTTCCACTCTTGCAAACCGGTCTATTTACCTTGGCAGAGTAAAATGGGTTTTTTTTGCTTTAATTTTTTTTTACTATATATTCGTTTGTTTATATATATATATATGTAAAAAAAAGTTATATATACATATTTTTGTGTTATATATATATTTTTGTGTTATGTGTTAACCCACATATAAAATGTAGATACATACTACAGGGCATTTATATGTAATGCATATACATATACAACTGTACAGTTATCCCAAGCATATGCATGTATACATTTTTTTCCTGTGTGAGGAATGACAGATACAAGGATTAGCATCCTTGCAAACTTCCAGTATTGCATTTATACATTTGTCCTTTGATATTTACGCCATGCTGTTATCAAGTATCTAAAAAAAGTTTAAATGCTTGTTGAAAGGCCTTTGTTTCCATTTTAGAAAGAGAAAAATCCTGGAGCTAGACCATTAGAGGTACTTAGGGGCTCGCTAAGTCCACTGAAGGATGTTTTAACCTTTGCCCTAATGCCAAGAATTGTATCTTATTCTGGCCTGGAATATTTCTAAGGTTTCTTGAGGTTGTTAGCTGGAAGACATGTTCAAAGAGAAGACAAGCATCTATATCTGGTCAGTGATGTGTTATAGCAAAACACAGAGATGAAGTCTGCCAGCAGGTCCCACTCCTATCAGGTGATAAAACATTGAGGCATGTATGCAATGAGCTATTTCTGGCATTTCCAGTATATTTCAAGTCCAGTTGGACAAAAATCACTGGGCCAGCTTAGTGATAGTTTGTCTTTTCCTCCCCTCTCACATAGGTCAGATGGCTGTGCTTTGTGGTTTGCCATGTCAGAGTGTGCAATATAAACCTAAATTAATGACATCTGTTACCTCTCATCTGTACTGGAGAGTCATAAAGTACCTGAGGGGAGTGGCATTGCCCTGACTTCCCTTTATATCCAATGGTCAAGGGCAGTGGTTTCTGGGCAGTGACACAGAATATTTGTGTCCTGCATCAGTTAAATGGGGTCTGTCCAGACCTATGACTGTACTAAATCTGTGAGAGCAATGTGAATTTCCATGTACCTGAGGAGAAAGAACTACAACTTGTAAGTCAGTGCCTGAGGCTAGTAGTCACTTCTTGTGACTTCATTCCTTCCACCAAAATTCTAACTCACACACAGGCACTTTTTTCCTTCTCATTTTGTGAGAAACAAGGGTGGAAGTGCTATTTTACAGCAGATTATCAATGTTAGTATTTTGGCTGTAATTGGACAAATCTACAAATTCTCTTGGGTATTTTAAAATAATTACCAAAGGTAGGGACTGGAGATTTGTAGAGCTCAGTAAGCAGTAGTGGATTCACTTTCAAGGTCTCTTGTGACTTCATGTCTTTAAAAAGCATATTACAGATGCTAAGTTTTTATTAATGATTCCAGGCTTGGAACATTTGAAATAAGTGTAGAAAACCAAAATGTTTCATAGGAAATATTCTGTGACCTACTTTCTCAGTCCTTTCTGGTTATGAGCTACTGAAAATAGGAAATGAAAAAATAACAAAAAAAGACACAGTGATTTAGATTACCCAGCTAAACAAAGCTAAATATTGCTCCTTTTGTCCTACCTGAAAGAATGCTGCATATTGTGTTTGAAATAGTGTCTGAACATTTATCACTCCGTGGTAGGCTGAGTTACACTTAAGAAGAGTCTTTTGTGGCTGGTTCATTGAGGAGCACTCATGGCATGTGCAAACTTTTCTCAGAGTGGTGCCATAACCCTGTGGGGACTGTCGTTCAGCTTATGCCACTTGCCTGTATCCTTGCCTGTGGCAGAGTTCTTCTGCATGTTCATGGTGAGTCAGTGTATAAAAAATCCACTTGAGCAAGCTTTTAGAATGCCAAGACCTTTCTTGCTTCCTAAGATAGCCAGCATAAATGCTTTCATAATTTATGTTTTACTTACAGAAAGATGATTATCAGCAGAATATATTTATGAAATAGGGATAGTAAATAGCAATGAAAGCAGATTGTGGTTCAAGAAAGGGTTCATTGTAAGAGAAAATACTCAACTAGATGAAAGGTGACAAAATTAGGTCTCATAAAATCAGTGGCACTGTACCAGAGTGTATTTGAAAACACAGGTGTAAATATATATGTTTGAACTCCACAGGTGTAAATATATTTATTTGAATTTAGAAAGCTATTTTTATGGCACAATATTAACAGGAGTGATCAGTGTATGAGAGAGAGGAGTGTAAGTCCATGATTTGTTTGATTGGGACATCTGATTGAAGACATATATACATATAAATGGTACACATATATTTTTAATAGAAATGCATTAGCTCATATAATAATAATAAATTTCTCATTAAATTTCAGTATTTCTGAGTGGTTCATGCACTTTTGGATGAGTTTTGGCTGAAGGTCTATTTGATCTCATGAATGAAAGAAGGGTCACAATGGTGAAGCAGGAGTCGTCAGGTAGCTGTCCCTCATTCCCACGTCCAGAAAATTTATATTTCTATTTAGTGTGGTTTCTGCCGTGCAAGGTCTCTGGAGGACTTCTAGATCACACAGATATGTCTTTTTCATTATTGTTTTTACTGCATTGAAATATTATTTAGATTAGCCCCATCACCACCTCCTGGTATAGCTCTTAGAAAATAGCTTGGAACAGAAATGCTGCTCAGACATTTTGTGTCAGATGCACTCAAAACTATGTTTTTAGAAGATGTCTTCATACTTCTTCTTCCTCTTTTGGTCTGTGTATAAGGAAAATAATATGATGTAAACTGGAAAATTCCATGACTGAGTTTTCTTTTTATTCTCCACTGCTGTGCAGGACAAACTGGT
Source organism: Leptocoma aspasia (assembly GCA_013399835.1). Lineage (NCBI taxonomy): Eukaryota > Metazoa > Chordata > Aves > Passeriformes > Nectariniidae > Leptocoma > Leptocoma aspasia. The sequence goes on along the minus strand of VXAX01006984.1, from coordinate 911,114 downwards.
ATAATTCTTCCTTTCTTAAACTCTGGGTGGTTTGATTACAAATCCATTTCATCTGGTTTGGTGTGGTTTTTTGTTTGTTTGTTTGTTTTTTTAATTGTGAAATTATATTGGTGAAATTTAAGAAATTTAAGGGGTCAAGAAGCCAATCAGGGCCCTGAGCCAGGGAACAAAATCCTGGATTCCATTTCTGTGTCTTTGCCTTCCTAAGGGACCTCGGAGGTCATTCTGCATCTAGCTAGTCCCAGGGAACAGCAAATATTTGCACCTTAGGAAAATAATCAAATTAAGTGGCAAATTAGGAGCCTAAATGTGGTTAGTATAGTAATATGACATCCTTTGATGAAAGCTGAAGAGGATGAAAGAATTGTTAAAAGATGTACTTGTGGGCTGGAAAAAGCATTTTTCAGAAGCTCAATTTCTAAACAAACATCTGTTTCTCAATTAATGACTTAACTCAGATTCTTGAGTTCTTAATATACAAAAGTGGGGATATCTTGTGTTTGGACTATGAAAACCTTCTCTGGGTTAAAGTGATAGCAGAAGTGTGTGGTAACCTGATGCCAGGGAAAGTTTGCTAGGCAAAAATGTAGAAACTTTTAAGTGATTAACCACTGAAGCCATGTCCTGAGAGAGAAACTAAATTATCCATGGTATTCATAAAGAGCACAAGATGTTTTCCAGGTAGATGAATCTTAACAGAGACAAGTTAATGGATCCAAGGGTAACTAGAAGAAATGTAATTACTTTTTATAAGCAGGAGATAATGCAAAGTGATCTAATTAGCTTATTTATTCCTATTTCACCTTCTCCTAATTCTGCAACAAGGGATGTAGGTGATGCAAAGGAGACTTGAGCCAAAATGAAAGTTAGGAAATGTTAGACTACATTGCAGATTGTTTTTCTTGAAGAGAAAGAAAATTCTTAACACACTTTTACCAATAAACTTCCATGAATAATCAAAGAAAATATACATGAAAGTTTTGAAAGGCAGTATGTATCTTTCATTGGATTGACTATTACTCTTAATGAATACAACATATTCAATATTTTTCTTGAAATCCATTATGATACATACAATCACTGAGGCATTCGTTATTCTAAAAATTATCCTTTTCCAAAAATATTCATTGAGGTGTTACTCTCAATTTATTTAGATCTGACCAAAACATCCACTTCTTCCACAACCACATTTATAATAAGACAAAAATGATTTTTTTCTTTCCTTAGAGGTTTATAAAGATATATATATATATAGCTATATAAGGAAAACAACCAAGTGCAACCTTTGACTCAGCTGTGCTGTGCATACACCTTTGTTTTTGCTTGTTTTAGAGTAGTCATAGGAAATCAATAGGAATTTAGGGTTCTAAATAGAAGCTAAAAGCCCAGATAATTTCTTGAATCTTGGCCAAAAAGATTAAATGGCTTGTCAAAGATTGGCAGGAGATTCAGGGTCTAGATCCAGATTTTCTGATACCTCTCACTTTACTGCACATATAAGACCAACAGTTTCCAGATGTTTTTTAGTGTGATGCTTGTCACGCCTAACAAAACAAAGCTGTGTTTCAGTCCTTTACTGCACTTCACACAGAGGTGAGCTGTGTGTATTTTGGGGTAGGATTTGCTCTGGCACTAGTAGCAGCCTCACTTATTTATGGTTGCTGTCAAAACAACTTACTGCTATTAATTACTTCATCATCCTTAGGAAAAGGCTAACAAAGCCTCAACTGCAACATCTCTCAGAAGTGTATAAAAATAATTTAAATAAATTAAAAGCCCTCTGATAGGGTGAACTTAGGAAAAGGTTACAGAGTGAGAGACAGATCAGCCCCCAGAGATGTTTTTTCAGATAATTTCATGGCAGTGGACATCAGTGAGATGTGAGATGCCTGCCAAGGCGAATCAGCTGCAACATTTGAACAATGTCATATACAAAAAAAAAAAAAAAAAGTGACTTTCACTAAGGCCACATCACAGCTGGATGCCAAAGGTACTGAATTTGGCACGATGCTGTCCATGTGATAGCACCTAATTCTGTTACAATTTATTAATTTTAATTTCAATTGCATTCTTTCACAAAATTCCCATTACAGGTGGGTCTTTAGTTAACCATGTCATGACAGTCCTTGACCAAAAAAGCTTAAAATCCAGGTAGGGAAAAGAGTCAAGGTTGAAGGAAAAGAGAGTCAAGTTTTAGGCTCTGGCTCTGCTTCCTCTCATGCCTCTTGTAGCATTCCTGGTCCACATCTCTGAGTTCACTTCTACAAGGCTTCACCAGTTCTCTCAGGAAGTCCGTGGCCCAGCTGGGATCTGAAATGTACTTCACAATTTTTGTCCTTTTTTATTGTTTGCCCAAAGCACTTGTGACCAACAGAACACCAAATGTAGGGAATTATAGCCCCATGCAGCTAAAAGGATATATGTGACATTAAAGGAGGTGAAACCAGGCTTATCTGGACACTTAACCCCCAAGACTCTGGGTATTCAAAGTGCCCCTCCACACAAACAGCCACTGGATTTTGAGTGGAAAGGAAAGAAGGGACAAGCTGGTCCATTTTTGACTGCTCACAGTAATTCACAGGTCTATAGATTTTTTGCCAAAAAAGATTTGAAGGCACATTTTTTAGCCAAGGCAGTATCTGTAAAAGATTTGTTTTGATTGTTGACTTTTAGTTATTTATGCACTGCAGAGCCATACTCTCAAGTCACAAAATTGTAGTTTTAAGCTCTGATTAGACTACTGAAACTTGTAATAAAGAGGGATAATGTTTAAATAATGCATATCATCCTACCTGGTATGAGATCACAGATAAATACTGTTTTGTCCTGAAGTACAAGAAAGTTTTGGTCTTCAGACACTTCACAAATGTTCTGTCCTTAGTCAAATACTTTTGGACAACCCTGGCTCTCAAATTTCAGATATATGCTTATAAAGCAGCTTATTTTATTGTAATAGATTCCTCTTTTGCCTAACCTCTAATATTCCTACTACTAGGGACAAGAAGTGATTGAGAAAATCTCAAGATGCAAATTGAAACTATCAGTAGGAGATTGGATTATGTTTAAGTTTGAAGCTGGAATTCTCAAGACATTCATTATCAGCTAGTCTCAGGGGTTTATTTTCAGCATGTTTACATTCATTGCATGTACAGCTTTAAAAAGTGTTCATGTTTGTGTGCATACTGTCTGACAAAGGACACATCACATGGATGTGGAGGAATGTGTGTTATCTGTCTAGTATCAGACAGATTTATTTTTTCTTACTCTTAACTTTGTCCTTAACACATACTTGTTAATTTTAGTTAAAAAAAAGCAAACAAACTTAGTATTTGAAACCCACCACAGTGTAAATAACATCTAAAGTCTTTCTATTCTCTGATTTCATAGTTACAGTGGTAGTAAAAATACTGAGAGGCGAGGCATGCTGGTGTTGTCTATATACAAATGGGTTTCTGATTTGGCCATTAGAAACAACATAATTTCACATTTTTTGTTATAAGTTATTTAAGGATTTTTTTCCAGATATAAAAAGCTTTTACTCTGTGCAGAAACTAAAGCAAGCTGCTCGTTAATGCTGACAGCTTAATCATAGTTGTTGACCCATCTGTCTGGATTAAGAAATGGCAGTAGACTTTACTTATTGAACTTCCACTGGAGTAAGTACAGTGAAGTAGGTGATCAAACCAAATGGAAAAAAAAAAGTAATAATCATAATAATAATAATAGTAAAACTAACTTTTAAACTTATATGATTACTCTCCACTGGAAAGGTAACATTTGAAGTAGAGTCTTTTTCTGAAAACACTTCTAGTACCTAGTTTCTTAGGTGTATTGCTTTAGGAAAAAAAGAGCTGGTATTTGGAGTTGTGTCAGTCAGTGTGAAATGTTTTCTTTCATCCTCTGAACTGCTGTAATTGCCAACTGTGTTACTCAGTAGGCCCCACACACTGTTGAATTTCCATTTATCTTAGTACATTAGTAATAAATTTTCCTCCTTTTCACCTTGCTTATTGTCTGGTTTGGCCTCTGTTTAGGGAAATATTCAAGCTCATGGAATTCCACTGGGACCCACACCTGGTCTGAAGTACTTCACTCATCATGGTGCTTTCCAGAATTAGAGTCTTTCTGCTCTGCCAATAAAATATCTTAAGATAATGCAGAGTGGACTGGAGAAAGGACAGATACAAGTAGAAGGGAAAGTGATCTCTCTGCCTGAACAAGCATGTCCAACCTGTGGGAATGATCATGGGAGAAAGGCAATACAAAAGTGTTGTGTGGTGAGTCAATGGGAAGCCTGCGTGAAGAACCTGAGCAAGACAGCAGCAGCTCAGATCAAGATTTCTGGTTAGTTGTGTATCCTATGACTAGGATAGATAAAAATAAAATATTTGATTTTAGTGATAGGAAAAGAAAAAAGCAAAATCAGTGTTTTCAATCTCTGTGAGCAGCTTCTTATTTGATAGACACAGGAATCAATTTCTCCAAGTCATTGCAGTCCATCAGAAAACTCAGAGCTCATTTTATGTATAAAAAAGTAATTGAAATGAAATTATTGTAAGACAGATGTCTGCAGAAAAGATTTTCATCAGAAATACTTATGTGAAGAAAATGTCATGAAATTTTTGTTCATATGTAAAGAAAGATGTGTTTTCCTTTCAAATGTTCCCTGAGTTTTTTGACCTTTTCTGACTACAGGTTTTCCCCAATAAAAGGAAATAAAGGAAGAATAAGGAACCTCCAGGTTCAAGTGATCCGTATAGAAAGATCCTATTTTTTTCCATAAAATACCTCAGAAATATCCTAACATCTATTTCAAACTAATGAAAAAAATAGCTAAGATTTAAATCCAGCAGAATTTCCAAAATTAAAAAAAAAGTTTTAATCCACCTAAAATTTATTTCAAGATAAAATAAATATTTCAAGATAACATGAAAATTACATTAAAATTGCATGGCATATGTGGAAAAGTTTAATTTTTACAATATCAAAATTATTTGTTATTTTTTCTTGGATCCATGAAAATTGACATGTATAGTGGTATTTTAATGTATTTCATACAGTAAATTTACTATCTTAATGGAAAGAAAGATAAAGAACAGAAAATCTTACATTGCTAGAGGCTTTTGCTTAATTTAATCTTTTCATTTGACAGGAAATTTAAAAATATTTTTTTTTCTTTTCATAGCAAAAAAATATTTTAGAATTTGCCAAAATCAAGCATTTTTTTCTTATAAGTGAGTTCTTTAGAGAATCAAGTGGAAGCTGTGACAATATACCAGTTTAAATATCTCATATTTTTATTAGCCTTTCCGAGTGTACCAGAAGTACGTTCCAGTGCATGGAACAGGCTGCTGCAAAATTTGCATTAAACAAGTTTTGTGAGCCAAGATTTACATAAATCATAGAGAAGTCACATTTGTTTCCAAATGACACAATGCCCCTGGACTTTCAAAAATTCATTTGCATTCTTGGAACTGAGGAACAAAGATGAATCTAAAACTGAAAGGAAAGCTGAAGAGTTAATTCATCCCAAAAGAAATTGTTTAACAGGTTTTATGAAGCTTACGTGAATTGAAATTGCTAAAATTTAGTTCCTGGTTCCATGTGCTTATCTGCAGAGCTCATTGCCCCCAGAATGTTCAGGGAAGTGTAACTCCATGACTAAATGGTTGTTTAGTAAAGGAGTTTAATAAGAATCAACAGCAGATCCATTTCTTGAGGAAGAAATACATGGTAATTTATGGGATGGTTTAATAACTTTTCAAGTTCACTTTCAATGTTATTTTCAATGCTGTTATTTCCTTCTGCTTTGGTTTCAGATCTGTTTTTACAAGTGTACTGGACTCTGAAGCCAACCCTATTTGAAGTTTTCAACTTTGTTTACTGATTAACAGTGCCAGAAGCTGCATCTGAAATTTTACTCAGTTTAATTAGCTTTCTTCACCCACTGCACAAATGAAGTATGAGTTTATTTAATGCGACAGTGTGTGTACAGAGCCAGAGATTTGACTTGTGCTCGTTAATACATTCCTTGAAGTTGCTTCACTTGGTGATTCATTTACATCAGTAAGTGAAAAGTCATCAATCTCATCTTCATTTGAAAGTCTTGCTATACTTGCTAATGATATGCATGATTGGTCATCACAATAGAAATGTACCATAATTAAAGATAAATAAATAAATTACATTCTGTGAATTAATCAATATAAGGTGCAAAGATAGCATTTTAAAACAAGCCTACTTAATCTATTACAATTTGTTCCCACTGGTGGTAAGACTGGACTTTTTTCTTCCCCCTAATTTCTAAGAATAAGAAGTCTTGCTGTTATTTGTCTTAATACCATAACATAGGATGATAGTGAAACACTTTATTAGTCTTGAATTAATCTTGAACCTCATTCTCTCTACTGAGGGTCACCATTTGACAATAGTAGGTTTAGGTTCTTTCCATATATGGTATTCCAGTACACTAAAAATATTCAGAATGTAAAAAATAATAATAAAAATAACCAATCAAGACTGGTGAAACATTTAATGCTTTAATTGCTTTCTAAGTAAGTAAACTGAAGGTCAGAGGAGTTAAAAGATGTAGCCAGTTATAGGGACATAACCTTCTAGCCTTGGTTCTGATTGCTTAAAATAAATGATGCTGCATCATATACCTAAAGAAGAAGAGTCATGATAGTGACTCAGTTTGCAAACTACTGATTATTACCTAGCTCAAAGCTCAGTACAGGCAATATTTTCTTACAAGGATGACATTAACAAAAGAAAAGGAAGGATACTTGTTGGCTTCATTGGTTGGTTTTGCATGAGCAACAGAGAGATGAAGAACTGTGTGTGAAAGGTGTAAAGATAGATCCAGCAGAGTCAAACAATTCGCTGCCTTTATAAAATTAACCAAGAAATTCAATGTTGAATATTTTACCTATCAGTTGTACTCTCATGCCATGGAAAGAAATGAGGCAAGGAGAAAGGACAATTCTCATTCACCGTGGGATAAAATTTGCTTTTGATGGACCAAAATTTGCACCCAGTGAGCATGAGTGCCCATGTCCTTGTGTTCATGTCAAAAGCAGAGATTCTCCATTTGGTTTTAGACTCTTTAGTTTTAGACTCTTGACACTTGCCTTGCCACTATAGACCCTGGCAAAAGGTCTCAAACTTTCTTATAAATTCTGTTTAAATACTGAAAGCCTGAAATAAGGTGTCCCAGGAGCCTCCCGTTCTTCAGGCTGAACAGTCCTAGCTCTCTCAACCTTTCTTCACAGGAGGGGTATTCCAGCCCTCTGATATCATTCATGGCCCTGCTCCTGGACTCCCTCCAACAGGTCCACATCTTCCTTGTACTGAGGACCCTGGAGCTGCAGGCAGAATTCCAAGTGGGATATCACAAGAACAGAGAAGGTTGAGAGAACTCCTTCCCTCAGCCTGCTGGTCATGCTTCTATTCATGTTTGTATCCGTGCAGATGCATAGATAAGGTAGACATTTCTTTGTGTACCAGATGTTTTGCAAAATTTGTTGCAAACAACAGATGCAGCAAATATTTTTGGACTGGAAAAGGAGACTGGAGGGAAAAACCCACTTTCAATAAGTGTAGACCACACACTTTTTTTTTTTTTCCCCCAAACAGATTTGAGATTTCACTCTTTCAAAAATTATTGTGTTGCAGCTTTGGAAGATGAAAACCTCAGGGTTTTGGAGTGTTTATTTAGGGAAAAGGTACAGGCAGATTCACTTAAAACTCTTGATGATTTTGGGTCTGTCACATGACACTTGAGAGAGAGTGTGTTCACTGATGAATGACCTTGTGGCTGTCCTCAGCCAGCTGGAACCATGCTTTCCCATCCGTGGCATGTATTAGAGTGTGCACCACAGCTGTTCTCCATCAGAAGCTAAGTGCAGTCCTTTCAGAAAGCTGTCGGCAATTAATTGTGTCCCTTTCTGAATTTGTCTCTATTTATGGGATATATAGAGAAGAAAAGGCTGCAGCAGAGAGCTAGAAGTAGGAGAATCTGGGGAATTTTGTTGATGTGCACAGGCTGCAGATGGATAAACACTTCTGAAAGCAGAGAGAAATAAAGAAATGCAGGACCAAGGTCAAGTCATACCCCAGCATTTAATAGAATTTCCAGGCCTGGCTGGCATATTTTCTAACACAATAATTCAGCTAGGTGTTGTCAATTGTTAAACTGAATCCTCAGTGTAAATACAGTGAGGTATAAAGATATGTACTGGAGTTTTTCTTACCCTTCAGTGCACTTTAAAAGTGCTTGGCAGAGTCAGCAAAGTTGCTTTTTGCTTTTAGGTATTGTCTGTATTCTGCTACTTGTACCTATTCTTCCTTAGAGTCATGCCATTATCACAACTCTGTAATTCCTATGTCTGTTCTGTTTATGGAACATAGGGATATATACTTAATTTCCTTTACAATGTAATAAAGAGGCAATGGTGTTTGCCCAGTGATTAGGGCATGCATCGAATCTGTGGGAAACTGTCCTTCAGGTTCAGAAATTTCTTCTCAGCTGGACTGGACTCAGCTATTCCCTCCCATGGGAATAATTCTGGACCATTTACTGTGGCAGGCTGAGTCTGTTTAATCTTCCCTGGTCAGGCTGGATTATGTTATGAAAGTAATGAGGTATGCACCAAACAGAAGCTGGGAACTTACCTTTCCCATCTTGTTAACCAATGCCTTAAATACTGAGAAATTGAATTTTTGCTCTTTATTTCTGTCCATTCAGAGAGTGTCCAATCACTCAGTACAGAGTGGGGCAGGTTCATTACAAGTATTGAGTCCAAGAAGCCCATGGGTAGTTCATGTTGTTAAAACGAAAGTAAAGACCTCTAAACTGAGGATAAACAGGCATCTGAACTCAGCTTATATGGCCCCACATAAGCCATTTATAAGGTCTAAGCCTTGTGTGTTCTTCACCTCTTGCTACTTCTCAGAGACAGCATGATTAGTTTAGGTGCCAGGAGAAGTTTAATGACTGTAAATACAAGTGGAGAGAGGTTCCTGAAGATTTCCTCTCACTCAGAGTGAATTTAGAAACTTTATTTGGAGCTCCATATTCTGGAAATGGCAGAGTGCTTAAATGCAACTCATTGCAATTCTGATCATGGGTTCTCTTGTTCATCAAGAACTATGAACTCCTGATGAGACTTACTTAATACAACTCTTATTTTTGTAGACCAGAGAGGACATCTTTTGGGCTCACTTACTCTCTTGTACTCTGCAAGACAGAACAAAAGCTCTCACAGACTCCAACTACAGCTGTTTCAGCCCTTGGGTAGAACTCTATTGATAAAGTTGACCAATTAAAAAGCTTACACAAGAACATAGATCCATTTAAATATGAAGTAGAATTTTAATATTGTTATTAATAAACTTAAGATATATAACTAAAATATAATAATGACAGTGTTAAAATAATTCTATGAATAAAGGTTTGTCCTTACATGTTAAAGTATGTCTGGATACATTATCTCAGAACTGCATGCTTTAACTGGAAAAGATACAGATGGTAATTAACAAAAAATAATTAGTTTAGATGGGGTCCTTACCTGGGAAAAAATAAAAGGAATTTACTGACGCTTTTTTCATTTGAATAAGAGTTGAATAAGGGATACATTTTGATTTTACAGTGCCATAAGAGACACAGGAAAGTTAAATTCAGTTCATCTGTTTACTCTGACCTTGTTTTCCAAGACCACAGGGATGTATAAGGAGACTGAATGATAAAATTTTAGAATTTAAAGGAGAGTTATTCACAAAAAAACTAGGGCGATCCATAGCTGCATAATAACAGGAGGACTAAAAATAAAACAAATAATTAATAAAGAATTAGAAAAAAATACAAGATAGCGTATATCAAAGTTCTGACAAATATACAAAAATGGAAAGTAAAGGCAATGAACAGTGGTGGTCTTTTATTTAAATGTAAGGGTGATTAAAAGGAACGAAGGATACTAGTAACTTCTATCCACAGTATGGAAATTTCTGTGCTTTTCTGAAGATTGTTTGGCTGTGCAATCTACCTGACCATTTCAGCTATGTTAACATAAACGACCTCACAGAGCATTTAACTAGTACCTGCTTAGGAAAGAAATAGAAAATTATTGTGTTGCTTTGGATTTCCTATATATTCTTATCATCTCTTGTAGTTGTAGGTATTGTATACAAAAATGGGCAAATACAGATCAAGATCCTGCAATGCTTCAGTATGGAACTGTCATGTCATTTCAGCTTGTAAAATCAAGGAAGGTGGAAGGTCTCCTCAAAAGCCCTAAAGCCTTCATTCCAAATCCTCCTTGGGTGAATTCAGTCTATGCAATGTTCCACAGCTACTGATGAACAAAGGTTTCCTTTCCATTGAAATGCAGAGCTAGAAAGAGTCTAAAGAGACATTTAATCTTTTCATCCCCTTCTTCCAGCCCTGGCAATGAGAGAATGTCCTCTATATGCACACCATGCTTATCTGTTTTTAAAAACCTCCAGTGGCAGATTCAAAAAGGATCACTGGCTTACCAGTTCCAGTATTTAACTGTCTTTACAGTAAAAAGGATTTTCTTAATATTTGATCTGTATCTTAGCTACAAATTAAGCTGATTATTCCATCAATACTGACAGCAAGCAACAGTTATCCTGTTTTATAGTAGTCTTTTACATATAGGCTGACCTGAGCAGGAATTAATTAAGAGAAGTCCCTTGGCCTGGTTTATGTAGAAAACAGACCAAACGATCACAACAGTCCCTTCTGGATTTATAATTTGTAAGTGTGTGAATCAAATATCTCTCCTGAGCAAAAATATCAAGTCATTCTGCTTTCTTTTTTGGAGAAAAACACTGCAGTGTTTCATTTGACAGAAATATCCCATTCTTTTCTGCACTCACGCATTCTGGGAACATTCCCATTATATTTGCGGAAAATTGCAAATTTGTTTTCAGTATGAATGACAAGTAATAAAATTAAACTATATTGTACTGTACTAGGTCACACATGGGAGCTGGAGTTTGTTTATTACCAGTTCCTCTGTTTCTCCCTTTCTTAGCAGATAGCTCATTATTTCCTACAAGATCGGTTATTTGAAATCTATAGCGTTGACTGTAAGTGTGTGCTGTTTACCATTCCACACATCAGCCCCTTTCCTCCCTTCCCAAATCCATAATTACATTTTTTATAGATGCTTTGGTACATTTTAAAAGGCATGTCGGTTTCTTTTTTAGAGACTCTTAGAAGCAAAGTGGGACACTTTGATGTTCATTTGCATGCCATACCCAGAATGACTAAAGTCTTGTAGGGGGTTTTTGCTTTTGTTTTTTTCTGCTTTTGTTTTCTCAGCTCTAGAAACAAATGGGAAGACTGGAGACTGTACACTTCTGCAATTCTTTTCTGGGGATCCTGTGAAAATTGAAAAATCCAGGGGAGCACAGAGGGGCATTAACCCCTTGTCTTTTTTTATTCTCTGGATAATCTGGATATTGTCTTAAATCAGAAACAATGCAGCCACTAGGACAGCTTGGAGTGTCTGTAAGCATGAGACAAACACACAGCTTCCTCTCTGAGACTCACGGACTTTTCAGAGTCCCACAAGGACTGTGATGCAGAGGTTGTACTCTAAACGATCTGCTGCTTTTTCCTGGATGTTGGCAGGTTGGCAGTGAAATACTTTCATTTTCCAGGTGAAGACCATAAACAGTCCTGGTCAGGACTCAGATGATTCACCAACCCAAACATTAGCTTTGCTTGCAATAGGTCATCTGGCACAAACTGGGAGTTATCCTAAAATAGCACTCTCAGCTTAAGCTTTTTATCCTTCATATTCTGTCCTAAAAGAAAATTTAAGATTTTCTTAGATTATACATTTGTAATGACAATAGGTAGTTACTATTAAATTTATATTTATTTTCTATGTAAATACACACATTTTAAAAAATAATCTAAAAATATTGCTGTGATTTCTGTAACTGTAAAATATACCTATCCTTATTTCCATGTCAAAATAGAAAACAATTTCCTTCAAATTTCTACCTATTGTTTCTTTTCAGAGTGATTATTTTAATTGGTTTTTTTTTTTTTTAATTTCTTTCCAGACTGCTTTTCTTTATGCCCCAGGACTTTCCTGTGATAGGAATAATTTTAGAGAAATGCTGAAAAAGGGAAATAGGATAAAACTATCTTGGATTCATTCTGTAGTTTTGGACTCCCTTTAGAGAAAATAAAATATACATTTCAGTTGCTGGTGTTAAACAGCAGTGTTATAAACTCTGATGAAATTGAAGTGAATTATGTTCTCAGTGGTCTAAGAGGGGAACTTCAATTCCCATATCTGTATAAACAATATAATGTCAATAAAATAGACCAACAAAGTATCTGTTCCATCTTTATTGTTTTGTATTACATGTTTCATAAAGTACAGCTATAGAGAAAATTAAGAAAATCAAATAAACCAGTAAATTACAGTAGATTATGAGCTACTGTCCTTTTCTTCTTCCAAAATGTCAGTTTTAAATCCTTGCCTGAATGAAAGAATAATATGGCAAGGACTACTTATGTTCTCATGGATACAGCTGAATATTTGATTTTTTTTCTTTCCATCATTCACTATTTCCTATTGTTTCTGAATGTTTCAAATGGTAAGGAGGTAAAAGATTATTGTAGGAGTTGCAAGTGCCTCCAATTTGATTGAAAACACATGTGCTTCAGAAACAGCCAGAGTAGGTTGCTCCTCTAGAGTTATTGTGGAAACCAGAACATTTTTCCCCTTGAAGGAAAAAAAATTACGAGCTACAAAAAAAAAAAGGTTAATTATATTTTAACATAACTTTATCTTGAGGTGAATTTTTAGGCTTCTACAGCAATACAGCTTTCAATAAATAAATTTGGCTGGTGGCCATATTTATTTATTGAAATGGGGTTATTTGGGCTACCAGTAAACAGCATTGTTCCTAAGCTCAATGAGTTTCCTATTAGTTATTAAGAGCCACTGACGCAAACTCCTTGTGGGGCAAACTTATAATACAGTATATTAAAGATAAAGCCTTTTATAAGGTAACAGAGACTTTAGTTTTTTGGGGTTTTTTTGTTCATATTCCAGATAACTTTTATTTTTCCACACAATTAAAGAGCCAGAGAACTTAATGAATTATTTTCTGTGCATAAGTCTTAAAAAACAGACTTGATTTTGTCTAACAAAACTGAAATCCCTTCATTGTATGCTCTGTTTCAGTCTCTTTTCAAGATTTCACTGATTTTTAGCCTTTCCATTATTTCTAACTTTTATAGAGTAGTCCTCTAATAACAATGTCACCTAGTGTCTCAACCCCCAAAAACAGTCTAGATCTAGGTGTTTTTTAGACATGGATCCCCAAGAATAGACAGGATGCTATTATGTTGGAAGAAGTCCATACTTCTCTTCAAACCTTAGTTCTGTATTTTCAATATTGCTTTCTAGGAATTCCTACATTTCTGCTGTGGAATCTGAGAAATATTCCTTGTTTTGTACTCCCAAAATATTAATAAAATAACTTTTGATGCTAAAAATTTTCACGAAGAGGTATGTGCAGCATATTAAAAGATGACATAATACTTTCTTACAAAATAATTCCAACCAAAAAGTATTTTTTATCTATGGGTGAATATTTCAGTGTCAATTCCCTGAAAAACAGGATAATGGGATCTTTATAATCAAAAATCCTATAAAACAAAGCTATTTAAATGTTTAAAGAGAAAATGTGGTGTGACACCTATGTCTATAGATCACTGGCCTTCCTGTGTGTGGGCAATATACCAATATAACCTCTAATTTCTCATGAGATTTGGTGCTTTAGAACCTTAAAAAATTTGAAGGACTTTGATGATATGTTAGGAAAAAGTGATAAGACAACAGCTCTACTCCAATAGTTCTTACTTTTCAACTAAAAGAAAATCTGGTCACCTTCCAGTTTGGAGCAGCTGAGACCCATCAAACAACTGAAAACAATTTGTTCAGAGCTGGAGCTGTCATAGTCTATTAAAGTAAAAAACAAATGAAGTGCTGCTTCTGACTTCAGCTCACCACTTCATATGAGCGCTCTCTCCCATTTCACTAGACAGTTGTGGACACTGAAATAATACAAAACATAACCCAGCCAACAGACTGTGGAGAATATGAAAGCTAAAGACAGATGTTCAAGAGCTAGCATCACTTTTCAACTTTAATTATATTGACATGGAACAAACAAGTGATAAATCAACTATTTTATAGTGTAATAAGCCTTATTCTACCTGTTAACCTAATGCCTCTTTGGGTGTCATATCCCACGTACACGGAAGACCATGGAGTGTACAGTAAGCAGTCACAGAGACTGTGTACTGAAATAATATTGAAATGCTCCTGGTTTTCAAGATGAACATCACATTCCAGAGGGCTTTTTTGGGTTTTCTTCCTACACTGCTGTCTCTCATAACTTTGAAGCCCTTCTTATGTCATTCATTCTAAGTCCTGCAGCGCAAAAAAAAAAAAAAAAGAATATTTGTGTATATTTGTGTATTATTTACTTTAGGTTTCAATGGCAATGGCAAGGATTGCCAATTACCCAACATGTTTTATGACAATCCATTATTCTCTGGGCCAGCTCATAAAGATGAAAGACAAGGTGCAGCATTACTACACAGAGTGGGGCTTGGATGCCAGTATTTATTTAATGAAACTTTTAGATATATCTTGAATTCAAGGATCTATTTTATCTTTAATGCTGAAAAAGCATTACAGTGACACTTAAAAATCCAGTTCCATAATTTCACTGTGATTTAAAAAAGGCAAATTTTTTCCATGATATCCAGTTCATAGCTGAAGGATTCACAGCAGAAATACAGAAGCCTTTTTCTTTTAAAATTGCTTTTCAGTTACATCCATACCCTGATGGTCTGATTTAAAGTCCAGTGAAAAGAAGAGTGGGATTTCAAGGGCATTGTTTATTTCCAAGTTCCTCTATGACTAAAGCCCCTCCAAATGAAACTTCCAGGGAATCCTAAGGAGCATGCTAAGTGCTGAAGAAGAATGTTAATGGTCCTCATAAGCTCAAAAATTCTCTGCTGATCCAACCTGCCAATTGAATTAACTTCACTGTGAAACTAAAAGCACAAAACAGGCTCCAAATCAAGGTATTGTCTCTGTGTTCATTGTTGCCCATTCTGTACTCTGTGCTTATAGGCACCATACTCCACTGCCTCAGGGAGTGAAGGTGGGTAACAAATGACCCTTTTTCTCCTCTATCCCCAAAAAGCCAATCCAGAAAGCAACAGTAAAAACATAAATGAACCAAAACTGTTCCAGACTGATGGATTGCTTTGATTTCACAAAATTTCTGTTTGCAGTCCTGGTGAGCCCAGTCTTTCTGTTCCTGGTATCCCATGACTCAAGTAGAGGGGGTGTCCCAGTGTGGGAGATAAAGGACACAGAGCTGGATCTGATGATCTTGTAGGTTTTTTCCCACTTTAATGATTCTATGAATGGACAGAGTAATCCCTTCCATATTTATTCAGTTTGCTCACAGCCTTTGGCATGCACCGTGGTCAGACCAAGACAGAGTAATTTCAGAGTTTTATGTTTGCTCTATTAGTAGCTTACTATGAAATGCAAGCAATGGAGAGATGAACATAGATGGCAGATTTACACTAACTTTTAATGTTTGTATACTTAGATGACTTTTATGATAATGCTTCTCTGTTTGGTTTGGGGGCTTTTGTGTATTGAATATTTAATGATGTTTTAATTGTTGTTGATTGTTCTGATTAGAGTTAATCCATGTGGCACCTACAGTGTGCTGGCAGGGGGCGCTTCATAAATGAAAATGGTCATTATTTCTTACTGTAAAATACCGAATCACTTACATTTAGGGAAATGGACTGAAATTTTACAGATGGGTTGCTTTATGAGTTCAGAAGAAAGAAATAATACATTTAGCTTGTTAGGCAATACTGCAAAATAACTGTGTCCTTCATCACATGTCTTTTTCCCAATTGAATAGACTCCATCTAGAGAAATTACAGTTTGTGGGGACAGGAGACAGTTATAAAGGTACTATTTGACCCCCACTAAGTGAAGTCAGAGGTAATTTTCTGCTATATCTTTATAACTCCTTGGTCATGGGACAGCAATAATGTTGTTCTTACTTTGTGATCTTTGGCTGCCACACAAAACCTGTAGGAATTGCTGCTACCTTTCAGACCATCTTCAGCATCTTCAAACCTGTGCATGAAGAGCATGGTGTATAGATGTGTTGAATCTACTGTATCATGTCTAGGTCTCTCTGACTTCACAAATTTTCCCATCTGTCCCTCAACTTAAATATATTCCCTAAGAGCATATTTTTTTATTGCTTTGGTTTGCAAAGGTTTGGCCTCCTATAGAGATAATTGTATTTCACAGTGATTATATGACAGTGCACGTATCTGCTTATCTGGTTTCATTGTTTAGTAATATGACAACAAGAGCACTCAAGACTCTGGCAAATGACCTCTCCCTAACTTCTGCCAAATATTATTAATGTTGAGGCAATGCTCAGTTTCTGAGCCAATGTTAAATTTCATGTTCCTAATAAACATTTTCCTCTACAACAAGAAAATCTCTGCTGAAAACCATCTTCTCAGAGTGCACTTACTGCTACTGTGAAATACTAGACTGAAAAAGTTGTAAATCAATAGGCTGTCCTAAGCCTCAGACCAGCTGTTAGAGGAATTAGTCAGCACATGCTTGTTTTATTTGTCCTTCTCGTGTGCCTTGAGACTGACCTTCAGCAAGCGCAGCCTATGAGGAGAAGGATTTGATGAATTCCTAGTGGTCTGAAATTCTTTGCCTCAGGACTAAATGAGTTGAGAATGTCACTATTTGGGCAGCATACAGCCATCCCTGAAGGGAAAGGATGACATATGGGTGAAAAGCTTAGGGTTGAAGAGATCATCAGATTTTAGATTATGAGAGATTGTCTGAAGTTGAACATTTCTGATGTACCTCATCCATTGACAGTTTCATCAAGGAGACACAGGAAAATTTGTTAAACTACTCAGTGTCCTCAGAGCTGGGTCACTCTTCCAGAATGCTTTGGAGATTCATTCTGAAGCCCTTGTTACACCTTAACCACATTGATGAGATTCTTAATTCATTTAGACATGACCTTGCAATAAGTGTCTTACATTTTAGGTTAACCAGCCTCCATCTGCAAGGAGTTATTGCCAAACTTGTGTCTGAAATGGTCTAAAATCGTGAAAGTTGCTATAAATATGAGATTTCCCATCCACCATCTGGAAAACCCAAATCCATATTTAGTATAAAATGTCATAGTGACATTGAATTTTACTCCATCCTCAAAAGCTCAGTCATAATTTTAAAAAACTATTCCTAACATACAGCAACAGCTCTTTATTTTCTTTCCTTTCTCCTTCTACCCTTTTTTTCTCCTTTAATATGAGATATTACATCCATACACTCTAATCCAAGTCTGCTCTCCTGATATGTAGCAAAACAAAGAATATCACAGATTGTTGCAGTTCTACATTTGTAACCAGAAGTGTGTGAAATAGGCAGATCATAAAGCTGGCTTTACATTGCTGATATTATTCTGGTATTGTAATTTGCATTGAACTAAAATAATTTTTGTTTCATTGGTCTCTATGGTCAAAATGAAAGCAATAATTTAGCTAGGTAGATTTTTAGTTTGTTTATATTTTGGATAAAACTTAAATATATTCCCTAAGATATTTTTAAAAGGTAGGAGAAGAAAAATCATAAAAAATAAAAATGCTATTAAATAAGTTGTAAATTTCAAAGTGATACATGAATGCCGTAACTCAACTGGAGAGATGGAGAAAATAATAATGTTATAGTACTGACAATGCAAAGGCTACAAAACTCAACAAAGGGAGATTAAGAATCTCAAAAAACTGTAACTTATCTAATGAAATACAGTTTATTTTTTTGAGATGAAGGTATAGATGGCCAACAATCATCAGGACCTGAAGGAAAGCAAAACTTCTTCAATTGTTTAATTGTTCTGTTTTTTTGATGTCTTGTGAAGGAGGTTTTTCTTTAATTATATGGAGCATTTATTTTTGTATCAAATAAGAAAAAAAAACCTTTAAACAGGAATTTGTGAACCTTGCCTTTATAAACTGAAGCTGTTAGTGTCTGGTTCTTGCTATTTACTTCAGAGCTAAATGCAGCAGATGTAAATGTAATGGTACAAAACTTTTGAAAGTAATTAAATCACATAGTGAGATTAGTTCAGCCCTTAAGATAAAAGGGTTGAGGCTGTTTCATGACCAAGAGTTGTGCATTTATAAAACCATAAAATCACTTGTTTAAGTCATTAGTGTATTTAGTTGTTTCAGTGATAGATACTGGAATACATCAGGCACCTCTTAGGACTTAGCATATACAAAATCTGCTCTGTTCTCCTGTTCCAACAATTTCAGTTTCAAAGCAAAAATCCTAAAGATCTGTGAACAAAGAATAACTTTCTTTTTGTGCTATTTTTGCTCCTTTATGGTAATGCTTGATAAGGTTGTAGGGTTTAGTATTTTTGTCAATCTCTTTTATCATTCATTTTTCATACAAAAAGATTCAGAACTTAAATATACTTCAGTCTAATATTTGTGACTATTCATCATCTGATAGTTGGGAGCAGTTGGAAGAGGCATAAGAAAAATAGAAGTATGTTTCTAGTCCCTCAAGTAATACAGCATTGTGATTATGATTGCTATTAAAATAAAGAAGACTGGTTGTTCATGGGCTTTGGCATTGTTAGAATGAAGGATGACAAAGAAAGCACATGAGAAAAAATTGTCTAAAGATTCCTAGAACATGTGAATAGTATAATCTCATTTGCAGAGAAAGAACATTATATTAAAATTGACTGTGTCTATTTAAATTCCAAACAGTTGGGCTCTTTCTCAAAGAGAGAGAGAGAAAAAAAGACTGCGTAAGTGAATTGATGAGAGAGAATCTGGACTTATTTCTCTTCTGTCTTTTATAGGAAGTAGTTAAATGCAAGGGCACTGCCCATTTGCATCATCTAGGACTTGACAGACAAGCTGACATGGGAGAAGGAGAAAAGGAAGAAAGAAAACAAGGGTATATGAAACTGCCTTTGAAGTGAGGGATTCGCAGATAGAGGACTAAACTCTAGTTTAGTCCAGTGTCTATAAAATTCAGATCTGGAAAGATTAAGCATGTGAGCATGCTTAGTCTTAATGTAGACAAAACATCTGGGTGTCTTTGTAACCCTTAGTCACTGCTGGGAAAACAATAGCCTCCAACTTTCCCAAATAGCCCAGTCCTCAGATGTGTCAAGGCATCAATATATACAATAAATTCTAAAGAAGCCAAGATAAAGCCATCAAATCACTCTATATAAACAATATGATTTTGTTTCTTTCTTTCTTTACAATAGGTCTCTATTGGACACTAAATAACTTGGAATTCAATATTTGTCCTACTATAAAGGTTTATCTGAAATTTGTGACAGGAGTAGGGGGAGCTATTAAGTTATTTTCTTAAATTCCATCTCATTGAGTGGTAGAAAAAACCTGATTCCATCAAAAAGAAAAATATTCCCCAGAAAAACTGTAGTCTGAGTATGTTCCCAATACTACATTTAAAATTGCTTCTTTCATGCAAAGGTATAAAAACATCATTTTAAATATTTATCCAAAAATAACCACTTAGAATCATAGCATTGTAGAATGGTTTGGACTGGAAGAGACCTTAAAGATCATCCAGTTCCAGGCCCCCTGTCATGAGCAGAGAAACCTCCCACGAGACCAGGTTGCTCCAAGCTCTGTCCAACTTGATCCTGAGCACTGCCAGGGATGGGATTCCCTGAGCAACCAGTGCCTCACCACCTTCACAGTAAAAGAACTTCCATATACCCAACCTAATTTACCCTTCTTTCAATCTGAATCCATATTCCTTGTCCTATCCTGATGACGAGTCCCACTCTATCTTCTCTGTAGCCCCCTTCAAACACTGGAAGGCTGCTATGAGGTCTGAACACAACCTTCTCTGGGCTGAACAACCCCAACTCTCTCAGCCTGGCTTCACACAGGAGGTGCTCCAGTCCCCTCACCAACTTCATGGCATCCTCCGGACTTGCTCCATGTCCTTCTTAGATGAGGGGACCCGGATCTGAGGTGCAGCACTCCAGGTGGGGTCTCGTGAGAGAAGAGTAGAGGGGGAGAATCGCTGTAAAATATGAATGGGAAAGGACAAGAACAAGGAGCTAACAGTGAGACTCAGGACACTGGAGCTGAGATGCCTTTAGGCCAACCCTTCACCTTCTAGATCCTTGCTTAGTTGTAGTAGCTGTCATCAGGAAGGAGCAATTCTGCAGAGCACAATTTCCCTTGACCTTAGCTCCTGTCGAAACAGCACAGTGAACATTTGCACACTATGCTGGGGAGGCAGGAACAGCCTGGTGTCCAAGCAGCACCTTGTCCTGGCATAACCTGACTCCAGACAGTATCCTGAGCTCTGGTCAATGTCCTGGCTTGGGCTTAGAAAACAGGTTCAGTCCCACCTCTGTCTGTGGTTTACTGTGTGGCTTCGGGCATATCTCCCCTTGTTAGGTCTGTTTCCTCATACCTAGAATATATTTGGAGACACCATGAGTTCCCTGGGGAAAACTGTTCTGCCAGAAAGAGCTGAGATTAGCTGTGCCAATGCTCAAGCTGTAAGTGGCAAGTACTCTGCTGACCTTGCTAAGGGAAGGTCTCTTTCCTTCAGAACAAACCAAGCCTGGTTTATCCTAATCCATGCCAGGCAGAAGGAGCAGGGCTCTTGTAGACCGAGAAGGCAGCGGGGCTGGAGTAAAGCAGTTGGCCACATTAGAAAGGTAGGAGTATAGAACTTCCTGCAACAGTTTCTGCTAGCACCTGTCTCAGCAAGAGATTTTTCTGTGAACGCTTTTCATGAGGTTTTTATGCATTCAGGCAGTAAGGATCAAGACTTCCACCACACTGTTAGTCTGAACCAGTCTCAGAGTTCTTATATTTTTATTCCAGTAAGGAATTATCAACTTCTGGAATTGTTCATAATGAAGAAAAGAACTTTTAAAAAAGGACACAACATGAATAAATTCATTTTTCCTCCAAATTTCTTCTCTATTTTGAGGGAATTTGGGAATTGAAATCCCAGAGACTTTTAGAATACCAGAAGACGCTGACAAAATTGAAAAAAAACCCCTAGACTCAGGCTTGAATAATACTTCCCCTCATGTCAGCATACTATTGATATCCCCTGAATCTTGCCACTCACCTGTCTTTGAAGATTTGAGCCCCTTCCCATATGAATATAAAATAAGAACGCTCCTGCTAGTATTTCTCACAAAATTCAAGCTCTTCTTGGGGGTTGGATAAATAATAGAGCTTGATTATTCTAATAAACATCAAATGAGGTATTTAGGATAAGGGCTTAGAATTAATTCACCTTTAAGACAAATGCAGATCTTCTGTTAAAGTCAGCCAGGGTTGCATTTATTAGCAAGAAGTATACATTCGACTGTATTCACTGATATTGGTCACACTCATACATGAGAGGTGAGAGGAAATATAGAATATATTTTCTGTTTAAGCTCATCATGGCCAAAGAGATAGGTGCAAACAAGCAAAGGCAGCAGTGTAACTACACAATGCCAGACTTCCTGAGAACATCTCTTGAAGAGAATGAGAAAACCTGCCAGAGTGCTACACAAGTTTTGATGAAGGGAAGCACTCAGATAAGGACATTAAATCCAGGCTGATACCAGCATATGGAAATTGAAGTATTTTCTCATTATCTTGGCTGATTTTCTGCCAGGAGACACATCTGCTGGACTTCTGCAGGAGCCCTGTGGGAATATAAACCTAGGCAGTCAGACCAGCCTGCTAAGTCATATTTATGTAACATCTTCAGGTAATTTCTCACATCAAGGGATGCACTGGCTCAGAAACATACTTGGGGCTCATGGAGGGTGGGGAAAAATCATGTGGGAGGCATGTTTGCCATCTGATTGGAAACTACATGGACACCAGTGGAGAATTCGCCTCCAAAAAAATGGGAAGTGACTACTCTTCAGGATTACTTAGCAAGTTGCTCACATTACTTATTTAGAATGATAATTTCCCTGAGCTGTCAAAATCCCAGATTTAAGACATATGATTGAACTGCTGTTAGCAGCAATAATGGTTATGGTAAACTAATGGCAGTTTCATGCAAATTCTTTAAACTTTAAACATTGTAAAGTTTTAAAAGCTTAGAGCTTTTGTCATTTCAAGCCAACATTTTCTCATTATTATCATATTTTTGGACTTAAAATTCTTTTTTTTTTTTCAGAGTCTGAATACCCCTAGAGGGTTTCCTCTTTATACAGATAGGAGAAAGAACAGGGTGTGAAGACACAATGAATTATAGCCTTGTCTCTTACCTATTCACCCAGTTTCAGATATTTGGCTTGTTAAACTCCTGCTTTCCACTCACACGTGCAGAACTCTCCAGGGCAACACCTCTAATATGTCTTGATGCATTGCATATGTCAAAGTGGGCTTTGTGTGTTTTTCTAAAGATTGATCCTGATTTTAATGAAAAATGAAGAAGAATATTGTGCTACAAAAAGTTGGCCTTATGTTAGCATTTCTGTTATCTTCATCGTAGTTGAGAAACAGAAATATGACTTCAGCTAAGTCCATTTTATCTCAGGGACAAAATTCTCATAGAGGAATATGCATTTCATAAGGAGCTGCATTCTGATGATTTCTCCAATTTACTACTAAAAATTTAAAACAAAAAAAGCCATAACTACCACACCCTCAAGAAGTGAAATTTTAAAGAGCTCAGGATTTATCTGGTTGCTGTAAAGACCAACCAATCAACCAACCAACCAAACAAACAAACAAAAAAAAACAGTCTGACAAAACCCCCAAAACTTCCATGTAAATGTCATCTGCAAAAAAAAAAATATGTTATGAAGTTAAGTTATGAAGTTTCTGTAAATTATTAATTAGCAGTATACTCTCATCTGAAACTAGGGGCTGAAAAACAATATCTCCTGGAGGAATATCCAGCTGTTCTCACTGAATTTTATACCTGGAGTTTGTCTCTACAGTCCAGATCTAATAAATGACCACTAACCACTGCTGCTGAATCCCAGATAGGTTTTTATGTCAATAAAACCCAGGCACAGTTTGGTGTGCATCAAAGTGTTTTGGTGGATCAAATGAGAGAACTAAGTCATCTTCTTTCCTGATAAAACTCCAAATACTGAATGTTCAGCAGCTTCCTACCAATAATGCATAGCAAAATGTAAGAACAGGAGTTGTCATACAGTAATTTGACATTTCTGACACAAATGAATGCTTTAAATATACAGAGAGTTACTCCTTCAACTTTTTCTTAAGGAACCACCTCATATATCTTGCAAATTTATATGCCTCTGTCCAACTTGTGAACAGTTAATTGCTACATCCTTCACAGTAGAGAGTTTTTTCTCTCTACTCTTTTTTCCTTTGCATATATATACACATGATATCTCATTATTGAGTATGTTGGGAGCACTTATCTGCATGGAAGAAAGGTAGTGAATTTTTCCAAGTTGTAATGATAAGCTAAAAGTAAGCCCTGCAAGGTAAAATCTATTTAAAATGTGGCAATTGGGGAAAATATGTCCCCCAAGCATAGCAAACACACTATCAAAGTGAGTTAGCTACCAATTAACTCCTGCATTTTGCACAAAGGGCATTAAATTCTAGGGTAAAAATAAAGCCAAATGATGTATGCCTGTTCTCTGTGAACAACAGATCATACAAAATGAGCTCCAGATGAGGTGGTTTTTGTTATGTTTTCAGCATTCAACTGCCTTTCTGAAAAATATTTGCTTTCCTTTTAAAAACACATTCTTTTTGTATGTAAACTCCTATCACTAGGCATATGGAAAAAGACAAACTATAGGTCTAATGCAGCAAATTAAAATGTGACATCCTAGGCAGGTTCAGACACTATGATCCAGGACCAAATTTTGACCAAACTAATAAATGGATAATCTCCCCAGAAATTTAGGTGTGCCTAAGCTCTTCCTGCTGGAAACAGTTAGGGAAGCAAAACATCCTACCAGGGAGAAGAAACTTAGTTCTCAATTCCTGTGGCCTGGATAATATCATCTCCACATGGGAAAATATTTTAGTTAGTCTCTCTACTTCACCTCACAGACACCAGGAGCATGTATTTCAGAAAAAAAAATTTAAAAAAGAAAAAGAGAAAAACAAACAAAACAGCAAAAACATATGGAGCTCACAAAAGAACACTTTGGGAGAATTATGTCCTTGCAGAATTTTATATCTTAAATCCAAATATGAAGTAGTTGACTTCTCTCTTACAGTTCCTAATGTGCTACCTTATATAGGCTGCTTTTTTTGTGTAGCATAAATTTCCCCGGGTTTATAAGCATCTAAACTTGTTGCAATTCTATAGAATTATTTTCTTTGAAAGGGGTGACTGACTGTACAGAACCACAGCATCAGGGAATGGATGAGGCTGGAAGGGACCACTGGAGGTCTTCCAGTCCCTCCTCAAGCATGGTCTGCTCAAGAGCACATTGCTCAGGACTGTGTCCAGACAACTTTTAAATATCTCCATGGAAGGAGATGCCACAACCTCTCCTGAGTTCCCCAACTAACTGCATTACATAAAGCACCTGCTTTATCAATTGTAAATGTGCTTGACTTCACTGGACTGCTGTCTCTACTTTTCTTTCTGAGATTATCAGAAGAAAATCCCTACATCAGAGCATCACTGCATGGCTCTTATGCCTCCAGCAGGTAGATCTTGTACCCTGTTCTGTAAAACTGAATACTTCTAACTTTTTTGGGCATCTTCTCATTTCAAAATTCTTTTCCAATATTTGTGTCAACTTCATACCTTAGCTTTCAAAGTTGTATTTGAGAGAGGCTTCCAAGTATTGCATTTTGCCTCCTGAAGATATCCAGGTAGATGTAATGCTATAGAATTAGACTTTAATTATCAATAACAATTATTTCTATACCTACATAGGATACCTGCACAGTACTTTTCTGCAATGGAATTATTTGGGATTTTTATAGGAGTGCTCATGTACTTAT
This sequence comes from Leptocoma aspasia, assembly GCA_013399835.1. Taxonomy (NCBI): domain Eukaryota; kingdom Metazoa; phylum Chordata; class Aves; order Passeriformes; family Nectariniidae; genus Leptocoma; species Leptocoma aspasia. Next base: position 885,982 of record VXAX01006984.1, on the reverse strand, counting down.
TTTCTCATCAGGGAGACCTTTGCTATTTTGGGCTGTTTTGTTGGATGCTATAATGTATCTGTCATTAATTTCACAGCAAAATAAAACCATGACGGTTAATGAAGGCAATGATTATAATAAATTCATCTTTACTAGTCTCCTGATCAAGGGGCTCAGGACTTTGCTACATCATGATTTCCAAGTCCCAGTTCTTTTTGTTTAAATTTCTTCTGAGGATCCACATTTGCATGATAAATCATGTGTGTCTGCTTGAGAGATTGATTTAGATCAAACTCAATTACCCTTTTAAGGGTTTATTTTAAGGGTGGAATGGTCACACCAATGACCTTTAAGCTGCAGTCGTTGAGGTGAGGAGTAATCGAGGTGTGTTTCTGTAACCAGATTCAGGAAGTTGAAGCAGAAATGCCAAATACATCTGGAAAGTAAAAGAATCATAGAATTTTTAAGGTTGGAAAAGACCTCTAAGAACATCAAATCCAACCACCATTTCCCCCACTAAACCATATCTCTAAGTGTAAAATCTGCATGTAGTTTGAATGCTTCCAGAGAAAGTGATTCCACTACTTCCCTGGGTTCCAGTGCTTGACCACCCTTTCAGTCAATAAATTTTTTCCTAATATCAAAGCTAAACCTCCCCTGATGCAACCTGAAGTTGAGCCCTCTAGTTCTATCACTTGTTACCTGGTAAAAAAGACTGACCCCCAGCTGGCTAAAGCCTCCTTTTAGGGAGTTGGAGAAAGTCTCTCCTGAGCCTCCTTTTGTCCAGACCAAACAATCCCAGTTCCCTCAGCTTCTCTCACAGGACATGTGCTCTATACAAAGCATGTGCTTAGGAGAAATTACCTCAGAGAAAGATGGCAGGAGTTTTTTATGATGTTATTTTCTTGAGGTCAGGTGCAGGTTGAAAGAAAGTACCCGAACAGCACTGGTAAAATAGAAATTATTTTATTCACAGATGCAGATGGACAGAAAGCCATCCTCCCACAATCTGAGCTGGCCAGACTTGTGACAGATATGGTGTCTAAAGTCTTTTCCCTGAGTTCACATGTTTTGCCTCTAAGTCATATTTCAGTAAAACAATTATTTTAAATATGCACAAGTGTGTTATTTTATGAAACTTGTGTTTGCAGAAATGAACTGGAAATCAAATGCAAATCACATTATTATTCAATGTGAAAATTGGCAGATTATCTTTCTCCTAATAGCCCTTAACATTTTTTTTTACCTTACTATGACATGGAAGAAAAGCACTGCATACAATTCTGAGGGAAGACACAAGTCATTTATTCTAAGCAAATTGATTTCATTTGTACTCAATGTAAGCATATTCAAAAGTAGATTTATATCTAAAGTTCTTAATATTAAAAAAAAAATTGAGGAAACTAGTAGAATTAGTTGGACTAAAGGGCTGAGGAACTAAAACACAATAGAGACTTGGAATTTTAGAAATTCAGTGACAAAAACATCCCACATTAAAGTAGGAAATACATGAGTCAATAGCTTAAAGAATTAATTGTGTAAAGAACCCCAATAAATTATAAATTTTCAGATAAAAAGGGCGTGATAAAATTGGTGTTTCAAAATACATGATACCTAGAGGGTAGGAAAAAAGTTTCCAAAGGCAAGTTCAGATAGACTTTGAAAACTATTAAAAGAAATAGCAAATGTCTTGCTTCTTTCTGCAAAGAAAATGCAGAAATAAGTAGAGTTAAGAGAGAAGCAAAACTAACAAGGCTGAATGTGTTCAAGTGTGTGAGGACTGGATAATTTCTAACCCCATTTCTGAAAGAGCTGGGACATGAAATTACAGGTCTGGGAGCAAGCATTTAGACTAAATCTAGCAAGATAATTGTGACACCTTATTTAAGAATAGGAAATTAACACCTATACTTAAGAACAGAGGAGGGGAAAGTGATCCAACCCACTGCAAGCTTGTTAATCTAATATCAACTGTATCAAAGGATTTAGAATTCTTTAAAAAAATACAGAAAGGGTGGTAAGTGTAATATAAAACCATGCACAAATCTAGGTTAGCAAAAATAGATCATGCTGCAGTCTGTTGAAAGAGATTTTGTAGTTAAATGAAAAGGTGGTGGCTCTAATACATGGGGATTTCAGCAAAGTATTTGACATGGTGTTGAAAAGAAAAAGAAGTTAGACTAGAAAGTGATAAATAGTAAAATGGAGGGTATATGTTTAAATCACAGTAAACAGGGAAAATACTGAGTAAAAAGGAGTTATCAGTGGCATTTAAGGATTTCATTAGTTGTCCCAGTAAAGAAGTGGGGGAGATACTGATAAAATTTACTGACATTATGATTTTTGGAGTCATCATTAATACAGAAGAATATTTTTCTACAGTATTGAAATTAAGAGATGAGAGATGGTCCTGAGTACCAGAAAAACAAGGGTGAGATGAAATTCAGAAGTACGAAATACAAAGCCATGCGCTTTTCAAATATACCAGCAATTTTCCTCTAAATTGGGATTTTTTCAGGTGGTACTGGCAGAGGGACAGACCTTGTAGAACTGACTGATCACAAGCCAATACAATGTAACCAACAGAGAAAGGCAAAGAACATCCTTGAACATCCCAAGTGAGATCATCTCTGTATCCTACAGAAGCAAAACTCAGACTAGATTAAGTTCAGAGCACAGTACAGAGGAATGACTATGAAATGAAGAGCTTCTGTTATGAAAGGAGACTGAAATAGCTTGGCTTGTTAACCTTGCAAAATGAAGGCTAAATAGGGATTATACTTGCTTTCTGTAAATACATCAGTGATAATAAACATCCAAGAGGCAAAAGTCTAATTGGTGCAAGAATAAATGGAATTAAACTTGAACTCAAAGAAAAAAAAATTAATATGTTGGAAATTAAAGGAAGGTTTCTGAGAACAAGAGTCTGGAAAAGTGTCCAATACAAGAGGGGCAAAAAACTTAATTAATTTTAAACTTTGATTAGTTTATGAAATGGGATGTGTAACATAATTGCTTATAAAAGCAGAAACTGAACTCATTAATCTGTGAAGTCCTTTGCAGTTCCAAGTTTGTATTTGTGCTGAAGATGATGTGAGGTTTATGACATATGGTAATAATCCATTTACATATTTAATGGGAACAATCATAGCTGTATGGCCATATATCTGATGTCCTTTCTTGCAGTACATTGAAATAATTGGCCAAAAAAAAAAATTAAAAGCAGCTTGGTTTGCTGAGTGCACACAATTTGTCATTTAGTCCGTGGTTTGTGCTTATTCATTATCATCATCTGACATTCTCTATCACAGAGAAATTTTTATGGACAAATGAGCTAAAGCAGGAGTGACAATATGCAAAAGAGATCAGAAAATAGAAGGCCTTTTTCTTTCTCCCTTTTATTGTTTGGTTAAGGAGCGTGTCACTGTGATCAGCACCCTTGATAAAGTATGTAAATGTTTAGAGCCTGTTATTCCTGGGCTATTACTTGCATAGTCTTATCATAACAGCAGTCTGATAGAAAGTGATGGGGATCAGTTCCCAGGAGGAGAAAGCTTAGAATGACTTTTTGGTTCAAATAGCACCATGACATTGTTAGTTCTGGCTTAATAACTCTGATGTGGGTTTTGCTTTCAGTTCATTGAGGTATCTTCAACCTTGTATTCTGTTCTTTAATAGCTCTTAAGACTCCAAATTGTGCTTGTAGCCATTTTAGCATTTAAACAATATCTTTACCTAATGTGGTCTAAAGATTATTATATTTCTATTTAATATTCCCATATTTTCAAGTTGCTATTTAAAAAGTAAACCAGATTTGTGTCAAAAGGGGAACTTTTCCAGTTCAAGTGGGTTCAACTGAACAGGGATCAAAGAAGTTTATTTATTTATTAACAGCACAAAACCAACAAACCTTCAGTGAACTATACATTCAAGATCAGTATTGGCAACACAACACATAAACTGCAATACTAGACACTGCCAAAGCTGTTAAATATGCAGCTACAAATTTATAAACACTCTTCTAATCTCAAAGCATTTTATATAAATTATACTCAAATACATGTAGGCTAATATTTACATGCCCACACTCACATCCCTCACAAATTGTGCAGGTTTTGGGCACACAAACCCTCTCTGGGATTCACAGCCCTTACTTGCAGCCTTCTGTGGGAACTGCAGATGCTCCAACTCTGCATGCGTCCATGCTGCTCACTGCAACCCCTGATGTAGATGAGGGGAAAAAATCCCCACAGGTCACAGGTGCACACCCAAAGGGTTCCTGCTCCCTCCCCTGGCTGTTCTGTCTCATCCAGGGGCAAGTTCCTCAGAGCACCCAGAGAAGGATGCTCAGCCTGGTTTGGGCAGGGTGGTGATGCCATGCAAGCACTTCTGGCAGGACCAAAACACATTTCAACAGTTTTTCCGTCTGTGTCTTACTCCCTGTTGTTCCCTATAAGTTATATTTTTAATATGTTTTTTTCCAAGCTGATTGTTTTTTCCAGAAGTACTTTTGCAATTCAACAGGATAATGGTAATTTTCCTGGTTGGCTTTGCTGTTCTGTAACAAATGGCACTCTGACACTGTGGGGCATTTCAGCTACAGACACTGCTGCATTCACATTCCTGCCTAACCATGACTTTTAAACCAAGCTGTGTTTCCTGGGAAGCTCCCCCACAGACTGTAATTGCAATGTTAAATCACAAGCCCCTCCTTAATGAATGAATGTCATAAGCAGATAGCCTGAATTTTGTAATAGAGTACAAACTGAGAATATTAGGTGTATCATGCTATTCTGAATTCTAGAAATGGATGTCACAAACAATCAGGCAAAATATTATGGCTGAAACAGAGGTGCTTCTATAAAAGTCTGAATAACAAATGATCTGTTAGACAAGTATTGGAGTTCAAAATCTGGAAAGGCAGAGCGCTATTTTCTTCACTAGTTTTCACTTGAAATTCTGTGACAAGAGAATTTACCAGTCACTCAGTCAATAAGTCAAAAATTACTTATGTTTTCGGGTGAAATGTCTGACACAAGGATGCTCTTTAAATTAGATCCTTTTTATGAATCAGGTTAAGCATCCAGAATCTAACCTGCACTTTTCAAATCTTCAGAATACTGTCTATAAAAGCAAAAGAAAACAAAAAAAACCTAATGGAGAATCATAGAAAAGTTTACTAGAGTTTTTTGGTGTTTTGTTTTGTTTTTTGGATTTTTTGAGGGTTTTTTTTACTTTGTTTTTGGGGTTTTTTTGGATTTCTTTTTAGATTGAAAACTCTTCTTGGACTATCAAACTAAGACCAAAAGAGTGATCCTGAAGAATCCCGTAAGCAAGTAAGAGAATGTTTAATGTTACAGAGTCATCACCCCTTATTTTACCATATTTAGACTTCTATAAAAGGTTTGTGTTAGAGTACAGAAAGTACCTAAACTGTATGTGGCATGGCACTTGGGAACAGATTAAATACCTAACTAGCCAGCACAGTAATCTCTAGCAGAGGAACACATTCACACTTTGGAAGATTAACCTACTCCCACACACTGGTTTATTAAGACCAAATAATTTCTTCCACCAGAAATATTCTCCGCTTCTGCTACTGAGGAGAAAAGAGATTGAGCTAGTGCTTTTTAAGGAGTTACTTGTTTTCCTTAGACTTTGTGAGTCATTTCTGTGTTTGTACACTCTTGCCTGAAACAGAATTGGTAATAGACATCCAATTTAGCCCCTGGGATGAGCCAGACAAATAAACTTTCTGTTCTGCAAAGAGTTCTAGAAACTAGTTTCCAGATCCTTCTTGTTTCTGCTCTGTTTAACAGACCATCCCTTTTCTGTGCCAGATAAATACTTACCAGGACAATTAGATTTTTCTTCTTTTATATCCAGTCCTGCAATGCTCAGTCAAGTCCTGTTGTCCTTTTATATATGTAATCCCACCAAGATCAGGTAAAAATTAAGAGTCAATATTTATTCCTCCTCACGACTTGCATATGAAGTCATTCAGACTAAAAGTGTAACGTGGCATCTCTCTACCTGTCAAATTATGTCCTTCCTGCAATGATATCATAATTTGTGATTAACTTTTAAGACCTCAGAGACTTAACAATTGAACAGAGACAAGGAGCAAGATGCTCTTAAGTCAGTAGTGATTTGGGGTATGTAGCTCAAGGCTTTTATTTCCTGGAGGACAGAGTTTCCTCTTCATTGAAATCTGTTTTGCAGGAGTTACACATTTTTTCTGTATCAGTTGGAGAAAGTGCTGTGCAGTAGTTATAAGCAAGTGATGTTGGAGGTCAAAGCTGGGTCTGTAGTAACAACCTGTTTATGGAGAGATTCACACTTCAGACTGGAGGCCCAGTTCTCTCTCAATCTGTTCCCCCTTATGATACTTGGTATTCTGCTGGAATTAAGGATTGACTCACGACTGAAGATTTGAATTAAAATTCAGGATTGAAAATCAACTTAATTAAACTCCCTGAGAATAAATTTACATTCAAAAGTGTGCACTGGCCCTGTTGAGCTTATCAGGGATGTTATACTGCACCTTAGATATCATGCCTACTTATATATAAGTTAATATATATAACTGGTTTCATTGGTATTGGTAGGAATATGATTTTTTTTCTTTTACAGCTGCTTTGCCATCTTTCTATTTTACCTGCTTCTTGCTGTAGCCTTAGAGACTGGATTCTGACAATGAGGGACTAAACATTTTTGATGCAGTGCTGCCCTTCTAGCAGGGCCATTAGCTATTCCTGTGATACAAACTGAAAATAAACACAGTTAGGGAGTATTATTGCCCTATTAACCATAAAATACAAGCATATTGCCTGAAAATGAGCAATAAGTTTCTGTATTAGGACAAGGTGGCCTGATGTGCAGGAAAACAAGATATAAAACAAAAAGAAAAAAAAAATCAAGTTATATAGTCTTCCCTCTCTTATAATAGAAAATTTTGGGGTTTTTGTCCTCTCAAGCCAGGACTAATACATTACCTTTTTCAGAAGCTGAGACTTCCTGTCACACTCCCATCAATGAGTAGATATCAAGAGGAGCATTGCAGAAATAAAGACTTTTCATGTAGGTTTCCATTTGTAGCAGTAACATAGCCTTATCTACCTAAATCTTGATTAAAGTGAGATGAAGACAATGCATATTTCATTCCTAATATGCAAAATCATGATCTCTTCTCTGTGGTGACCAGTGACAAGACCTGAGGGAATGGTCTGAAGTTGTCTCAGGGGAGGTTTGGTTTGGACATTAGAAAAAGGTTCTTCCCCCAGAGGGTGGTTGGGCACTGGAACAGCTCCCAGGGCAGTGGGGACAGCACAGGCCTGACAGAGCTCAAGAAGTGTTTGGACAATGCTCTCAGGCACATGGTGTGACTTTGGGGTGTCCTGTGCAGGGAAAGGGGCTGGGCTCAGTGATCCTTCCAACTCAGCATCTTATGTCATTCTGTGATTCTGGGATACTTTAAGAAGTCTATGATATCTCTCTTTTTTTTTTGTTCTTTTTTTTTTTTTCTGATAGAGTAATAATGAAATATATTTTTAAGGAAACAAGATAACAAATTGAAGAACTACTGCTTCTATGTCACTTCCTTTAATTCTCTTCTTCAGTTGCTTCTCATATGTGCTAAAGAACAAAAAATGTCTACATTGGTTACAAAATCCCTTTGGGGTGCCCAGCTAGAACTAGTAATGTAGGAAATAGAATAATTAATCTAAAAATAAATGTAAAATGAATGGATCAAGTAGACAATAGGTACATTTTTTTGTGACAAAAAATCTCCCATGACATTTGCATAGAAATGGCCTGAATATATATATTTGGGAATATAACCCACACTGTTCAGTATGGAATGTTTTATTAATCAGAGTTTTTAAAGACAGTGAATATGGGAGGGGATAGATCAGGAAATAAATAATACATACTACAGAAATGGCCCTGAGATGAGTAGCTCTTCCCTTTATAAATATTACAAGCAACCCACAATCCCCCAGGTAAGAACAGAGTATTCAACATGTTTAATGATGAACAACAACAAAAGAAGAGCATTTTAATTTAACGTAGGAGTCAGTTCCAAGTCTATCAGTTGGCTATCTTGAGAAGTGTATTACAGTCCTAATATTGCTAGTAGTGAATTCCAGTATATTTTTATCCTTCATTACTGGAAACTGACTCTTGCAGTAACAGCTTTGCATCATATCATTGCGGATGAAATTACCTGACATTTTATGAATCATCAATATCAGATTAAAGTGTCAGTAGTGAATTTTGTACCATGTTGCCACTTGATACAATAATGGTACTAATAATATCTGAAATTATGACTTCTTTTCCCCACACAAAAAGAGATAATTTCAGAAGGATGGGGGGGGACATAATTTTTCCCTGTATTCCCTTTTTCAAATAAATATTCTTTTGACAATAAGAACAGTAACTAAAATAAAAAATAATTTTTAAAAAAGTGTGCAAAGGTGTTTGGACCTGATGTGGTCCAAACATCCCCACGCTGAGGTATAGGATGAGTCAGTGACTAATTGAGGTGTTCTGATCTTGCTGGCAGGACTTGAATGTATGTTTTAAACGTTGTAATAGAATCTAGAGTAGCTGGCCTAAATCTCTTCCCTGGAGGCTGGCATTAATTGTGTGAACAGAAGAGCACTGTTAAAGGGTCAGGGCAAAAATCCACCTCGCTCCATCTCCAGCACTGGCCAGCAGCAGGGGCACAGGAGGTGTGTAAGAGCAGGGCAGCACATGGTGCCAGATCCCTGGAATGTTCCTTTGCCAGCAGCGACTGGTGCCTCTGGGACTGCCTGAATGGAAGGTGATGCTTTTGTGTTTAATAGAATTCTGTTAGTTTTATGCCATTAATTTATCTCATCCTTTTTTAATCCAGAGAGGCTTTAGGCATCCACAGTGTCTTGTGGCAGCCACGCATTTGACAAAGTACCTCTGTGGTTTGCTTTTAATCTGTTACTTGTTGATTTTATTTGACGGTCTTAGCATAGATGAGATAGTTTCTACTAATTTGACCCACTCTGTATTACTGGTATTTTATAGAGATATGTCATATCCTTTCCTCAGTGACTTCACTAAATTAAAGGTTATTATGTTTAGATTTTCACCATTATTGGTCCTCCTTACTGTCCCTCTCTGTATCCTTTCCAGGACTGCTCTATTCTTTTGGACACAAGGGAACAACAAACTACTAAAGACACCTGAGGGACTTAAATAGTGGCATTATAATGTTTTGTCTTTTGTTTTCTACTCCTTTCCAAGTAATTCTTAATTCTGCCTGCTTTTGGCAGCCATTAAACACAGAGCTAATAGTTTTGCAGGGCTACCTTCTGTGACTTCAATGCCTGTTTCCAGTACAGGAACAGCTGATTCAGAAGCTGTCACAGTGAAAGTAAGATCACTCCAAATGCAGAGTGAAGATTTCTTTCCCACAACTCTGCTTCCCTGTCACATCATTTTTATTAGTGAAGCAGAACATGGACAGAACTGCTCTTCGCAGCAGACATAGCCCTACAGATTATAAGAGAAATATCTTCGAGGTCTGCTCCTTTGGAGTCTAAGGAGTCAGAGAGGAGGATCCAAAATGAGCCTTTGGCATCTGAAAAAAAGTATGGCAAACGACTGAATGCACCTTTGTGCCAGAGGGGTGCGAAAGGCAGATGAGCAGGAGTTGCTGAATCACTGAGACAGATATAGAGAAGTTTTTCCATAGCTGTTTTGTCAAAGTAAAAGGAGGAGTCACTGGAGCAAAAGAGACTGAGGTAGTCCACTTAGACTTGCTAAAGAGGCAGAGCACTAAAAAGTGGGTTCTTACAGCTCCTCTACCTTCTCACAAGGAGAAGATGCACATATTTCTAGTCTGACCCTGGAGACCCTATAAAGTGAGACAGGTATTGCAAGTGGAGAGCCAAATGTGGCATGATGGAGTCCCCATTCTCCTACCAGCAGCAGCATGCCCTGTCATATTCAATGACTCCCTTTAGATGTGTTGACCAAATATGAAATATGAGAATCTTAACCCAAAGGAAAGGTCAAGGAAGCCTTTTCTGGAACATAACAAAAGAGCATTTGATGATGGTGGTACAGACTGTTACCAGGATGATTTATCAATGATAAGGACAGAGGCTGATTGCACTATGATATTGCTGGGAAGATTTACAATTTATTCACTCCATGGAGTATTGAAAACTGTCAGTGATAGCGATCCCTCAACCTCAAAGTCAGGGTTTTTCATCTAAAATTCCACAACTGAAGAATGTTAGTACCAAGAAATTAAGCTCATGTTTCTTTTAATGGTATAGTTTAAAATTGAGACATCTGAACAGAAGTGTAGACACACGTGTGTAGCTCATTCTCTGGATGGATGGCCACTCAGAGGAGCCTCATGGAAAAACCCTGTCAGAGGGCCAGGGGGCACCTGGTGCCATATAATACCATCCCTGAGCTGAGAGATATGTCAATGCCTTCTGGGAGCTAGCTGGGGGCTAAATAAGATACTCCATGGTGCCTAAAATTAATTCACTGCCCCTACTTAGGATATTGAATACCAGTCTTGGCCAATATGGTCTGAGGAGATTGGATAATGATTCAACTTTCTAGATGTACAGTGTATGATTTAAATACATTAAGAGGTGAATTTATTAATGGCTGAGGTGTGTTTGTTTTCCTGCTTGGCCATAAGTTGCCACTCCTAAGATCATGGATTTAATATAGGTCCTGTGTGTTTTATCTACAGCCTTGGGCAGAAGTTTTGCATGTATTGGTATTTCTGTCTGTTTATAGCAAACTAAATTGCACCCCCAGTCACCTGTCAGAGGAATCTTTCCCTAAAAAACAAGGACTCTGTTCACTATGTCTCTATTGATTATGTGGCAATTTAGACACAGCACACCTGCACGCACTTTCCTTTAGACATCTGGTTTTGGTGTCTTCATTTTGAATTGAGTTCACTCCTCTGATCTGGCTTCCCGCCAACTATTTCTTTTTCCTGTTTTTTTCAGGTGATTCCCTTTTGCACCAGTGACTCAATTGTAGTACATGCTTTACTTCTCTGCAGAGAATGGCATTCACAGGACTGTAGTTGTAAATCATCAATATTGTGATGTTAGCCTCAAATTCAGTTGGAGACATCAGGTGTAACTCAGCTATACCTGAAGTTCAACAGCTAATCCTACATTCAAAGATCCTGCAGACAAGCCTCTACCAGCTTGTGAAGGGTGGCAAACACACACATGCACACAGAGAAAAACCACATGCTGATGACATTCAGGCAATTCTGTTTGAGATCAGGTCTTCATGCATTCTCCTTAAATGATAACCTGCTCCTCCATGAGCCAGCTGCAGCTTGCTCAGGGTGACCCTGCATGGCCAGACCAGAGCTTTTAGGGCCTGTCCTACATCAGAGTACGGTCTTGGCAGCCTTTCTGTGATGTTATTTCCAAGGACCCTCGCTCAGACTTGACAACTGGAATCCTTCCAGGAGATTTTCCCTTCTAAATCCAGGACTGGCTATGAGAAAGGAGGTAGAATTTGCTTTTCCCTGTGTCCTGTTAGCACTGAGTTATTTTACTATTATTTCATCTGTCCTTTCAGGATCCCTTTCTCTAACTTTTCTGTCTTTCTGAATTCCATTAACACACTGAGCAACAGGATATTAAATGGGTATCTTGGGTCTGAGCTAGTTTCTTTTGCTTCTTCTTCTTTGTTTATCTCTCTAAAGTTGACCCAATCTAGTCCAACAGTTGGCCTCATTTACAAGCACACAAAAATTATCAGATTGTGAATTTGGTAGAAGAGTAAGGATACTGTTCAGAAAATTACTTCTGTTTCAACATTTCTGTTGACTTCCATGTTTAGTGTGGATTAAAATTCATGCTGTATGGAAAAGTAATTTTCTTTTCCAGTCTTGAGACTCTTCCTGCTAACAACAAAGATATTCAGATTTATGCTGAAAAGCAAGCCAAACATTCTACTTTCTCCAGCTTGCTTGTCTAGCAAAAGTGCCTTCACAAAATTTGTTGTGGAAAAAAGTTTCTTCTTCCTAAATTTGAAGCAACTTTTCTACTTTACAAAGGTTCCTCCTGTTCAGTATTTTCTTGTAGGCATATTCCTATGAAGATTTTTATTTAGTCTATGTTCCAAAAGGAAGGAAAAGCAAAGACATTTCCTTAGCTGTCTGCTTAGCCAAACTGAACTGGTTTTGCACAGTACCAGCACCATAACAATAAGCCAAAGAAAATACAAAGATTGATAAATATGAGCATCCTCTCAAGGGTTCTGTGAGTGGTACAGTCCAAAGCTGAGGGCAGGGGAAGACTTGTGGTAAAAAAGGAACGCAGAGCAGGACATGGAGAAATAGCAGAGCAGAAGAACCTCACAAAAGGAGAAGCAGGGAAGATGATTGTTGGAATCACATCTCCCTATTTGTTTTTTCTTGGATTTGTACAACTGGAAACACCTCTTTTCTCAGAACAAAATTCATGAGCTTTAAAAGTTACATTGGTAGATATTTCACCTCTCAGTTTCATGGTTTTGTGTGCTCCTCAAGAAAAAACACAAGAGGAAATGTTGTAAAAAGCATTGTTTATGAGGGTTCCATGGTGTCTAATGCTCCCCAAAATGTAGATGAATGATTAATTTTTGTTGCCAAGAAAAGCTGTCCTTTCAACTTGCTTTTATCTTCTGGAAAGTCAGCTAAAGGATAATAAAAGTGGAGTTGGTGGGATAAAGCCTCAGTACAGTAAAATCCATTATATCTAAAAGGAGACATGGAAAGATCAAAGAGGGAGCTAAATGTGTCCTGAAGTACTTCAAAAGGTGGATCACTTAGGAAATATTGATCATCTCAGGATAGAAGTGGAAAATTGGCCAGCTTTTTCTGAGAGAATTGAAGAAGCTGTTCTATAGGTGGAGGAGCAACAAGTCTTTCACTCTATATGTAGGTTTGCATGCTCATAATTGTTATGGTTATTTGCAGCTATGTGAATTAGTGTATGAATTAGACACCACCATGCCACTGGTGTTTTGAGGTGCAATCCATTTTATCCAGAGCTGATGTTTTTAGTTCTGATAGTGTTTCTGAATACAGACATCTCCTTTGTTTTCTATTAATGTAAAGTACACTTGGCTGCCTTTCATTTATACCTCATTTTGCAACAAATTTGAAGAACAGCTTTCTGATTTGGAACATGAAAACCACAAGGACTGGAAGAGATAACAGGTATACATTTCTTGTAAAAAAATTTCATAGCTCTGACATATATGTGTATATGGAGATATGCACAGAAATACATATAAATAGCTAAGTGTATGTTATATAGTATGTATTAATATTGTATATAATATCTGATGTAATGTCATAGAATCATAGAATAGTTTGAGTTGGAAGGGATCTTGCTGGTCATCTAGCTTCAACCCTCCTTCCATGAGCAAGGAGACTTCACAGTAGACCAAGCTGCTCCAAGCTCCACCCAACCTGGCCTTGAACACTTCTAGGGATGGGCCAATATATGTAATTATATATAATGCAAAAATAGGTGTAATTATACATAACATAGTGCAAAAGCATGTCCCACGAATTAAGGGAAAAGTAAAAAGAAAGGAAAAAAATATACTAAAAAAGAAGGAGATAAATATACATAACAAGCTTTTCCAGAAAAATATAACAAAAGATAAGTCTTCATCCCACCTGAACGGCAACAGAATGACAACTTGTCTCCTCCTACCCTGGCTCTCCTCAGTATTGCTCCCTGCTTGCAGAGGTGGTGGATTGGCACCAGCCTTCCAGGAGGAAGGAGCAGCACCCAGGGTTTCTTTGCTCTCACCCTTCCAAGCAAGGTAAGGGAGAGTGTCTCAGCCCGGAGGAGGCAGAAGGCTCTGACAGTCTGCCCAGCTAACCCCTGTCAAATTTGCTCTCTGCCTGCTGAGAGTGAAGCTGGCAAAAACCTTCCAGGTGAGGAACCTGGAGACCTGTCAGTTTGATTTTCCCAGTGGAAAAATTGAATATTTGTTCGCAAAATAAATTTTTTAAAAAATCAATTTTTTCAAGAAGGGCATGTTCTCTCAGAAAATCCTCCTGACTGAACATTCCCAAATACCTTCAGTGAGAATTTGCATCTGCTGTGGAGGCACCATACAAGGACTGCAAAATATGGACTCTCTGATGGCTTAATGAGAGTCTGTGGCTGCAATTTCCCACACCCCACAGAATTTATTAATACATCCCTCTACCTCCCACTTAAAGGTGTGCATGGCTGTGAAAACAGTATGATTTGGATGGACAAAATCCAATTTGAGCACGATCAGGCAGCTAAAAGAGGACTCATTACCAATGAGATGTTATGCAAAGATGCCTGGTGAATGCATAAAAGAAACAAAAATAAAATATAAAACAAAATAAATAATATATCCTGTTTAAAATTTCTTTAACTTTAGTGAGTAGAATATTATTGCTGACCTGAGCAAGAGTTTGGGAATATTCTTGAAAAAAAAGACATTTTTTTCACATTGGAAGTCTGATTTTTGAAGTGATGCATTTGGATTATTTGTCTAAGCAAATGTGGGGATTTGCATGTTAAGGATTTACAAATATTCTCTTTTTCTTTTAATAATCTTACATAAAATCCAAAATAAATTCACAAATGTTAAAAAATTTACTTCTCAAGTGAAGATAAACAAGGGCTGCATTTACTGCAAGAAAACATGGAAGAGGATTTTTGGTCTTAGATGATTCCATTAAACACATGATTTCTACGGTGAATTTCCTTGACAGCAAAATCAACTAAGCAGCATCAATGAAAAAAAAGAAATTAACACAGTGCCAATACAAGAACCAGAACAAATTTGAGTATTCAGTGTAAGAAAGTAAGAGCACAATCCCGCTTCCAGTGGAGCCATAGGATGAGGTTCTTAAATCCAATGGATCTGCATGGGCAAGAAAGACATGATGTGCTTTGAGCTGTCTTGATGATGTCAGTAGTCATCTCTATGGAGAAGGTATTTATTTATTTATATATATATGCAGATACAAGGATGTGTGTGTGTGCTTATACAAAGTACTCCTTTGATGAAAAAAAAAGTGAACTTTGTTCTTATTTGCTCAAATATTTTCTAAGCTACAAATCTAACCTGAGAACTCTCAGGCAGCTCTTTGTTTTAGTCACCCTAACTATATCCTATGTATATAGTTAGAATGGCTTAAATGGGAAATTTTTGTTTTATAATGCATGGCATTTTAAAAAGATTAAAGCTTTCCACAACAGTTTTATTAAGAAAATACCCAGTGGCAAGTGTTGAGCTTTTTAATTTTTCCCAGAATAATATCATTAAAGCAATATTTAATAAAATCCAGTTAGTGTATGATGATAATATATTATTTTACATACTGACTTTAGATTATTTTTCTAATATTTTTTTAGCATGAATGCAGTTATAGTCAGCATGTTCCTCTACTGTGTTTTCAGAGCTAAAGAACTTTTTAACATTAGAAGACTGATTTTTGAAGTGATATATTTGGATTATCTTCTTAGGAAAATGTGGCATTTATGTGTTAAACATTCAAAAATATTTTATTTTGCTTTAAATATTCTTTAAATCTCAAACTAGAATAAGGCAGCAACAGACCTGAAGGTTTGCAGCTGTGGAAAGAAACTTCTTGTATTCAAGACAATGTGTTTAGCATCTTGCAGCTCCATAAAATGGCAATTCTGTGGGCCATTGTTGTTATTTACTATGTTTTATTGCATTTCACACAGCCTCACGAGCCCATTCTGACAGAGTTATGTACTGCTGGAAGACAGTCTACCTTCAAAAAGGCTTTTATTCTAAATAGGACAATAAATGAAATCAACATACAGAGAAAATGAGGAGAGGAATGATATATAGAAAACTAAATGTGTGGGCTCATTGCTAATCATTTAAGAAAAAATGAGTGTTGGGCTCTATTTTCCAGAATTTTTCTGGGTTTTGTACATAAAATAGCACTTGTCTAAAATCTGTAAACATCCTGGGGAAGAAATAAGGATTTATTTTCATATTTGCAGATGAATGTCCTGCCAAACAAGGTACAGCATTGTTCGTACTCTCTCCTTTTCTCTCAGGACAAAGGTGTCACCTCCTGTTCTTCACTTTTCTGTATTAACACTGCCTACCAGTATTCATTTTCCTTTTTCCTGCTCAGACAGAGAGGTACATTCCAATACAAGGAATAACCACAGCAGAAGAGGGGAGGTTCAACACCCGGCAACCAGCACACACCTGGATGAACACTGGAGCCTGTTGGCTCCTTCCCCTCCACCTGTGCAGGTGCATTGTAAATTAATTCAAATGTAGACATCTCTCAATATGCTTTCCTTAAAAAGCCCTCATGGAATCACAGACAATACCCTTCTCTGAATCATATATTCCTACCCCACAAATCCTGTCAGTCTTTTCTGGAGAAAGACAGTCCAGCAGATTTGCATGTAGTTACACTTTCTGCACTCCCCTTCTCTTTAGGATAACAAGGAAATATGCTTTTGGTGACTCACAGTTTTTTAATGATCTGTGTGAACTATAGAACTGTATTTCAGTATTGGGGTTTTTTCATCCTTGATTGGCCAGTGTGAACTATAAAACATCAAATCTCATTTGTGACTCTTAATCTTGTGCTGGAGTATCAGAAATTGTGTGGCCAGCAAGACCAGGGCAGTGACTCTCCTCCTGTACCGGGCACTAGTAAGGCCACACCTCGAATCCTGTGTCCAGTTCTGGGCCTATCACAACAGGAAGGACATTTTGGTTCTAGCACACATCCCGAGAAGGGCAATGGAGCTGGTCTGGACCACAAGTTTGATGAGGAGCAGCTGAGGGCACTGGGGGTGTTCAGTCTGGAGGAAGACTCTCAGGGAAGACCTTATCACTCTGTACAACTCCCTTGAAAGAAGGTTGTGGCAAGGTGGGAGTCAGGCTCTTCTCCCAAGTAACAAATGACAGGACAGGAGGAAACAGCCTCAAGTTTTACCAAGGGAAGCTTAGGTTGGATATAAGAAAACAATTTTTCACTGAAAGGTTTGTCAAGCATTGGAACAGGGTGTACAAGGAAAGGGTGGAATCATCACCCCTGGGAGAGGCTCATCACCCCTGGAGAGTGTCAGCTGGGGATATGATCTAGTGGTGAACATGGAAGTGCATGGTTGGACTTGATGATCTTAAATGTATTTTTCTACCTAAACGATTCTATGATTCAACAGCTAGTTTCTGCAGCCCCAGAAACCACTCACAGTCCTGAGTTTGCTGGTGCAGATAAAGGAGATGTGATATCAAAGGCAAACACTCTCTTCTCATATGGCTGTCACATCTCACAAACTTTAGCTGCAACTTTTCTGTGTATTATATCACTGACAGATGACAATATGAGGCCTGGAAGCTCTTCTGGACTAAATTATTTTGCTTAGCATTATTTATTAGGTTATAGGTTATTGCTCTTTCTTCCTTTATCTTTTTTTCTCTTCCCATTAAAAATCATTGAGGAAAGAACCTGAGTAGGAAACTGCTTGTTTGATTTGACACAGTTACCTGGAAACATGTAACATAAGTAAAACGACTGACCACCATGGAATGACAGAATAGTTGAGATTAGAAAGGACTCTTGAGATCTACTCCACACCCTTTCCTACTCAAGCAGGATCAACAAGAGCAGGTTGCCCAGCACTGTGTCCAGTCAGATTTTCTCAGTTCCAAGGATGTTTCAAAGGACAGAAACTCCACAACATCTCTGGACAGAGCGTTCTAGTGCTTGATCACCTTCACAGTAAACAAAAAGAGAGCTTCCTTTTGCTCAAGTGGAATTTTCTGCTCTTTAATTTGTGCCCATCATCTCCTGTTGCATCAGTAGGTACTACGGAGAAGCGACTGACTCTGTCTACTTCATATCTGCCCCATCAGATGTTTAGACATATTGATAAGATCCTTCCTGAACTTTATTTTCTCTAGAGTGAACAATCCCATCTCTCTCAGACTCTCCCCATATGAAATATGCCCCAAACTGTTGATCATTTTTGTGGTTCCTTGCTGTCTTCTTCTTATAGACCCCTCAGAGTCTTTCTCAAACTGAGGTGTGCAAACTAGTCACAGAACTCCAGATGTGACCTTTTTGGTGATGAGTAGAGGTAAAGGATCACCTAGATCACCTCCCTCAATTTGCTGGAAACACTCCTAATGCAGCCCAGGAAGCTGCTGGCATGTTTTTGTTGTGGGGATGCATTGCTGGCTTATGGCCAGCTCGCTCTGCACCAGGACCTGGATCTCTCTTTCTGCAGAATTGCTTTCAGGCCAGCTGGCTTCTGGAGTATTGGTGCCTGGGGTTATTTGTCCCCAAATGCAAATATCTACAAAAGGACTGGTGGTGAGCCAGCTGTAACCTGGAAACCTTCTCAGATTGAACAACTGAGGTAACTCTGTGATTATTTTTCTTTCTACGCAAGACCAGTAAAACTCCAGGAACTACCAGTTCTAGTATTTTCACTCACAGATCAAAAAGGAGATTCTGGAAATTTCCTGCTAAGGAAAGGTAGTATTCAAATTCCAGCTAATTACACAGGGAAGATCTTGCTGGAAATTAGTATAACTCAAACAAGCAGTCAAACAGTGCTTGTTGGTGCTGCATGATGGTTGGGTGGATCCTAAATATATGAACAGATCTGTCATACATCTCCATGGCAGTGGCTGAGGATGACTGCTCTCTCCAGATCTTGATGCAGGGATTTTTCTTTCTGCTTTTCACACTATTTAACAATTTTGATACTATTTGCCATTATTTGTACTTCTGGAAAATTAGTTGGGGACCTAGAATGCAAGTAGGAAGAAAGGACACATGCCTCATCCTCCTCTCACCAGGACAGTACAACTGATTTCAGTAGGTTTAGTCCTGAGCAACTACAGTTAAATAAGAGGTGAAATAAATACATAATCTCTCTGAAGTGCAGTAGTCTGATATATGGTGCTTGATACTTGGAAAATAGGCAGGAAAAAAGCTGAAATCTGTAAACTCATTAGAAGAAGCATTTTAACCTCCTTTAGTTTGTGTAGAATTTCACTGTCCTCTGATGGGAGGTTAGGCTATGTAAGGAATGCAGAAGTAGGCTCTAAATCACCTTTCAAAAAAATCTATTGACTGTTGTCCTTAGAGCAGTTGGTAATTTACTTCCTTTCCTTCAGGTGACTTGGTATAGCCTGGTGCTGCAGCTCTTGATTTGCTCTTCCCTGCAAGAGACAGCATGCAGTGTAAAGGAGTCTCTGGCAGGCAGTTCACTGCTGCTTGAGTCCTTTGTGTCTCATTGTTAGCAAAAGTAGCATGACCTTACATAATGTGACACATGATAGAAGAAGTAATGTGACAAGACATATCAGACAGGCCGTGCTGCACACGGGATATATGACACATCTCATCTGAAACAAATATTGCACCTAGCAAAGATAGTACTTTAAAAGGCACTTTACTTTTTTTGTCCCTACCCCTCAGAATGTTGACAGATATGAGGGTCATTGCAAAGACTTCAAACCTCTGTCCTGAATAATACCAGACACTCAACAAATTCCTGAAGCTAATGTTTAAAATTAGAAGACTAAAATCAGAGATAAAACAAAACACAAATAAGTTAAGCTGTGTGGCCAAAAGAAGACCGTGGAATTTATTTCTGTGCTGGCTGTCGGATCAGTTGTACAACTAACAGCACAGAGCAACTGTTGCAGTCAATTGGAAATAACACAAGTGAGATTTCATTAGTTTGGGTCACTGTGATTGGAAAACCACTTGCAAAGCCAGGACTTCTGTGAATTAGTAAAGAAACACACTGGAAATGATACCATATACTGTACTAGGCACTGGTCAACCACAGCTCAAGTTTCTCAAATTTGTTGTTGTGTATTTGAAAACATGCTGCATTTGAAGTTTTAAGAGCAAGCACAATAGGTAAATAAAGTGCAATAAATAGATTAAATTATATTACATGAGACCAAGCTCCAGTGACTAGCTCTTGCTCTGCTGCACAGAAATCTCCATACTTGAGATAAATTCTAAAACAGAGGAATTATTTAGATTCTTTTTTATCAGTTTACATATACTTGACTGCCTTCATCTGAAGAGTGGCAAGAACATTTTGAGAATAAAATAAAAGTTCAAAACATCTTGGCTAACAAAAAAAATTATATTTATTCCGGTTTGACAAAAAGGAGATCCGGGACTTTTCAACAAATTGCAGAAGGTGACATAGAGAATTGCAGCTGCATCATCCACACTGGCATCTGCTTTGATCAGAGCACAGGGATGAAACCATGGGCCAATATGTTAGGCTGACAACAACTATTGGACATGACATGAGGAATTGCTGAATGTGACAGATAACAACAAAAGTATCTGACAAAAGTTAAAGATGAATCTGTGAGGAATAAATTGAGTTCCATGTAGTTAAGGAAGAGTTACATAAGAAGCAGCCAGACCTCACATATAATTGTAGGGGACCTTTGGGGACCTTTTACTGAGAAAATATTTCCAGGGGAACCCTTGGAAGCACCTCAGTTAACATATCAATAATATCATACTAGGCTGTGATTACCTATATAAAGGTATCAGAAATACCTAAATTAAATACAGCTGTAAGAAACCCAGTGAATAGGAAAAGTAATTCACTTATCTGGGAGGATGTAGGGAGGTTCAAGGACAGTGAAAAAGGGGATGAAGAAATAAGAACATTGTCAATACAATACTCAAATCCTGTGACTGATGATGATATCTGGGGGTATCTGCAGGGCAGCACTACACTTGATCACCGCAGCCTAAATTATGACAATAAATCATGTCTTTTTGCCAGTGCCATACAAATCAAACCTTATTCTGATATCAGGAAGATGGGTGATCCTTACCAAGCTGGGTGGTTTTCCCAGTGTTAGACAAACACCCAGATGGATGGAGCCAATACCCTGGTGTCAGGGCTTTATTGTCCTTCCAGTATTTCATTATTTTATTATTTTATTACTTCCTACCAGTACTACCAGCAGTATCCAGGGCTGTGTCTTCATCCCACATTGACTGCAGGCGTAGCTCATGACATGTGGGATCAGCAATGAGTGAAAATATAATTGGAGGCTGTGAAATACAATATTTTTTCCCAGATTCCTACTAGTTGTCTGCCAAAACACAACTCTATTTATAAATTTGTCTTTTCTTCTATCATCAATTCCAGTGTGCTTTTCCATGGCCCTGCTGGATGACCAGTTTCCACACCTACCAGAACCTGTAAAGTGAGGTTGGCAGTTTCTCATTGGTTTCCTGCAAATGGCTTTTCATTGTTCTGGTGGAGACACTGGTCCAGATTTGGGATGTATGAATATGAATTCTGGTCATAAATAAAAGTCATGGCAGTAATGCTTTTTCCAGGGGCTCATTTCTGTTCTGCTGCTACTTTGAGTGACACCTGACATTTCAACTTGTTTCCTGACCTCTATCCTGGAGACAAGGAATGTTTTGTGATTTAACAGGTGAGAATATGATGAGAACAACTCAAGTACTATTATGTGTTGCTATATTTTTTGCTATTTATTTTCTCCTTGTGAGCATGAACAAGCTTTAGGTAAAAAATGGGGGAGAGGTCTTTATGAGTTAATATTTAACAATTCTTTATCAAGTAAGACCTCATCAGTGATACTTTTATTGGACTGCTAGCACTGTTTAGATAATGTATAAAAATGCAAACATTTTAGAAGAGGGATTTTACAGAAAACTCATCCTAGCTGGATTAAAATATTAAAAAAAAAAAAAAACCGACAACAAAAATTGGACAGGGAGAAACGCAAGACTATTGTTTTCTTTTCAAATATGTTGCTGCTACTACCAGTTTTGCAAACTCCTGTGGGTCACATCCTGTGTACTATCAGAGAGGACAGGATTTAGTCTTCTGCATAACCTATCTTCATGTGGTTTTTTTGTAATTTTTCCCCCTGGTTTTAAATGGTGAAATTTCACTGAAATAAAGAAAGATGCTTCTAGTTTACACCAAAAAAATGAGCAGAAAATCAGAATTTTGACTTACAACCCTCATACTAGGGACCTACTTTTGCTCAAGAAAATAAACACTAAATGAGAGTTCATAACATATTTCTGTCTCTAGATCAGAAAAAGAATATTCTGGTATATGCCAGTCTGTATTGTCATTTATTTATTGGCATTTTCTGCCATGAATAACTTGAGCCAGTTGTTCCATATTAATATTATATGAGAAGGGTTTTTTTGTGTGTTCTTTCTCTCCCTTTTTTAGTTTTTAAATACTTTCTTGATTTTTTTTTCTTATTTTTAATATGTATGCTGCTAGAACAAAAAAAAGAAATTGAAGGCAAAAATGTAGTTTTCAAATGGTATAGAAAATTACTAACTAAACCTCACTGCCTTAAACCACAGCTGTATGTAATTTCTCTAAGTTAGACTGTCAATAAACAAGAGAGAGGAAAGAGCCAAGTGTGCTTCACTTTTGCAT
Organism: Leptocoma aspasia; assembly: GCA_013399835.1. Taxonomy (NCBI): domain Eukaryota; kingdom Metazoa; phylum Chordata; class Aves; order Passeriformes; family Nectariniidae; genus Leptocoma; species Leptocoma aspasia. The sequence continues at coordinate 863,474 of VXAX01006984.1, read as the reverse complement.
ACCCAAGGCATAAGGGATGTCACTGGATAGTTCTTACCAGAACACAATATTGATTATAGCACCTGTTTTCATACAAGATCTGCTCTTCAGTGAAGGGCTTATTTCCCTGAACATTAATTCAGATGCAGTGACCTCCAAGAACACCCTAACAAGAGATATATTTCCAACATGAATGCACAACAGTGGGGGTTGCTTTGGACTTGGCTTCATTCTCACTTGACATAAATGTCAAATTGAAGGCCCATCTCTCTTCTTGAATCTTGGGCACCAGAGGTTACCCAGCCTGACAGCTGGCAGCCTGATTCACTGTCTCTGAGTCGTCGTGGAGTGGTGGCTTTTATTCTTCTTTCTTTTTATACTGCTTCCCTCTTGCATCTCTTTTTTTTCTTAGCTGTATAGTATTTTGTCATTTGAAAACTGAATGACACATTAATTTCAAGCACTAATGGGAAACTTTCAACTTGAAATCTAGTCAATTTAAAGGAAGTTAAATGCAGCTTCTGCCAATGCATTTACCTTGATACATCCTGCCAGTGTAACAGTTTTGCGTTCACATTTTCCTATCTTTAAACCGTTATTTCTTTTTTCTCTATTACTGTGCGAAAGACAAAGTCACTGGAGGATGATAGTGACAGAATGACTGACTATACAAAAGGTGCCCACAGAATTGTCTCTATGCCATAAAGAGCAAGTTGAAATTTTTTCACATTTTTTCTTTTCCAGAGGAACTTAACATAACATGCAAATTTTCTATGAACACCCACTGTTCTCTCAGAGATTTGTTACAAAATTTAAATCAAACTTTGCTTTTTTAGCAACAGGAAAAAATCTGTAAAAACATAGTTGCAACAGAAAATATATTATCAGCCTTGCTACAAAGAGTCCTTGCCAAGTAAATGTATGAAAGAAAGAGAGGAAGAATTCCTAATCTCTTCCAGTGTCTGTCAATAAAGCATAATACTTCTATAATAGTATTTTAAAAATTTTCAGGATGAAGTACAATTTTCATATTAAAAATATCCCTTCGATTAATAAGCATAACATACTACCTCTGTCTGGATAATGCTGTCCCTAAGACTAAATGAGTCCCAGCAATCTTATTCTATTCATACCGCTTACATGAATTTAAAGACATGAGACCTCTTGCTTTTTCAGTGCAGAGAATTCAGGAGGCACCACCCAAGCTCTAACCTGAAATGTGCTTCAGAGGTCAGCACTTTTCCATTTAACCCAAACATCTCCCACTACTCACTGACCTGCTGCTTTTCTTTCTTCTGTTCTGATTTGATTTCCAATGTGGCCATAGATTTGCCCCTTTGCAAACCTGAGGGAATACTGCACACAGTCATTGCCTTTACCACAGGTAATGGAAGGCAAGTTAGGTGTCCTGGGACAAATACAAAGACCTTAATTTATTTTAATTTTTATTATTTTTGTGCCTATGGACTCCAAGCTGAGATTTCACTGTATTGGGCACTGTTTAGCAAGTTGAACTCCCCCTCTATGTCTCTCTGTTCTTTTAGCACTCACCCATGCAAATTAAGAGCAGTGTAATTCTTTAAATGTAACCAAGACTCCTTTCCTTTTCTCACATTTTCTTGAATTAAATCTGGCATAACCCATCCTACCATCCAACCATCCTACCAGCAGAGTTCCCTTCTAGGGTTTACCTACCTACAGCATATGGATACAGAGATGGTAGGATTATGGATCACTTGCCAGTTTAAGCCCCAAAGCACCAGATGATTAAATTTACAAAGAGAAAATAAGTCAATAGAAAGAAGTGTATTTGCATAAGCTAGTAGTAGCATCAGTCCTAAAGCTAGTGACCCCAAGATATGCTACAATAATGTAATAAATGTACATTTTTGTACATGTCAAGTAATTCTTTTAGTTTATACACTCTTTTGTTTCTATTCCAGAAACATAAGAATTTCGCCGTCCTACTTAATTTTTCCTCTGAGAATGAAGAGAGCACGCTGACTTTAACTGCAAAGGCTCAGACTGTGTGCAATTTGCTTGTCAACAAAATGCCCTCCAAATAACAAGTGCTCCAACATATTTCAGTGATTCATCCCTCACATGACGATAAATGTTTTATGCAGAGATGTGTGGGGATTTTAGGTAGCTTTATTTTCACTAAGTTACCCACAGACATTTTGCTCCTTTGGCTTTCTTACTTTTTAAATTTATCCAGCCAGTATTTACCATATATCAGCAGCTCTCTCATTATCAAAGCTTTAGTAGCTCAGAGCAATGATATTGTGCTTTTGCTTTATTTTCTTGAATCCTCTGACAATGAGCATAGGAAAGAACAGCTGATTCTCCCTTTCCAAATATTTTTTTTCAATTAGACTGAGGAAAATTTAGCAAGGTCTGAAAACAGAAAACTTTGTCAGGTCAAAATTTGTAGTGATTAATGTAACATTCTTTAAAAGCAACTTAAATATAGGCAGAGTGGCTTTTGGCAGAAGAAGAACCTGGTGTAGGTGGCTAAATAAAGAGCCTGACGTTAAGAGAAGGCACAAATCTGTCTCACTGGATCACACCAATAAACATCATGCTCTGTGTCAGGAGATGGTGAGAAAATGGGAGAAACATGGGAGAACAGTAGAATTTAGACAGCAACTCTCTCTTTGAATCCAGGCACAATGGAAAACACAAATTGCAAAAGTTTTTGTCTTTTGAAATGATTGCTAATAAGACAAGTTCTCCCAGACACAGAGAAGGAAAAGTCCACAAGATTAAACATTTGAAATCCTGATACAGACCGCTTTCTGAACAACTGCATTCTTCAGGACTTTGGATTTTAATTCAAATTTTGATTTTATTTTTCAAAAATTCTAATGAAACAAAAACAATAGTTTCAACAAACAAACCCTAAGAAGACCCACAATCTTTTCTTCCATCTTAGATTGGGAATGTAGGAGAATAGCTTATATTTTGGTCTGGGTAATAGAAAATCTGGAGATCTGAAATATAAGGGAATGCATTCTCAGAAAAATATTAGGATATTAAATACTACTTGCATCAGCTTGGAGCACAGGTATTATTTGCCCAGACCCAAATATATCTTCCTACCCAACAGTTTTTGTCTGGTTTTACTCTTCTGGGAGCCTCAATGGCCAAAGTTGTGGTGGTCATTGCACAGCAGCAATCTTCCCCCTGGTTGAGAATGCCATCAGGGCCACCAAACTTGTACAGTTTTTAGTTCTGAAAGGGACAGAAGGACTGTGTTCAACAAGCTGAAAGGTCACTTTTGTTTGTCTAACATCCATCTGCTTTTAACTATGCTTTGACTTTTCTAACAATACTGTTTTTCCAAATGTGGGCTTTTTAAAACTCATATACATGTCCACCTTCATGTGCCATTGGGGCATTTTTTTTTCTTCACCATATTGACCTGCCCCCTGACCATTTAATATTTTTATTATTTTGTTGTCACAGGACCTTTCACAAAACAACATTGCTGACATTCTAGATCTGAGTTTCTGTGTTTAGCAAAAGCTTTTCTTCTATTACTTGTTCCTAAAGAAATCCAATCCAGTCTTTTACAACAGAAAAGGAGGTTGCAGGAGTAGTGAGACAGGTGAAAAGGTAGGTGTTTTGTCAATATCATTTAACATTTTCCTTTTCATGAAGTAGGGATCACCACATATTGTTTGATTTTCTGCAGAGGACAAGACCGTCCAAATTTCCCTTTGAATGACTTTCCAGTGGTAAGCTTGATTAGCTACAGATCATAGGGTTTTAAATACAATCTTGTTCCCTTTTGTGTATAATGTTGGTTTTATGCCTACATCTCTTTTATATATCTATATTTACCACTTATTATTGTGAACTGAACATAATTACAGACATAATCTTCTTCCTGAAATTCTGTCTCCTTTATCCCAACAATCAAAGCTCGGTCTCTGGACAATTCCTAACCATAACCGTGGTGTATTAGATATCATTCACAAGACATTGTGTCCTCTACTTTGTGTCAGTCTTCTGCAAAAAGACAAAAAAAGCCACATGAGAAAGACACAGCAGAGACTGCAGAGCTGCAGTGGAGAGAAGAAGCAATTCAAAAGCAGGAACAACCATAAAGCTCCTACCATTTCCATGGAAGTGCTGTGGAGGTATGGAACACTGTACTGTATTTCTTCATTTAAAGTCTCTCTAAGAGTGACCAGGATGTTGTTGTTCTGCAGACACAGAAGCTCAGCAGTAGAGATTTCAATACTGGTACAGAGTCTGTGTTTGTGATGCCGTGTGTGGAACCAGACTGAACAGTCAAATCAATGCAAAGGTCCCTGCTGACTTGTCTCATAGGATTTCCAAAAGAGAAATTAAGAAAACCTTGCCTTCTTTACCTTATTTCCAATCTTACTCATTATTTTTATGTTATTAATGGTTTTTTATGATCTGTCAATTCTGTAGCGTCTGCAACAGTAATTTATTTATACTCTAAATTCAGTGCTGTGGAGACTCAAGAGCACTTACAACAGTGAAGATTATAGATTAATGAATTACATAATTTTAATGTTATTTTTATTTTATTCCAGATTATGGAGTATTTCTCAGTTTCAAGTCTCCTTGAAAAAACATAATTAATGTAAAAAAATGCCCGTCCAGCTTCAGTGTCCCTGGGATTTCTAATTAAAAAGCTGACTCGTGGACTACACTGAAACATTTACAGTAAGACAAATCAAGAGTAATTCAATTGGTACTGATTTACATACTTCAACTTTAGAATGGTGTGTGTGAGAGCAAAAAACTTCCCCAAATCCCTAATGCACTTTGATTTATGTAAGCCGTGCCACATACTTATAGATCTCTTCTTCTAAGCAATTTAAGTGATAGGATATTGCAACAGCATGATTTCCCTACACAAGCCATAAATGTTCTTAAATTGACTTTGTGGAGTGTTTCTGAGCCAAAGAGGGAAGAACACACCATTCTGAATCCAGGTGAGATGCAGCTAATGGTTAGAAGTGCATCACGAGTGACCAGACTGAGGGAATGCTCCATGAGGGCACCTTGGCCTTTTTCAGAGCTGAGGGCTTTCCCCCAGCACCTCTGCACCCTTTAACCCAAGCTGCCATGGGACTGCTGTCCCACAGCCTCTCTGGAAGTATTTTCCTTTTGTTGGTGTCCTGCTGTAGTTCTCCTGCCATTTCCCATATGTTGTTATTCTCATGACTTTGTTCCTGCATTGGCTGATATGGGAAGCACTTACCACAGCAAGACAATCATCCCTTCTTTACTCCCTTTTCCTCTGTTTTGGTTGCAGTTTTTTGAGCTACTTTAGGGACCCCAATAACACAGAAGCACTGAGCTTAGCAGTCATACAGAACTTAGCCTCTGTTACCAATCAAAATGAGCTTCAGCATCATAAACAGGAGCAAACAATGGGGCCTCAAATGGGTTCTGGTAAAAAATATACTGTTACTGTGGCAAAATATTACAGGGACAGCGACTGCACTGAACAGGAGCCCCGGGTAGGATAGTGATCTGGGAACCCTAATTGTTTTTCCTCCTCTGTCTCTTTCTCTACTCTCAATTTTTTATTTTCTACAGAAGTAAATTTCAGCCTTAGAACTGATGAATTATACCCAATCCAGAGCCTCCTAAGAAATTTTCATGAGCATGAACTTGTCTCAACCTTGTTTGAGAGGCACTATAAGAGAGAGGCACTATAAATCAAAAAGACTGAAAATAACAGCCTACCCAGTTACACCATGCCTATGCTGAGCTTAGGCACCTGTATCACAGAAGCTTCTGGGACTGTTTCCTGGCCTTAAGGCTGACTGTCAGGACTGATAGGATCCATGTAGGCTCTTCCACACAATCAATGTGACCACATCTGGCCTTCCTGCTGGGGACAGCCCTGGTGTGAGCTAACAGTGGCTCAGAGAGCCTTGAGTCCATCAGGCAGTGCTTCAGCTCTCCACACAGTGGACATCAAGGAGTCACTTCAGTCACACAGATGCAGCTGGTGCCAGTTGAGCTGCTGATACAGCCTAAGACAACCCCATGGGGCAAGCAGGGATCACAGAGCACCGTGCAAGAAGACACATCCTGAATCAGGAAGGGCACCTCCAAGCTTCTCAAATGACACCAGATGCTTATGTATGCAATAGAACTGGACATTGCTGCTGGTCAAGAGAATTTAGTTTTCACTCAGTGTTCTCCAGATCTGCCCGCACCAGGGGCTTAGAGGCCTGTGCTGTGGGTTACCAACACTGACAGCCAGTGGGAGCCCTGTTTTGTTGTGGGATATCCAGGAGACTTTCTCCTCAGATAACTAGACATACAAATGCACAGCAAACACTTAAATTGAAGTGCCTTAATATTGCTTGGAATCCTGCCTTTGGGCACTATGATGATGAGTGACTGAAAAAGCTTTTAAATATAGTGAGTGTTTTCTAGGCATTTTGAGTGGTAAGATGTTACTTTGCATGAGCAATAGTAGTACAAGTGACCCCTACATTCAAACAAAACAAAACAAAACAAAACAAAGCAAAATGAAACAAACAAAACAAAGAATTTGTACATTATTCAGTAAACTGAAGTTAGATAAAATCTGGCTGTGATAGACTTCCATCTTCTTTGATATTTCATCCCATGTACTAACTTCATACTATGAGCACATGAATAAAGATATTGCAGACTAAATAAACAAAGCATGAGAAGGTTTTTTTACAATCTTTATCTGGATGGTTTGTTCCATTAAGCTTTGCTGCTAAATTCTAATAATCTTTCTCATATTACAACCCATACCTAGGGATGTTATTGCACACCTTAAAAACCCGACCATATAGCTGATAGCAGATCAATAATTTCATAATTACTTTTTTCCCCCAGAATGTTCTCATAGTTTAGTATTAGGAGTAGACTACACACACGCATTCTCTGCTTTCACCATGTTTTTCATTTACCAAGATGGTTGTCGGAGCATTTTTATTGTGCTCTCATATGCAAGGTTGTTGAAAGAGATTGAAAGATGAACGAAGAGGAGATCATGAGAAATGAGAAGGATTATAAAAGACTTAGAAATAAGCCTCAATTTCATTGAAACAGGTACCTATACTGTTTGGCTTTAAGGAAGTTTTAAACCCTTATCTTATGGATCCTTGTCACTGCAAAATGAACTGATGCTACAATGATTCAATCCAGCGCACAATATTCCTGAGTTCGAGTGCTCTGCGTTCACTCTCTGTGTCATGCAGGGTTGAGAGATAACAGGCAGCTCCTGACAGACCAGCATCCTCTCTCAGGTGTCCTACTGAAAGTTTTCTGAACCCTCTCTTTGAGCTCTGAGCAAAAGAGAACATGAAAGAGTAAAGAAGAGCAGGAATTGGAGAAGTTGAAAATACAAAGGGTTAGAAGCAATGAATGTGAAACAGAGGAAACAGAAGCTTGAAGAAGTCAAGTGAAATGAATGCATAATATGCAGGTTCTGGAAACCATTGTTTACCCAGGAAACACAGAGGGTAATTTCACGCTAAGGAGGCTGCTGTGCTGTTAATTTTTTGGAGGGTATGCCTACCTATTCTTGGTGCATCTCCAGAGCTCTGCTCAGAACTACTTTATACTTTACAGTTCTGCTTCAGCAGAATAGGTTACTGCTTGAGCTCCCTATTCTCAAACCAGTCACATCAATATATGTGTTTCATTCCCATTCCCATTTCATTTCCCCTGGTACCCTTTGGTGAACTCCAGTGATTATGAGGATAAGGGATTATTTGCACACTCTAGATACAGGTAGAGATCAGGCACTGCAAATGTTTATTTTATAGTCTGCAAATTCATTGCCTTTTGTGACTTGCATTAACTGAAATAGTGATTAGTAGTCATGTTATTAACCTATTATAGAACCTATTATATAGATAATATCTGCCAGAATAGTACCTAAAAGCTTCAGGATCATTTAGCATGTCTTTTTGTTTTTCTCTCTAGTGAAGTATTTAAGGTGTTTACAGGACTTCAATAATCTCAGTAGATTAGTCATTCAAAAAAAGTTTGCTGATTCCACCAAAGATTTAGTGATTGCTTACTGAAGTTAAGGAAATCATTTCCATTTATCATTTCTTTCTGCTTTGTAAAAATATCCATTTTCTACTGAAAACTTGATTAGATAGAGAGTTACTTTTAATTAAGTAGATAGTTTAGAAAGCAGGTAAATAGGGAAATCTAGCAAGAAATAGAATTTCTTCTACTTACAATACATATTAGAAGATTCTGTCCTGGCACTAATGCATTATGTTCTTGTTTAATTATTTCTGACAGATAGGAAAGTTTGCTGGGGAATCAGATTATTACAAGTCAGACTCTTATGTGGGAAGTAAAATTTTGAGCCAGAATCAGAGCATTTTCTCATGTCCATAACATATTCTGGAGCACAGCAAATAAGTTATGATCCATCTATAACCTGTTCTTAAGAACAAATGTTACCAGCTGCTCATTTTGGCGGAGTACAGGAAATATGAACAAGAAGTACAAAACTGGCCAGAAATGGAAGAGAAGTTTATGCCTCTCTATTTTTCTCCCTCTTTTCACTTGAATTTAATTTTTTAAACTTTTTTATAGCAGCTTTGTTTGCTTTAGAAAATAGAGAAGGAGCTATGGAGGAAGGATTCCTGAAATGTCATCCATGTTTTGAAAAGGGGAAACTTTGCATTTTCATTTTCAAAATCTCAGCTTTAAAAGGAACATGGTCTGTTGGGTAAGGCAGAAAATGTTAAAAGCAAACAAAAGAAATAACCTTAAACATTACCTAGTTCCAGTTTGTGTTTGAACCTGTGCCTTGGGCTTTGATTTTATATTTAATACTGCTTCCCGGGTCTAATTGCTCCAAAGAAAGCGTGAAGAAAGCTAAAGAAAGAGACTCTGTAACAGCACAAAAAGGTCTACTTGTAGATATAGCTATTGGTTAAATAAATCCTTCCCTGTGAAGTTCATTTGTTGTGAACTCCAGAAGAAATGAGATGTTTCACATACAGAACATTTTTAGAGGTTACTGCTGGGTACCATCAGTGGGAGTTTACTGCTCCTGAGCTCTTTGTCCTTCAGGAGTCTTACATTTCTCTTTAGCTCTCCATACACATGCACAGAGTGATCTCAGGATATTGGAGCACAAGGTGAATGTTCTGGCTCCTTTCAGAAAAATTTCAGGTTTCTACCCTGTCTCTGAAGGCAAAGAAATCACATGTGGTCTGTGAAGGGGTTCTCCTGCTGTTACTTGAAACACATTTTAGAGTGCTCCCTAAAACACATTTTATTTGCCCAATTGTTGAGGACATCCACACTTTCACATTGTGTATTTGGGGCAATGAACCCTTGTGGTTTCACGTTAAAGCAGAAATCCTAATTTATGTTCCTCATCGTGCAGCTACTTTTCCAGTTTTGAGCAAGTTCTGACTTTTCTTATCTCTCCATAAAAAGTATTATGACAGGAAGTTCTTGTCATCAAGACACGTTATATGGCTAATTAACTTATATTTGCAATGTCTTTTTTATGGCACTTGTATGAAAAGCCTTACGTTGCTGTTGTAATGAGTTTGCTCTCTTCCTATCAACTGCAAATGAAGCAGTGGCTGTTTAATACTGAAGCATATTTCTACTCTTAATTATGGGCTAGATTATTATCACTCTCAGCCCAGCTTGAAGGTACTCTCTTCTTTGCAATATCCATTTCTCAGGTTTGTGCTGTTAGGTTCAGCTAATTTATTTTTGTAATTGGAAAGGAAGTAAGTTTGAGGAGGCATCACTGTGCTTCATCTTGCCCATCAGGGCTGAATAGCTTGTGGTCATTTGAATGTGTTAAGTATCCCGGAGTGCAGTCAGGAAAAGCACTGTAAAATGTAAATTGTCTTGCACTGAAAATATAGCAGCTGTTAGGAAGAATGAAGAACAGCACTGAAACTAAGGTGAGCCTCGGCTCAAAGGCTGTGCTCAGTGCATGGGCCTCAAACCAGGCACTAATCCATTTCTGACTCCAAGTATTTGCAACACCCTATTTCTTTCATATTATTTGGAAGTTGATTACAGGGCCCATCAGCTTTTTTGGCTCACTAATATTTCAGTGAAAAGTATTTAGGCATTATGTGACTGGTTGCAAGGGAGATTATCAAGAAGTCAGAGAAGTGTAATAATCAAGGGATTTCTTTGTTAATAAAGAACTTGATGAAAAACAAATTAGTTAACAGTACACTGAGTTGAACTCTTGCTGATGGCAAACATTGAACTTAATTAAAAAAAAAAAACAAACTTGAAGAAATTTTAAAGTTTTCCATAACACCAAAATTCTGCTGAAAAATTGTAAAAATGTGGTCTCCAACTCACACTTTAGGGGTGCAGATGAACCTCATTGGTCTATAGCATCTGAATGCTTCTGTCACAGTATTTTAAAATCTGAATCCAGACACCATTGTGTTTGAAATTAAAACCTCGATGAATTTATTGCAATGAAATCCACATCTATCCATAGTTGCATTACACCTTACTATGCCTGTTTAGGAGTCATTTTAAGGAGAAACCACAGCCTGTGCTTTATTTGCTGAGACCATGTGCCTGCCTGTGCTCCTGGTGTGCCAGGACAGAGGCTGCCATGCAAGTTATGCAAGGTGCTCAGCGTGTGGCATCCAGAGGCAGGGCAGGCACAACCGGGCTGGCATTGCCAGGACCATCCCTAAGAACCCGAATTTCCAGTGTGAACTGAAATCTAGACCCTGCCAGAGCCTTTCACAAAGCAGCAGTGGGGAATCCGTGCATCATCCTGCAACTTGCAGACTGTAATTCATGGCTCAGGGGGCAGGCTTTCCCTCCAAAGCACACAAGGGTCTTGTTTCCACACTGGTTTTTTTACCAGAAACAAGGGGTTTTTTCTCTTGCCGAGTAATGTATATTTCAGCCGACATGGTGTTCGTGGGCAGAATAGAGAAGAGCCCGTTTTGTATTCAGGTTTGTGTTCCCAAATGGAACATGCACACAATAATGTTAATGCAGTATAGGAAAATTGTTTCACATTTGCTTTCCTTCGTGTGCTGTGTTCATGGATTGTGTGAAGGTTTCCATTGTATGCATTCAGCATGAAGCCATGCTTCAGTGCCACAGCATTTCCTTGATTCTGCCTGCTACATTTTTCAAATGAATAATATAATGCACATGTATTTTGCCTCAGGAAAACAAATGCATCCTCACAAACAACAACCAAGAAGAGAAGTGTATTTTCATCTTGGTAACTCCAACCTGAAGTCTAAAATATCATGGATTGGGTTCGCAAAAACCATGTATTTAAAGACCATGAGAATAGGAAAATTTATAATACCTTGAGGTTTTTTTCTTATTTTTTCTTTTTTTGTTTTCTTTTTTTTTTTTTTTTTTTTTTTTTTTTTTTTTTTTTTTTTTTTTTTTTTTTGCTTTGGGTATTGAGACACACAGGGGTATATTTTCTTTATTTTTTTTAAGCATGAATTTGAGAAATTTGTTTTTGAAAGAAAACCTTTCCAATGCTTCTGCTCTTATTTCAGTAAAAACGTTATTTGAATAAATGCATCATTACTTATTTTGACCTTCATAATAGGGCCATGAAGGCAAGGGGTTTGTCATATTTTTACAGGCAAAGAAACATGGCACATAATAAGCAAATCAGGGTTTTGTAATGAAAACTCTTTTCAGCAAGATGTGTAATTCCCTTATGATCTCCTGAAAATGCCAAGCAGAGGTGAGGTCATTTCACCTAATCCAAGTTTGTTGTTTGGGATCTGTAATTGAGGAGACTCATATCACCTAATTCTTTCTGTCTTGTAGGTGTCTAACCTAAATAATCTGCTCAGGCTCCTCTTAGGGTTAACGGAGAGTGACAGGAACCTCCAGATTGCAATTCATTCCATGTGTCATAGGCATTTATCCTGGGGAAGAGTGAGTTTCCCCGACAACCCCTGATTTTACAGGAAGCTTGGGACAGATCATTCCCACCTGTATTTTTCAGACCGCTGAGGTCAGTTGTGAGGGATCTCACTACAAATCCCTTTCTGAGCACCACTGCCCCCATGTGTGAGCTGGGCTCTCAGTCAGAGCATGAACCAAACCCTGAGGGCCATGTACCAATCTGGTTCTTGGTAGTTAAAAATGGATGCAAACTTTTGTGCTTCTGTGCATTTGACAGCTTATGAAACAATTTAGTTTGTAATACATTTGCTTAAATGAAAACCTGATTAATTCTACTGTACTGACTTATTAGAACTAATAGGTTTTGTTACATGTGTTGCAATTTAAGCATTGTTAATTATTCAGAGCTGAATATCACAAAACATTTGTCATGAATATTTGCACACATTTTAAACAAAATTGTCCTTGGCAGTGTTTGCAACAGTTAAATATTTGATTTTCATGTATATTTGGGTGAGACAATTTTCTTTTCACGAATATCAGCAGAAAGTGAATCTCACATGGTAATCCACACAAATATTTATTTAAGAGAATAGTTGTACCTGCAATATACTTGCCAGCATTTTTGAGACTTGCTGAGGTGAATGGTCATGCAACCAGCAAAGCAATTTGAAGTGTGTTAGTAACTTCTGCAGGTGTCACCAGAGAGAAGATGGGAATGACAGTCATTGGGTAGCAGCACATTCCATTGAAAAATGCCTTACTTGCCATTTGGTAATACGTAAAGCAATATTATCTAAACATAATAATAACATAAAAATATTCACTAAACATAACATTCCAGAATCTCCAACCTCTGGGAACAATTCTGGATCTCCTAGGTTGACCTGCCACTGGGAATCACTGCACAGTACTCTGTCCCTGCACTGTTGGCTCCAGCTATGCAAACTGCAGCCTGGAGTGAGGCTTCCACTGTTCCCATCTGACACGGAGGGAGTGGGTGACAAGTGGACTTGTCAGAGAGTGACAGCCTTTGACAAGAGTCTTTCATGTGACACAATGCCTGATACTCATCCTGCCACACTTTGGATTCCCATGGCATAGGTATTGGCACCTAACTTGTATTACTCTAACTTCAACTATAGTTACATGGTCAAATAACTCATGTTTCCTCATTGCTTTGAGAACCTGTTGCTTCCTACACATAAACCAGCTGAACATCCTTTCACCTGAGCTTGTTGCTTTCCAAGAGGACCCAAGGTCAATCTGGGGATGCGAAGCCCCAGAGACAATTTCATACAAGCAATAAGTGGTTGTGGGTGACACAGCTCTCAAGTACAGGTTTCATAGCACCAAATCATTTTTCAGAGTGCAGAGCACATACCGTTGTCCTCCTGATACTAAAACAGCATTCCTTGTGACCCAGCCACGGTGTCATTTCAGTCATTTTGAATTAGGAAAAAACCACAAAGATAATAATGATGTTCCAGGGCCAAGTGCTCAAATGTATGAAAGCAGACTGTTTGTGCTAAAGTGGGCAGTCCTGAGCAGTGTGAACATGATACACCCTGGCACCAAACTACAACTTCTTCAGATGTGTGAATGGGGCTATTACTCCCCATTTTCAATAAAGGGATTGCAGGCACCTGCATCATTACTAGCTAAGGATAGGTGAGGTAACTCCCTATTGCCTTGGATGGCATATCTCTGGTTCTGCCTTTTCAGGGGAGGAAAACCATTAGGAAGAAGATCAGGCCAGTGGGATGAACCAGCAGCTGTTGAGTGAGGAATGCACTGGCAGTTTCTCAGGACTAAAGTGAGCTGGTGTGTGAATCCAACGCCTGCTGCTCTTTGAGCTACTGCCTGGACCAATAAACCTCCTGTTAAAATGAGCCTGCTGTGACTGTTTTGTTGGTATTTTTAATTTAAACAATAGCTAATTAAATATGAAAGCAATTAGTATTTCTGTTCAAACAGCTGTCATGTAATGTCTGGTGCTGCAGTTATGATTCCTTAGCAGCACTGCAAATGGTTTAGAAGCAAAGACTTTTGGGGAGTGGAAGGAGAAATAGAGCAATATTTACTATGGGCATTGAAAACCACTGGCAAGTGCATTTAGCTTTTGCTGCATCAATTTACAAGCTTGTGGGATGCTTATAAACATAAAAATACTTTGGATTATGGTGGAACTTTAAGTAACATTAAAATATACAAGAGAGAGAGAAATACAGTGGCTTATGTTGTCTTCCAGCTTTACCCATAGATTTTCCTACCCAGGGTCTCAAAATGTCAGTGGAGAACAAAAGTATCATGGTCTTCTTCCATGCTTGATGTTCTTCATACAGCCCAATTTGATGACAGCAAAACAAGGACAGTAAGGAACTAGTGAGGTGTGAAATCAGCTAGAATTCCCGTTGTCCTCTTGGCAGCAAACTGTAGTTCACACAAGGAAAAGCTAAAGCACTCAGCTTTCCTACAGTTCCTACCCTACCCCGTGAGGCAGTGAAGCATCAGGGCTCTCCAGGGATCTGGTTTTCCAGAAGACATCCTGGCAGTGGCAGGATCTGCGGCAGCCTGGGTGCAGGCAATGAATGGAGCTCCTCGTTTGTGCACACCCTGGCAATGTGCATCTCCTCTGTCACTCCTCACAGCCCTGCATGCTCCTGCAGCCTGGGGGCTGTGCTGCAGCTGCAGGCAGGCATGTCTAACAGCAGTCTGTGGGATCTACACACCTTCTCTCTGCTGTCCTTGTCCTTGTTCCTGATTGGGAGCATGCCCCTGCAGCTTTTTAAAAGCCCAAAGTTGTACAACTGCTACATTTGCTATTAGGGTCTGTATCCTGGCCAACTGGAGCTACACAATTGCCACTCATTTTACCTGTAGTTCAACATCTATTTTTGTATTCTGAACTGCTAAGTGCACTTATCAGAATCTTTTTCCAAAAACTAATAGCAAGTGTTCCAAAATATTTTAGGTTTTTACTGATATTACCATGACTTTCTGTGTTGAACCATGTACTAACTTAACAATACCGTTAAACAGAACTACCGTTATTACAAATTCCATTATTGTACAAGAATATGGGGAAAAATACTCTTAAAGCAGACCTCTAGCTGGTCTAAATCAGCACAGTTTCCTACAAATTAAAAGCTCAATTTCGTTTACTGTGACTGAGAACCAAGCCTACTTCTGCTTTGGTTGGCAAGCATACAAAAGAACCTCATTACTTCCAAGATTTTTATTGTGAATAAATAATTGGCATTGATCTATGTTCAGTCACCTTCTATACATTATTAAACACTTGTTTACTAAACAACCTTTACAGTTTAAAAAAAAAAAAAACTTCACTGAAAAATGAATCAAATCTCTGTATAAAATCAACCTAAGGAGTTTAGAGGTAAGGTGAATGAAGTTCATTTAATTAAAAGATTGCTTGAGGGCAGACATTGGCAGATCAATTTTTTAAGTTTGTGGAATTACGTACTGATATGCAAGTTTAAAGCTGCTGCCTCTGATTGCAGAATATAACAAATGGGAAACATTATATATTTATGAACAATTCAATATCTCCCCCCCCTTTTTCAACTGGTTTATTGGAAAAAAAAAAATCCATTCCAAGTTGTGACAGCCCGAGTTAAACAGACATTACCAATATATATATAAGAAGGTGTTAACGTACTTTTCAACATGAAATTCTAATTGAAACTTCCACACAGTGGAAGCCAGGGAGCAATTTTATGGCCTGGGGACATGCAGAAACTACTTTATAAGAAATTGCCTTTCTGATAGTGAATATTAACTGATTATTTTTTAGGTTCATAATTTATTGAATAGGTTTCTTCCATTTATTTGTACTTGGGGAATTTTCAGAACTTCCTGAAACTTTGAACCTTTTAATTTCTTATTAAGGGGCACATGCAAAAAAATATGCATAGTGGAAATGTTAAAAAAGTTTTAGTAAAAAAGAGCCCTTTTAACTAATCAATAGTCTGAGGACCAGAGGTCTGTCAGTGAAAATCCTTAAGCCAAAACACATTGAGATACAAAGGCTTTGGAAAATTCTATAAAGCCTATAACAATAATAATTGTAAAAAATTCAGTACCTTGGAATTCTAAATATTAGTACGGTGATCATATAAATGGCCTTTTATGGGTACACATAAAACTGTATTATTTTTATTAATATTACTATTATTGTTTATTATTATTGCAGCATAACACAACACGTGCTCTAGTTAAAGGTCCCTTTGCATTTTCATTACATATCCCATTTTTGTTGGGGTTTATGACTCAGTCATTAAAATTCTCCACAGGCTAGAAATTGGCAAAGGAACTCACATTCTAAAGTAATCTGTTTAATGAAAAAAATGGAATGAAATTAATCTGGTTGGTTAGAAAAATGGTTGGGGAAGCTCACTACTCCATTAAGTAGTACCTGAAGTTTGTTTATTACAATTCTATTTTTAATAATCTCATGTTGCTTGGAAGCAAAGCCACGAGCCTATTATTTGGTCCTGTTTCAGTTTTTGCCTGGAGACTAGGAAGTGATTTACGTCCACTCAAACTTGTGCAAAACACTTGTTTTAATTTGTGGTCTCTTACATGAGGTTCATATATCTGAGTTTTGAACATTGAGGACGATAAGAAATTGGGCTTCTTGAGTTATACTGCTAAAGCTCTGCTTGTGAAGTTTGTCTGTCATACCATGTTGGAACACAGGGTAGTAATCCCAGAACAAGCACTGCTGCAAATCAATATGTACAAACACAGAGCTGCTTTTTTTGAACATTCTTTACTACAACTCTCCCTCATCTTTTGTCTGACTCCTNATATATAACTACCTTGGTGTGGATGTATGAAATATTTAATTGTTGTGGTTTTCAGTTATAAAGAGTCACAGGATCATTCATGTTGGACTTCAGGGTAGTGGTCTGTAGTCCAACCTTTTGCTAAAGGTCTGTAGTCCAACCTTTTGCTAAAAGCAGGGTCAGTTGTCGTGCTCCAAAAGGCTGCTCAGATCCTTGACCAGTCAATCTTGAAATCCTCCAAGGACAGAGACTGCAGAGCCTCCAGAGGCAGCCTGCTCCAATGCTGATTGATCCCCCTTTGGAAACTTATTTTTTTTGAGGATGAACAAGCCCAGCTCCCTCAGCCTCAGTACTACAGCAAGGGCTCCAGCCCCTGACCATCTTGGTGACCCTCCACTGGAGTAACTGCAATTTATCAATGTCTTTCTTTTATTATAATGCCCCAAAGTGGGTGCAGATCCAGTCTGAGAGATGAGGAGAAAAGGACACTCACTTCTCTCATCTCCTGGCTGTGTCCATGCCCATGCAGCCCAGAGTGTTGGTGGCCCCTGTTGCTGCTGTGGTGCCCTGCTGGCTTGTGCACCTCCCTTTCCGTCTGTCTCCATGGGGTCTTTTCTGTGCAGCAGGTCCCCAGGTTCTGTGACTGCAAGGAGTTGTTCTTTTCCAGGCACTGGAGAGAAAGACATTTGCCTTCTGTGGGTTAATGACTGGTTTGTTATTGAACCTCTTGAGAATTTTTGTTGTTTGTCCCACTCACTGCCCAGAGTTAACTGAATTATCTTCCCCTAAACCCAGTAAGGGAGTTACAACTACAGAGGTTTCAAAGTCTAGCCATAAATTAGGCAAGATTGAAATTATTTTATGCTTTTATGTTATATTTCTATGGAAAATAATAAACATGACTGCATACCTCCTTTCCATTGCAACCAATTTTTTCTAAAATAAACCCTATACACAATTACATATATATATATATATATTTACAGAAAATTATAATTTTGTGGTTTTTCACTCTAATCTGCCCCAAGGGATCTATTGACAAGAATCTGAGTTATGCTTGCCTTCAGAGGCAAGTTGTAACACCATGTAATTGATAAAAACTTGCGAAAGTCAAGACAAATAATACTTTTTATTTGTTTATTTACTATTTACTTTTTTACATTTTATCCACAAATCCAGTAATTTACTTTATCATAGAAGGCACTTAGGTTATTTAAATTTTTTAACCCTTGAGAAATCAATTCTGACTGTTCCCAGTAACCTTCTTCTCCTCCTTCTGCCCAGAAATGTGTTAAAAGAGCATTTACTGCATGATTTTTCACAACAAAAGTGATGTTGACTGATTGTTCCAAATTGCCCCTTTGGGTTTTCCTAAAGATGGTAATGTACAACTTTTCCTATTTACAAAAATGACTACATAACGACAAAAAAAATTTAGTAAAAAAGAGTCATTTTAACTAATCAATAGTCTGAATATCAGAGGTCTTAACTAATTTGGACAGGGACTTAACTAATTTGAAATGGAATATATATTTCTTTTTACGTAAGTGATTATAAGGAAACAAAGCTTCTGTTGCTCTATTGTGCAGAGAAGAACAAGACCATAGTATGTGACTGGGAGCCCTCAGATTATTGGGATATGTATTACAAGCACTGAGTATTACTGATGGCAGTGAGATTCATGTTCCTGGGCCCAAAGTATCTTTGCAAATTGGAAATAAATTTATGTTTGTGCACCAGAAAATCTGTTGGTGTATATGTGTGCATGCTTGAAATATTTTGCTTTCTGTCATTTAAAGACCTTATTACACCAGTAAGAGGAGAAGCCATTTATTCTGGTTTTGCATCTAAGAACATTGGAATGAAGGAGGTTTTTGGTTCAAGGGGTCCCTTGGTGTCACAGGCATCATATCATCAATTTCATATTGCAATCAAACTCTTACATTATTTTATACATATTCAGTGGATGTGATTTATTTTCCTTTCTTTTCACATTTTTCCTTGTGTATAAAGACTGTTAGATCACCTGCAGTATGAATATCTTTGGTTTAGTCAGTAACTCTTCTTCTGTTCCAGTGTCACTGTCTCTTTCTTCGAGGCAAGTGACTAAGAATCTGAACAATATTCTAGATGATCACTCACTAGAGACTCAAACACTGATGTAATTTTTTTCTTTTCCTTCCTACATAAACCTGTCTTGTTATATTATATGGCATTGTTTCATTTTCACATAATTTTCCTGTGATTGATCAGAATTCCAAGGTGTTCTACTTCCTCTGCGTTTCCTAGTGGATGGTTCCCCACCTTACAGAAGAAATTCTTCCTGTTAAACTAAGTGCACTCTCTGGCACTTTGTACAAATTTACAATAAATATTTCTCATATCTTTCAGTACAGTCTTCAAGCTCCTTTTACAAACAATCACTTCTAACATTGTGCATTAGCAGCAGACTTGTGCCAAGATCAGTAATAAAAACATTATGATCAATTTCTTAAGCATTAGTTCTGGGAAAACTCAAGAACAATACTTGACTTAACTTTTAAGTTATTCCTAACCTGTAAAAGTCAATAATACTTTTTCACTACCCTCTTATGTTGTTCCACTTGTTTGCATCTAATTCTTATACTAATCTGTGTCTTCTGCATTTTAACCACCGATTTCCCATATGGCAACATGTCAAATGATTTACTGAAGTCCAGTTAGATTAAACCTATTGCCTTTCCTTTATCTAGAAAATCAATTAACTCATCAAAAAGAAATATCTGCTGAGGCTAATGTGATCTATCTTTAGTGAATCCATGTGACATTTTACCCTACTTTCCATTTACTTCTATATATTTAATTATTCTTCCTCTTAAAATATCTTCCTACTCCTGGATAATGTGATAGTTAAATTAATGGGTGTAAAGCTGTCCAGATTTCTTTCTTTCCTATTCTTAAGTCTAATAGTAGTAGAAACATCAGTAGTTTTACTACTAGTAATAATATTTCTAAACATCATTTTTACTTCATAATTACTGTAATATTTAGAGAAAAGCAGGTATAATAAAAGTCCTTATCATTGGTTTCCTGGGACGTTTGCTGATTAAGAGAAAGCATAGAATCATAGAATATCTCAAGTTTCAAGGGACCTGTAACCTACCAAAAATACACCACATGACTAAAAGCATTGTCCAGTTTCTTCTTGAGTTCTGACAGGTTTGGTGCCATGACCACATCCTTGGGGAGCCTTTCCTGTGGAATCTTGGAATGGTTTGGTCTTGATGGGACCTTAAAAACCATCTAGATCCAACCCTTCTTCCATGGCCAGGGACACCTCCCACTAGACCTCAACCAACCTCGCTGTGAACACTTCCAGGGATAGGACATCTACATGTTCTTTGGGCAACCTCTTCTAGTGCCTTGCCACTCCCACAGTAAAGAATTTTTTTCCTAATATGCAATCTAAACCTACTCTCTGTCAGCTTGAAGCCATTCCCGCTTGTCCTGTCACTCCATACCATTGTAAATAGCTCTCTGCATCTCTCCTGTAGGATCTTTTCAGGTACTAGAAGGCTGTTTCAGGTCACCCTGAAGCCTTCTCTTCTCCAGGCTGAACAATTCCAGTTCTCCAAGCCTTTCCTCACAGGAGAGGTGCTTCATCCCTTAAATCATCTTGGTGCCCCTCCTTTGGGCTCTATTATTTTCAAGGAATATTATATTACACAGTGTCATTTTATCAGCCTGTTTTAGCCCCTGGAGTCACAGTGCAATTCACTGTCTACTAAACTTACATCTACCTCATTAAATCAATAAATACTCATAGATCCTTTTGTACACTGGTTATAATGTTTGAATGAGTGGGGGACCAACATGATGTGAGGGGTGTTCTATGGCATTAAGCTTTGGCTGCATCCCATTTGTGTGTCCAGACAAAGTGTGAGCGTAAATTCTTTCTCTTTGTCCTTCATACTCTTGCTGTTGCAAAAAGAAAACCCAGACACATTGTTCAGAAAGTATATTTATAGAACCACCATGCATAAATGTCATTTTATGGGTCAGTGAGGAGGAAAAAGGAGGAAAATATGTCCTAAATATTCCTGTCAACTGCTCCAGGCCTACTGGGAAAGTTGAGCCACGTTCATTTGGTGCCAGGGTGATTTAGGGGCAGGGAGGTAAGAGGATAACAACAGAGCAGGGATGCAGTAGGAGGAGCAACCTCCATATAAACATACCTTGCTGCAGATCTGGCCTTAACAACCTGTGCTAGTTCCTGTGTCTTCAATCCTGATATGTGGAAATGGCGCAAAAACTTTCTTATCCCAATGGGTGTTCTCAGGGTAATTGCAGCGAAGCTTGAAAAGGACAATTTCCTGTCACAGTACGGGCTGTACAAGCAGTTAAGACATTGGGAAAATTGCACAGTGTGATAAATATTGACCTTTTAAGTAGCATTAGGAGTACCATCATTCCAGTGTGTATCCAAAATAATGTAAGTTAACACATTGGAGGGTGTTTTTCTGAATACCAGAGGATACATTTCACCATTTCTGTGTTCTACATGGTGGTGAATTTTGTTTAACATAAGTCTGCATATAATTTCTCCCCATAAAAATAACTTGTCCTCAATGTATATGCAAAATTATGTGCTAATTTTGGCAAAGGAAAGTATTTTACTACCTACTTTCCTAAGGTATCAAATTTTAAAAATATTAATGTTCTTTATGTAGGCCTGATGAGTCAGTTTGAGGGTAGGACTGGGAATCATGGTTACAATCATTTTGAATGGAAAAACCAGGCACAGTAGACATACCTGCAAATGAGAGACAGAAGACAAGGATGAAGTCATATGCAATGTTTGTTGTTAATCACTGACAGGAAACATACTGTACCAGCAGCACTCCTGTAGCACACACTGTCAGCAGGCTTTACTTCCCAAACACAGCTGAAGTCTGTGGTCCAATCTCTTGGCCCACTACACAAATTTTCAGTTTTATTTAGGGTATAAAACAAAGTATTTTAAACTGAGTTTTAATTTCTTCTTGTATTTAGTGTGAAGTTAAATATAACTCCAGTTTGGTGCAGCTTGCAATTGATAATAAACATAGTTACAAGCAGAAAGGATGTTTTCCCTTGTACAACTATAGCAATATTTTAGGATATTTCACAGTATTTTTCATTCAATCATGATGCCTGAATTACACTGAACAGTGAGTGTGTCCTTTCCTTTAATTCCTTCCATTACTGCATCCCCCAAAAACTCCAACCCATAGGAAATAAAAATACTGTCAAAAAGCAGATAGTAAGAAGACACAGTCAGACTCTAAATATGACAAGAGATTACTCATTCTGACCTACTCTGGTAAAGCATTGCAATAGAATTTGCCAATATTTGCCACTGTACAGTGGATAGTTTTGTTGTTTTTTTTTTTTTTTCTCATGGGAAATTCATAGTCTTCATATTCTGTCTCAGAACTATGATGTTTAATTTAATCTAAAGCCAGATACACAGCTAGCAAAACTTGCAATGATTTAATACCTTCAGTGTATCCTTTAAAGGCACTCTGCTATGTACACCTCTCCTACTTCAACTGAAGAAGCTGTAAGGAGTGTAGCAAGAGGAAGAAGTAGAAGGAAGGATTTTTTTTTATCTCACCTGAAGAAATATCTCAGACACATTTCTGAGGTTGGATTCCCTATGGCTACCTCTATACTAATAAATTAAAATGTCCTTGGGAATATTCCTGGCCAACTGGCAGGGAGGAGCTAACATCTACCTCAAGACTCTGAAAACAGAGTGGCTACATGCAAACTGCCTGTTGGAAATGGTATTTAAAAGTCTACTGTTTCCAAGGACTATTTAGGAAATTTCAAACTGGGGCAAGCCCAAAGCAAGTCAGACACTGTTCTAAATATTTAACAGTGGGACGTATTGATAATATAGATGCTTGCATTGAAAAGACCAGAAATGTACTGGGTGTTAATTTGATGGTATAGGCATAGTTCCAAAGTGCATGTAGCCAAATGTCACAATTTAATTCATGCTGCATCTTGATTGAAAGAACTGAGGTGTTTGTAAATCCAGAGTATATCCCCAGTCATCCAGCAGAAGGATGATTATCTGAACAAAGGAACTGCTGGGTCACAGAACTAATTCCTTGTATTTTCAGTGTTGGCTACCTTGACATGCAAGCAGCAGTTAGACTTCAGCAGGAGTTGAGAGGATCCTACTTTATTTCCAAAAGAGTAATAATACAGCAAAGTTCCTAACTGTAGCATCCACTAGAATGGAAATATTTAAAATATGGCTAAAAGGAAAAGAATTTTTTTTATTATACCTGTGCAAATTTCTCCTAAAAATATGCCAACACAACAACAAACAAAAATAAACCAAAAAAGCCAGCCAACTGACCAACTGACTGGCCAACCAAAATTACCTCAAAACCCCACAAAATTAAGCAATATCTGTGTTTGGTTGCAAGAAGAAATCTGAGCAGGGTGAGGTTTTCTTTTGTCTTTTATTTATTGGAACAATGAGCAGATAGATCATATTACTCCTTGGAAATTCACATATTTGGGAGAGAAAGTGTCTGCATGTTACAAGCACAAGAAATAAAAAAGAGGTAAAAAAAAAAAAAACAAACCTAAACATCAGGCAAAGTTAAGGGGTATCACAATGCCAATGTTCATGGAGTTCAGATTACTTCAGCAGGGACTGGAGAGTGTTTATCCAGACCTAAACAAAATAATCATCACCACAGAGGCAAAATGAAGCAGATAATAACACATAAAATAGTCAACTTGATGCACTGATAATCTTTGTTAGCCAAAAGGACTGAGCAAAGGCCTTTTGCTCATGTGAATCTCATTTCTAGTGAATGTCACAGGTGTGCTGAAAAAACCTCCACCTGGCAGTTGTGTGAGGACCACAACAGTGGCTGCCTGGTTCTGTTAATAATTAATGATCAAATACCTACAGTGCCACCCACAGGCACTTGAGTTTTCTCCTGGTTACTAAATAGGTTCCCACTTTACACTTCTAATCAAAATGGAATTGCTAAATATGACAAACTTGAAACTTTGTCCAACCATTAAAAGATAAGAGGAAAACAAAACCAAACCAAACCAAACTAAACCAAACTAAAAAAAAA